>CM034153.1:18968920-19246420 GCA_019776745.2 Taxus chinensis
GCTGGGGTCAAAAGATATGGCCATTTGAAGTTCGGGAGGGTTAGACATTGAATTTTCCCTTGCATGCGGACATATCAGCTATTTCAGGTCTTGGTGTCTTGGCTGTCTCAGACAAAAACCTCCACTCCACCCGCAAGCCTCCTTCCATGGAAAAATTAGTTTTTGATGTCCCATGCATCTCGTCGTTGACTTGGTTGTGAGGCCTGTTGACCCCCTCTTTTGCAAAACTACTTTGTTGATCGACTTTTCTGCCTTTATGGGTCTCGCGTGTCCTAATGTCCCAACTACCTCGAGTGTGAATTGGGCCACTTCAGCTTGACTTCACTGATTTACACTTGGTGTAGTGATTTTGGCTCTATGGCGAACTCGTGTCCCAACGCTCGGGATACTGCATAGGACAAAAATGTCTGATTTCACCGATTCTCTTTGAATGCAGTTTTTTTGGCTTTTCATGTCCGAGACGTCCCTCGCATACATGTGCGGCCTAGGCAAAAAAAACTTGATTTTTCTACTTTGAATTGCCTTCGGCCATTTTGGCGATGTGTGTACTGGATGTCCTGTACGCACATCGCCAAAGGTACACTTACAAAGGTACTATATGTTGTTGGATTGACTAACAACCTCTTGTTTGTAACTCAACTCTTGAATCATCACCTAAAGGTATAATTTCTTGTCCAAAATGGCATTAAATCATGCTTAATCTTCAGACAAGGTATGGTTATTACTAGTGCATTTCTAAAAGATATGTTATTTGCTTTAGATATTGTTTCATCTTCTACAATAGATTTATCTACCTCAATAGTAGAATCTACAGCCCTCTGGCATTTTATATATGGTCACTTATCGGTTAGTTCATTGCATCAGATGAGTTCAAAAGCAATGGTCTATGGACTACCCAAATTGTCTAGTTCCTTGTCCATTTTCCCTGGATGTCTTGCAGGAAAACAACAAAGGGATCTGTTTCAGGTGAACACCTTCCATACCAAGAAGCGTCTGGAGGTAGTTCATACCGATCTGAATGGGTCACTACTTGCTTCATTTTTGGGATACAAATACTTCCAACTATTCATGGATGACCACTCTCGCAAGATGTGGGTGTTTTTCCTGAAGAAGAAAAGTGAGGCTCTTCAATATTTACATAATTTCTATCATCGCGTTGTGAAAGAGACTAAACAACCACTTCTTCTACTTTTCTCAGATCGAGGGGGGGAATTCACATCAAATAAGTTCTTGGCCTTCTTGAACTAATAAGGCATTAAGCAGAACCTGACTGCTCTCTACACACCCGAGAAAAATGACATTGTTGAGCATCACAATCACACAATGATGGAGATGGCTTGTTGTATTCTAACAACAAAAAAGCTAGAGAAATGCTATTGGGCTAAAGCAATACAAAAAATTGTATATCTTCTCAACAGGGCACCGATAAAGATTCTACAAAATAAAATGTCAGAAGTGGTATGGAGTGGTAGAAAGCCATCAATTTCTCATTTATGAGTATTTAGTTGTAGAGCATACATGCATGTCCCAACTCAGAAGAGAAAGAAGGTTGAGCCAAAGATGCTCCCATGTATCCTACATGGATATTGCACTACCTCGAAGGCATACCATCTCATGGATCCTGAGACAAAGAAAATATATGAGATTCAGGCCATGGTTTGTGACTAGACATCCTTTGACTCAATAGTGACAATAGTAGAACCATTACTAACCACCTCTCACCAACTAGTCTCTAAATCAGATGATCATCCAGAGGAGACTACTCAAAAAAATGAAGTGCTGCTAGGATAGCTATTTGTTGCCCTTAGAGAACTAGAGAATGTGACTCCACATCAATCCCCATGGAAATGACACAGTTCTTTTCAAAAGCAGCCAAGTTCTCGTCCGAAGTGGGTACAAAGCACCATCAAGCACTCACATTTGTAACAAATCCCAAATACATCATCTAGAGTCAAACAAGAAATGAGGTAAAATTTGCACTCATGAGTTTTTTGATTAATAGCTTCGAGCTTGATAATGTTCATGAAGCACTCAGTCAACCTCAATGGAAGGAAGCCATGGATATAGAAATTGAATCACTTAAGAAAAATTAGACATGGGAACTTGTTGATCTTCCTATAGGAAAGAAATCCATAGGCTGCAAATGGGTTTTCAAGACAAAATATAAGGAAGATGGATCCATCAACAAACACAAAGAACAACTTGTAGCAAAAGGATATACTTAGAAAGAGGGCATCGACTATAAATAAACCTTTACACCCACTGTGAAGATCAAGACCATTAGAGTAGTTTGCACACTTACAGCACCGAAAGAATGGAGACTTTAGCAAATGGACATCAAGAGTGCTTTCCTAAATGGTGATCAGAAAGAAGAAGTGTACATGACCCAACCTGAAGGATTTTTTGATGAAGAGCATCCTAAGAAGGTATGTCGTCTCATCAAATCACTGTATGGACTGAAACAAGCTCTAAGGGCATGGTATATCAAGATCAATGATCACCTTTTGCAGCATGGGTTCACTCATAGCCCCTCAGATTCCAATTTGTATATAAAGAAGGTATGCAACCAAATTATCATTCTTGTTGTGTATGTGGATGATCTTGTGATCATTGGAAGCTCAAAAGATCAGGTTGATATTGTTAAGAATGATCTCAAAATAACCTTCGACATGACGTATTTGGGGCTACTACATTATTGTCTTGGCTTGGAGATATTGCAAAAGAAGCATCACATTTTCCTCTCCTAGATAAACTACGCCAAGACACTCCTGGAAAAATACAAAATGTCAAACTCTAAACCTATATCCACTCCCACGGAGAAAGGCTTGAAACTTTCAAAATTCCAGGACTCACCTATAGTAGATGCTACTCTCTATAGGAAGTTTTTTTGAGGTCTCATCTATTTCACATATACCAGACCAGATCTATGCTATGCGTTGAGTTATCTTTCTAGTTTCATGGAGGAGCTGAAGAAATGCAACTGGACTATAGCAAAACATTTTTTGAGATATGTCTGAGGAACAACTGATTATGGTCTATAATATAAGAAGAATGACCAATTCTTTTTACAGGGATATGTCGACTCTGACCATGCCAGGTCTATTGATGATAGGAAGTCACCCACAAGATACATTTTTCATCTTGGATTTAGACCTATGTCATGGATAAGAAAGAAGAAAAATATTGTTTCTATCTCATCCACAGAGGTAGAATATCGAGCCACATGAGGGGCTATGTGCGAAGTGATATGGTTATGTCGCATTTTGGATGACCTAGGAATTCCTTAAAAACAGTCACCTATTCTTTTTTACGACAATGGGAGTGTGTTGAAGCTCGTGTAGAATGAAGTATTTCATGAAAGAACAAAGAATATTGAGATTGATTTTCATTTTATTCGAGAGCATGTCTTGAACAATAACATTCAGCTCCAGAATTATCCTACAGAAGCACAAGTAGCTGATATATTTACCAAATCCATTGGAAAAGTAAAATTTGAACTTTTTAGAGGTCAAATTTACAAGAATAATGTAATACGGGGGGGAATGTTGGCATAATAATACATAGCATATCTTCCATATAATTAGATTGTGTAGATTACATAATATCACAATCTTCTCAGATAAGTTGTAACCCCATCCTACTTTTATGGGGAATATTGTTAAGCCTCGCAGCTATATAATAGGTATCATGCTTCTGATTTTATATGAATGAATAAGAGATATCAAATCTCTATTTCCTCTCCATTCTTTTCTCCTCACAATTTGGTAACAGAGAAATCTTGATCTCTGACCTGTGTGCTTGGAGAAGGAGATCATTTTCAGCGTGGAGAGAATAATTCTCAGTCTGGACCTGCGTGGAGGATTTTATGCCTACTTTTTCCTATACACCTGTCAAGATGGCTAGAGATCATTAAATAAAAAGAGAATTTTTTTTTTGCTGCTACATGGAGGGGCAGCAATTTGAGGAGAAAACACAAGATGGATGTGGAGATTTACTTAGCCACCTGCGTAAAAACTTTCCCCTACTCGTGACCCTGTTGAGAAGTCTTCTTTTTGCGTGGAGAGGCTTGTGCTATGTGGAAAAATATTGTTGCATTCACCTGCATGGAGAAAAGTCCGAGGAAAGTTACACACCTACGTGGAAATTGGAAATAGGGTGTGGAAAGGAGGTTGTACGTGGAACTTTATAGATAAATTTATTGTCACAAGAACCTACGTGGAGGCCGTTCAATCTTGCGTGTGATCCATTTATTGATGTGTGAAGTTAAATTTCTCTTTCCTGCGCATGTGGAGGTAAGTTTTAGACCGTTAATACCCTTCTATTGGAACATTCCACATAAGGAACATATTCAATTTTTTGGTGCAGTAGTCTCATGTGGAGTAGTAGTTGTCCAAACCTGCAAGAACAATCATTATTTTTTAGAAAAACCACCATCATTGTTGTGCATTTCAACGTATTTTCTGTGCTTGGGTAAGCAATTAGCTAATTTTCATTGTACATGATTTATTGCTTCATCTACAATGACTGGTGCGTTGGTATTATTCCTCTCAATTTTTTTAAAGGTTGGCTGCACTTGGAGAATGTGAGGCCACTCCAATGTAAGTTAAAATTAATAGCAAGAATGGGTGGCCTCACATTCTCTCTCATAATTTAATTTTTAAAAAATAGCAACCAATAATGTAATTATTAAAGACCAAGACCTCAAATGTTGAAAACCAATAATAACATTTTTGAAATCTAAAAATTAATATTTAAATACAAAAATTTAGATGTAAAGATGCCGATAATGAACTTCTTGAAAAACCTATTGAACTAAAATTAGTCAAAATGTAATGATTTTTGTTCCCAGTGTGAGTGAAATTTAATAAGGAGAATGGGTGACCATCATTATATAGCATAATTCAATTAACTAAAAATTGAAAATGAATAATGTAGTTATTGCAGACTAAGAAATCCAATGTTGAAAGCCAATAATAACATTTTTGAAAACCAATAATAACAAATTTTTGAATATTGGAATTTATATGTGAAGAAACCGATAATGAAATTTTTGTAAACTTTCTTGGACTAAAATTAGTTAAAATTTAATGAAATGGTGGTTTCAAGAGGATAGCATAGTTATTGGTTGAAAATCAGGGATGCCACTCAGGATCTCACAATACAATCAATGCCTTCAATGCCATACAAGAAAACAAGAACTCATAAGGAGTAGCAAATAAACAGTAGCAAACAAGTCACAATAATTGAAGAAAAGACACAAGAAAATTATATAAGAAGATAAAAATGGCTAGAAGTAATCCTTCCAAAATGATGGATAACATGTCATAATGTATATATCTGAATCAAATATAAATGAAATTAGTAGATATTCCAATGATAGAACAAGAATGTAGAAAGGTAGGTAGGTACATGCCTCCAAGGGCCTCAGTGGGACTGGTTAGAGAACAATGTCAAGAATCATGCATCTTGTGATAACCTATATATATCTTCCATTCTCCTCAAATTACCATATGGATGTGCATTTGTACGTGTAAAAATGATATATGTTCATATAATGAATCAAGATAACATGATAGGAAAAATACAACATGCAATAGTATAACAATGTAAAGATACATCTAACCCAAATATAAGATAATGTTTTTATATTTTTTCAAATGTATAAATGTTTTTGTATTATCATAATATGAGATCCTATGAATAGGGAAGGTAAGTAATTTTTCCCCTAGTGTGCATGTGTGACTGTCGTAGAGATCTAATTTTTATCATTGACATAATCTTTTAAATCTGAGTAATAACTAGTCGATCTAGACTAGGATGCATAATATGAAAATGATTTCAGTCTATTTGTAAAGAACCATGTAATATGTAAGTCATACATGCCCATTACATATTCTTTATGTCGATTTCACCAAATGATCTAAAAAAAATTAAATCTTAATAATAGGATAGGAGTAAATCAAATATATCACTGACATACAATATACCAACATATAATAATGATCAAGTTCAACCAATAATAGGATAAGAGTGACTTAGCTGAAATATGGATGTTTGGATTGGATCTAGGATGGACTAATGATAGAGCATGCTCAGTCTAGACTATGTATGCCCTGTGTAGAAAAGAGTGATGTAGAGTGAAATAGAATCACCTGGGTTTTATTGTTCTGGTAATGAGTCCATATCTAGTTTTTTCAGTGTATATTACTGTCACCTTCTCTTCATTCTATGTCACATCCACTTCATTGTAGGGTTCTCATGTCACACCTTTACTTCTAAAAAATCCTAACTACTTGTACAAGACTCAAATACATAATAGAGTAAATAAATGATGCATATGTTTGAGTTAGGATGACCTCGACAATCACCCCAATGTGGTTGTCACCATGTTCTACACTACATTTAACAATAAATGTAGCTCTTTTATGTGTGGTGGAAATTATGTCCCTTGAGGCTACAATGCCCTTATGCAAGTTCCACCAAGATAACTGGATAAAACTACTTTTACCCCAAGATAATGTGTGTCTTGGAATACAAAATTTTCCCTCCAATGCAACCCAAATGAAGTCCTTAAGTTTTTCCTTATTTCCCAAGCAGTAGATAGAAAATAATATCCTATTGACCCTTAGAATATTTAGTAGGTTGTACACACACACACACACACACACACATAATTCCCAAGTTTGAATTTAGACATTAAAAACACTAGAAGATGACCCAAGTAATCAATAATTTTTTTAGTAAAGATAAACAACTGATGTGTAATTTTAAAATATAGAAAGAAAGTGAAGGGACAAAATCTCCGACATTTAGATAGTAGAATCGGTTGCACCTTCTACTTATTGGGTTCTTATGTCTAGAAACCTCCAAAGATAAATCATGAAATGCTTAGATGAGTAAAACATTATGTGGTGTCCAAAAGTAATGGGATAATTCTATAAAAGTAGAGGATGAAAAAATAAGGTAAAACAATGTCAATGTAAAGCAAAGTAAGTGTTATCAATGTCTAGTTTTCTTGTTGAGATATCATACCTATAATGACATATTAGAGGCATAATGTAATAGTAATAAGTGAATTTTGGTGGTCTACAAATACATATATTGTAATCGGATTTTTTGGCATCACACATAAGGATTTATAAGAACATCAAATGGTATACATATGTGAGTATGTAATGAAGTTAAAACACTTGTGAAGAATACAAAAATAACATGATAGAAAAAATCAAATAAATTCACAAATGAACCAAGTAAACAAGATTGAAAGTGTCAAAAATTGAGGAAATATTTTAAAACCCAAGTTAAATGTTAAACAACATGAGGAATATAAGATAATAAGATATTAATTTAGATCAGTAAAAGTAAACATAGAATTTATACTCTTGCACCATTATAATTAACTAGTCCTTTCAATTCATTTAAGTATATACAACATCATAGTAGATTTATATTTTAGCTCAAAATGTTAAAATTAAATTCAAATATTATTAATTTAGTAATATCTAATTATGAAATAAATATTAAATTTATTGAAAGGGTTATAGCTTATTAGTGAGCATGATTCATTGCAAAATCATCCTCCAATGTAGAATTCCTATGAGATGCTTTATATAGAGAGTAAAATATACAAGGAAAAACTCATTTCATGCATGGATTTAGCAAATTGGGTTTCCCCTATTCGTCACTACTTAGCAAAAAGAAGGATTTGATTTATATATGGTCAATTACGCACCAAAATAGTAATTTCTATCTCTCTCTATATCTCTCTCTATATCCAAGATGGGATATGGGAATTCCCTTACCCCTAAAATTTATCTCTATCTGGGGAGGACCCCTATCCATAGTAAGGGGAGGGGCCAATTTCCAAGTCACCCAAGATGGAAATAATAAACATAGTCATGGAAAAAAATTTAATTTACCATAAGATAATTTTAAGCATTTTTTTCTTTAACTTACAAATTAAAAATACCTACACTTAGATATACATGACTATAAATGTTTCAGTGGGAAGGATGGTAACTTTGGCAACACAAAACTGAGATATTTCATATAGTGTACTTCTAGTCAACTCTTCCATAGACTATAATTTTTCTTGGGCATAGCATTCATGTTGCCGATCGATCATAGGAGGAAAATAAGTCATTGGGAATAATCAAAAAATTCATGATTGCATCAGTATTCTTGATAGGGATTGATAGGGCATGCATTGATGGACTAGGACACCACAAATTTTGATTTGATTTATGAGTTTTAGCTTGCTATACCATTATCACATGGACTAAACAAAAATTTCATCTTTAAATTATATGATATGATCTCAATGTATTAACTTGTATAACATTGACATAGGTGTGACCAATCCCACAGCTTGAAATCAAAGGAATCACATTCTTCAATTTCATACTTTTATTATGAGGTCACATTAGTTTCATGTGATTGAATGTAGGGATGATCGCGTTAGAAAAAGAGTAATTTTGCCCCAAGAAAAGCAAAAAGTGGTTTATTTTTTACACGCTTTTATTTTTTGAGTTTAGTTTTAGATGTTCTTAAATTTAGGAAAAGATATTAAAGAAAATAAATCAAAATCTTTGATTGTACAAAAGCATGTGTTTTTTAGTTCTATTTTTAAGATTTGGGTGTTTTATTGTTAGATGAAGCCATCTATTTATTAGAGGCAATTGTAAGTGTTTTGATATATCAAACACATTCAAAGAGATTATATTGAGCCAAAGCTATGGAACTAGAAGAAAAAACATATGCATAGAAGTTTTGATCTGAGTTCAAAATAATATGTTTTATTTGTGTTTCTTTATTTTATTTTATTTAGTTGTTATTTTATGTGCCTAATTTCTACAAATTGGTATCAGAGTGTGGACTTTTTCATCATGTTTATGATTAACAAGAGGTTATGGCTTCTATATCACGTCAGCAAACACCAAAATTTACTGGAAAGATTTACGAGTATTGGTCATTAACTATGAAGGCACTATTCAGATCTCAGAATGTGTAGCAAATCATAGAGAATGGGTACATAGAGCTCATTGATGCAACAACATATAACGTAGTCTGACAGGAAAAGAAAGACAATTTAAAGGAATTAAGAAAGAAATATGGAAAATCTATTTTCTTCATTCATCAAGCCATATATGAAAGCATCCTACCTAGAGTGGCAACATTCAATAAAGCACAAATTGCATGGGAAACTCTCTAAGTTACGTATCAAGGTAACAAGAAAGTAAAAACCACCAACCTAAAGTTACTTCATAGAGACTTTGAAAATATGTCAATGAAATATTCAGATTCTATAGAATCATTCTTTACTTTTCTAGTCATAGTAGTAAATCAATCAAATCTCATGATGAAACTATTGAGTACAGAAGGATTATTGAAAAATTACATAGAAGTTTTCCTGTGAAATTTGATCCTTTGGTAGTCTCTATTGAAGAAACTAAGGATCTAAGTTAGTTTTTAATTGATGAGTTGCATGCATCACTAATAAATCATGAACAGAGGTTGAATAGATCACATGCAATTGTAGATCAATATTTTTCATTACAGGTATCAGGAAATCGTGGAAGAGGAAGAGGAAATTTCACCCCTAGAGGGAGAGGAAGAATTTCATTCAGAGGACAGTGGTCCATCAAACTCAAGTGGAAGAGGACATAGTCAAGAGAACAATTATAATCATTTTTTTAGGTCAGAGACAAGATAAATCATATGTGTGAGAGAGCTACGGAATGAGAAATAGAAGAGATAGTATTTATCTCATATTATTCTGCCAAATACAAAGCATGCGTACAGTATTTATAGGACCAAAAACTGTACTGGACTCCCTAGCTAAATGGAGAAGATCCACAATAGTTGCAGAGAATGATGGAAGAATAGATAAAGTGATAAGAAATACACCTAATATCCAAACGTATCCTAACATTCCCCCCCTTATTACATTATTCTTGCAAATGTGACCTCTGAAAGATTCAAATTTCACTTTTCCAAGAGATTTAGTGAGAATGTCAGCAACTTGTGCTTCAGTAGGACAGTACTGGAGCTGAATTTGATGGTTCAAGATGTGCTCTCGAATGAAATGGCAGTCAATTTCAATATGCTTTGTTCAGTTCATGAAAGACTGGATTCTGCACGAGCTTCAACACACTCTGATTGTCGCAATAGAGAATAGATGACTGTTTTTCAGGAATTCCTAGGTCATCCATAATGTGACGTATCCATATCACTTCGCACACAGCTCCTCATGCGGCACAATATTCTGCCTCTGTGGATGAGATAGAAGCAACATTATGCTTCTTGCTTATCCACGAGATAGGTCCAGATCCGAGATGCAATATGTATCCTGTAGTTGACTTCCTATCATCAATAGATCCAGCATCGTCTGAGTCGACATATCCCTGTAGGAAAAATTGATCATTCTTTTTATATTCCAGACCATAATTAGTTGTTCCTTGGACATATCTCAAAACATGCTTTGTTGCATTCCAGTGACATTTCTTTGGCTCTTGCATGAACCTGGAAAGATAGCTGATAGCATAGCAGAGATATAGTCTGGTGTATGTCAAATAGATGAGCCCTCCAACCAATTGCCTGTAGAGAGTAGCATCTACTTGAGGTGAGTCCTGGAATCTTGAAAGTTGCAAGCCTTTTTCCATGGGAGTGGATATAGGTTTACAGTCGGACATTCTATACTTTTCCAGGAGTGTCTTGGCGTACTTTGTCTGGGAGACAAAGATGTGATGCTCCTTTTGCCATATTTCCAAGCCAAGACAGTAATGTAGTAGCCCCAAATCTGTCATGTCGAAGGTTCTTTTGAGATCATTCTTTACAATATCAACCTGATCTTTTGAACTACCAGTGATCACAAGATCATCTACATAAACAACCAGAATGATAATTTCTTTGCCTACCTTATTTATATACAAATTTGAATTTGAGGGACTACGAGTGAACCCATGTTGCAAAAGGTGATCGTTGATCTTGATATACCATGCCCTGGGAGCTTGTTTCAGTCCGTAAAGAGATTTGATGAGACGACATACCTTTTTAGGCTGATTTTCATCAACAAATCCTTCAGGTTGGGTCATGTATACTTCTTCTTTTAGATCACCATTTAGGAAAGCACTCTTGACGTCCATCTGCTGAAGTCTCCATCCTTTCTGTGCTGCAAGTGCGCAAACTACTCTGATGGTCTTCATCTTCGCAGTGGGTGCAAAGGTTTCTTCATAGTCGATGCCTTCTTTCTGAGCATATCCTTTGGCTACAAGTCGTGCTTTATGTTTGTCGATGGATCCATCTGCCTTATATTTTGTCTTGAAGACCCATTTGTAGCCTATGGGTTTCTTTCCTGTAGGCAGATCGACAAGCTCCCATGTCCGGTTTTTTCATGAGCGAGTCATATTCTGTTTCCATAGCTTCCTTCCACTGAGTTTGACTGAGTGCTTCACGAACATTATCTGGCTCGGAGCTATTCATCAGTGAACTCATAAGTGCAAAGTTTACCTCATTTCTTGTTTGACTCCTTGTTTTGACTCTGGATGATGTATCTGGGAGTTGTTGCAAATTTGAGTCCTTGATAGTTCTTTGTACCCACTTCGGATGAGAACTTAACTACTTTTGAGAAGAATTGTTTCGTTTCCATGAGGATTGATGTGGAGTCACATTCTACAGTTCTCTAAGGTCAACAAATAGTGTTCTCCTGGTAGCATTTCTTTTCTCTGAGTAGTCTCCTCCAGCTCATCATCTGATTCAGAGACTAATCGGTGAGATGTGTTTGGAAGTGGATCTTCTGTTGATACTATTGAGTCAAAGGATGACTCATCACAAACCACATCCTGACTCTCGTATATTTTCTTTGTCTCAGGATCCATGAGACGATACGCCTTCGAGGTAGTATTGTAGCCAAGAAGGATACACGGGAGTTTTTTTGGCTCTACCTTCTTTCTCTTCTGAGCTGGGACATGCATGTATGCTGTGCAACCAAATACTCGCAAATGAGAAATTGATGGTTTTTTTACCACTCCATACCTCTTCTGGTGTCTTGTTCAGTAGAATCTTTGTTGGTGCCCTGTTGAGAAGATATACAGCCATTTGTACTGCTTCAGCCCAATAGCGTTCTCCTAGCTTTGCAGTTGATAGCATGCAGCGAGCCATCTCCATCACTGTGCGATTGCGACGCTCAACAATGCCATTTTGCTGGGGCGTGTAGGGAGTAGTCAGGTGCTGCTTAATGCCGTGATGGTTTAGGGAATGGCCAAGAACTTCTTTGATGTGAATTCCCCCCCTCGATCTGAGTGGAGTAGAAGAAGTGGTTGTCCAGACTCTTTGACAACACGATGATAGAAGTTCTGAAAGTGTTGAAGAGCCTCACTTTTCTTCTTTAGGAAATATACCCACATCTTGTGAGAGTGGTCATCCACGAACAACTGGAAGTATTTGTATCCTGAAAATGAAGCAGGTAATGGGCCGTTCAGATCGGTATGAACTACCTCTAGACACTTCTTGGCATGGAAGGTGCTCGCTTGAAACGGATCTCTATGTTGTTTTCCTGCAAGACAACCAGGGAAAATAGGCAAGGAACTGGACAATTTGGGTAGTCCATGGACCATTTCTTTTGAACTCATCTGGTGCAGTGAACCTAACCGACAAGTGTCCATATCTAAAATGCCATAAGGCAGTTGATTCTATTGTTGAACAGATAAAACTACTGCAGAAGATGAAACAGTATCTAAAGCAAATAACTTATCTTTTACAAAGGCTTTAGCAAGAACCGTACCTTGTCGGGGAGATTAAGCATGATTTAATGCCATTTTGAACAAGAAATTCAACCTTAAGGTGATGATTCAAGAGCTGTGTAACTGATAAAAGATTGCTAGTCAAGCCAGGAACATATAGTACCTTTGTAAGTGTACATTTTCGTGGCCCCAGAGGAATGGTCACATTCCCTATTCCTTCTGCAATGTACTCTTTGTCATCCGCTATCTGAACCTCGATCTCCAGTTGGCCTCTTCGTGTAGTGAATCAAATAGCTTCTTGTCACTTGACATATGCTTACTTGCACCAGAGTCTATCAACCAGACTTTCTTCATGGGCTGAGAAGTTTGAGAGACGAGTACAAGATTCTTACTACAATGGGCTCCTTCTGATGTCTCCTCATCAGATTCATCATCTTCTTGTTGGGCTGCAAGATGTCCTTTTTTCTTTCTCCAGCGGGGACGTCGTTTAGACTTTTGAAAATCTTCACGCCCGGATGTGCACCCAGATGTGCTTGTATGGCTTGAAGACCCTTGTTTCAAGCTATTGTGCCAACAGTGATCAGTGTCGTGAGTATTGGTTCTGTAAATGTGACACCATCTCTTTGACTTTTGATCTTTCTGTTTGGATTGCGCTGGATTTGGCTTCTTTGGGGGACCTTTCCAATTCTTCTGGCCACGATTAGGCTTTGAGAACAAGGCTTTGTCCTGAGACTCCCCATGCGATGAAGTGATAGCTTCTTCCTACTGCAGAAAATTCACAAGCTCTTCGAATGTCACTGTTTGTTTAGACACATTCAGTGTTGTAACAAACACTCGAAATTGAGAAGGGAGTGCTCTCAAGGTGATTGGGACGAGTAGTTTATCATCTACCGTTTCACCGAGCGCCAATAACTCCGATCTCAACTCAGCCACGCGACACAGGAATTCCTCCACTTTCTCGTCAGACCCCATAGAGAGGGTGTGTAGCTTCGACTGAAGATGAAGAATCTTTGTCTGATTTTTGGCTTCATAAATGGTTGCCAACTTGTCCCAAGCCTCCTTGGGTTTCTCCGCATTCTGAACATGCGGTTGCACATCATCACTGATACTGAGCATTATCAGCATCAAGGCTTTAGCACTAGCCATGTCATATTTTATTAGTTCATCGGGGGCTGTGGGAGTAGGCACAGACCCTGTGACAATTCCCCATAATCCTTCAAACTGAAGGATTGTCTTCATTTTTGTCTTCCAGGCTGCAAAATTAGGCCCTTTGAGTAACTGAGCATTCGAGAGGAGAAGTAACTTCAGAGCAGACATTGTAATAAATAAAAAAATTTATTTATTTGAAAAAGTTATTACAATTTGGACTCACTGTCGAGAATGACTGGCTCGTAGATGCTCACGATATTCGCATGCTGTGAGACGGTGACGCTTTGTAGGGTGTTCTTCTTCATCGTCACAATCTGCGTCGTATCTAGCTTCTAATTCTTCCCGTACTCACTTTTCTTGCCAGCTGATGTCAAAAAGAAAGTACTCAAGGAGTCCTTCTCGAACAAGTTTGTCGAATGCAAGATTGCTGCAATTTCGAAGCTCGTTCAGCAAAGCAAAGTAGAACCCAGAGCTCTCAGGAGCTTCTCCACGGTGTTCTCTGGCTTGCGAGTTGATGTTTGTGGCTTTCAGCTGTGGTGACCGTGTTGTTGACGCTTTCAATCGAGTTGTCTACACTCGACATTCGATGTAGTGTAGAAGAGTACTGTTATAGACTCTAAAACTACCTCGACAGCGCTACACATTTTTTTTGAAGGTCTCCACGTACAGCTTCATAAATTCTCTGGCTCTCAGGAATCAAAATAGGTCCAGTAGCGTACAATTTCTCAATTGAATCTTGTTCAGAATGTAAATCCTCGTCAAATTGCCATGCAACTCTTTTCTTCCATAATTCCTTTTTTTTCACGCAGGTGTTTTCTATTTCCACGTCCAAGGAAAAGTTAGAAGAAAAAGGTGGATTCTGTGTTTGCTCTAATAACTTCCACGCATGTATCCACGTTCATGAGCTTCTATAAATGAACTTTTTCACATTGATCAAAGAGACTTCAACTACGTGGCCACAAGCAGGGGAATGCCATTCGCGCAAGTTGCTAATAAATCTCCACATCCAACTCTTCCTCCACCACACAGCAGTCTAACAAACACAAATCCAATGCATATTTACCTCCACGTGTGCTAATTACAGGGTGACGTCTACTCCTTTGCTCAGGCACTTTAAAAAATCCTTCCACGTCCAGAGATTTCCACCGGAATTGTGTTGTGCAGATCGCTAAGATTATTTCCTTGTCCAAGCTTTTACGCAAAAAGCAGTAGTCAATTTAATACGCACAGGCAAGATAAATGTCTCTTCTTCAAACAAACTCTGATATATTGTGAGGAGGTAATTTAGGAGAACGAAATAGAGATAGGATATCTCTCTCAATATAGTATTATTCAGAAAAGTACAACATATAGGGAGGAGAAAACGAACGGAGAGACTCCTTCACAAACTAGGAGAGAATACTGGAATAAGTTGCAAACAAACTCTCCTAATTATATAAAATGAGATTGCTACGTAATTATGCCAACATTTTTGAATAGATTTGATTTATTTTTTCCCTTCAAATTATTCTTCTCAAATTTAAAGCATTTTGCTTACATCACTTGCTATAGGACCGATTTGTGTAGCTGGACTCCCTATGTTCAAATGTATTCCATGGCGCCACAGATAGTATGCATGCCACTTGATGGCTTCATTTCTTACAAAGAAACAATTACTCTCATTATTTTATCATCACTTCTATCTAAATTACATTTGTGTTTTCTTTTATTTTATCTTTCCCACCTTGAGGAAAATTCTTCCTCGAATTGAATTGTTTTTTCATGCACTAACATGGGGGAATTTTCATGTTACTAAACAATATTTTTAAATTTTCCTATTATGGATCAACATTTTATTTTTGGAGCTTACATTGATTAGTTCTTTCTCACATTAATGAATTGTTCATTTAGTATTCAATCCTACACTAATTTTATCAATACCTAGCTGTATATGCATTCTCTTGGTTTATATTTGCGACCCCAATGATCTTATATTTCCGATCTTAAACAATTGTTCTATATTTTTTGAGCTAGCATTGACCTTATCTTTCCCACTTTGAGACAATATCTTATTTTTCAAGCCTTATATATTTAATTATTTTAACCCACCTTGGGAGATTACCTGAACATTTTATTTTGAGACTGCATTGTTTACATCTAAACCATCTAAGGGAATTCCCCTATTGTGTTTGCATGATTAAAATTCTCCCACTTAGAGAACTATTTTTTTACAATCCTTATATTTCTTAGACTCTACTACGTAAGGGTAAATTTACATAGTATTTACTTGTTTTTCATGAAGATATCATTATATGTTAATTCTTGAGATTTACTTTCATGTCATATGCATGATTCATATAATCCATTTTTGAAATATGTGATTGATGTGCTCATCCCACAACTTGAAAGGGGGTACGTATTGAGATTCATGTATCTCAAATCAATAATTATACTCTCCAAGTCAATGACATGACGACCACTTCCCCTTTGACATGATTTGTGATATACATATTTAGGTGCAAAGTTTTTTGGTCTCATCATAAGGTGAACAAATTATATTAATATTTAACAAAAATTCGAGATATATTCCTACTATTTTCAGCATAACTAGGTGTATTCATCACTATCTTATCTTTTCTAGATCTCAATAATTTTATTTGATCATGGATGCATTTAAGGTCATAATTTTACTTTCTCTTGTTTCTATTCATTTATAGGAGTAGGGATTTATAAACGCGGGAGCATTAATGATTCAACACTAGATTTTGAGAACATAATAGGTAATAGGAGTTGGCTTCTTTTTGAAGTAACTTATCTCATTATTTTTAACACAAAGTGTAGCACCCCAAAATTAATGACCCAAAAGACAAAAGTAAAACTAGAATTTTTGTTGTTGTTGTTGTTGTTGTTGTTGATTGACACAACACTAGCTATTGTTGCACTAATCACAAGATACATGGAATAACCAAAGGTTGAATAAGTTCACATAATAAAAAGTAATAGAATTATAAAATTAAATTTATAGGAAACAAGACCGTATACAACAACCTAAGAACATTACAATCAAAGAGACCAAAACACATAAGGAAGAAATAGAAAAATAATATCAAGATGAAAAATAAAGACCCAACAAAAGATAGAAAAATGTGCCAATAAAAACCTAATATAAGGGCATGGTCTTATGGAGGGGTTTCTACTGCAAAATATATGTAGCCATAGGTCCTGTTGATGGCGAATGACAACACCCCTGAATGTCTGCAACTCGATGGGTTGAGACTCTCAGTGCGATTGCATAACATTGAGCTTTTCCAAAGTGTGGGACCTTGCGAATCGGGAAGCTCTCCGGATGAAGGTTGATTCCTATTCCTCTGTTCAGGTGCACACAAACAATTTGCAGAGGGTTCACTAAAAAACCTAATCTAACTTGCAAAGGAGACAGGGTTCAGAAAATGCAAGAAGATAAACCCAATCTAACCAAGGTGATGCACCAAAGGAATGATGAACAACTGTTTTTCCAATAAACACAAACCATAAAAATGCAATACAATAAACATGCACAAGTAACCAAAATTGCAATGAGAGATCACTTGAACGCAATGAATACAAGAGAGGGTTGAAATCATCCACATAATTGGTTTTTATTGCTCCAAAGATTGATACAATCCATTATAATGGCCAAGAGGCACAAACATGTATCACAGTTTGAATGGGAGGTTTGGAACTCCACAAATCCACTTGCTGATAAGAGAAGAAGGGAGGGGCAAAACAAGAATTTCCAACCTTTAGAAAGAAGCCCCTCCTTACAATTTATAGGAAGAAATAGAGGGGGGGAAGAGAGGAATTTGAAATCTACCCCAACCACTTCCAGATTGCATTTAATTCATCTCATTATGGTGGTAGGTGAGAACCTTAGCAAACCCAAAAAATGGTGAACTGTATTTTGAATTTTTGAAGAACTTGTTCTCACCCAAATAAAGATATATATGAGAACCCTAGAGGACCCTGTAAGCTTTTCGAAAAGTCCAACCTTGCGTAAATCTCGAGATTTCGCCCCCTCCTCTATACACTTGAATTTGCACCAGGATGACATATTTCCCGCGTTTGCAAGCCTTCTCTACTTATTTTGTTGGGTTCCTGGGGTTCTCCTATTTGGTGGACTACTATGTCTAACCCGAGACATGTGGAGGGACAATGCTCATTTGGGGACTTCCTTTTGGTTTACTTCTTTAGAGTTACATAGACGAGGCATGTGGAGGCTTTAACTGGTTCTCCTTTCCTTAGCCGATTCAACAACCAACTCTGCCCCATGTTTGGACCTTAGACAAGTGGATGCTTGGCACTAGTTTTGAGACCACCCCTTGGGTTTTAACCTTGAGGATGTGCTCGAGCATAATTCTGAATGTGGCTTTGACTGAATCCTCTGTATTTACTAAATCGGGCTTCAAGTGAACACTATGTTTCTCCATTTTTCTCCTATGTGCTGTGATCTCCTTTGATGTTGTTTGATCCTCCATTGTTGAGCCTACCTACCCCTCAGATTTAGGATTGATTGTGAGCCCGCTGGACTGAAATGACCCTTCCGATTTTATTATGCAAGGTCATGTTTGACCAATTTTTCCTTGGGGAAAATGATTGGGATAATAGTTTGGCGATTCTACGGGGACTTGTACCTACATAGCATGAAGAGACCAATAGCCTTGAAATGTATCCATTGGGAATGAAGTCAGAGGCATGATAGCCTGATACTGATCTTGAAACCTAAAACTTTAATCCAGATACTTACGACTTGGAGACCTTGAACCTGCCCCACTATTCTGTTGTTACTCTCATATTTACACAAGAAAGTCTCGAAGACAAGATTTATGAGAGTAGACATTTTTGGTGACTCATACGGGATTTCACCTGCCTGCTAGGTAGAATGGAATCGATCAAGACCCGATTTTAGCTATCCATTGGGTATAAATTCTATTTTTAAGCAATAGCACCTGTTACAGGACCAACTATGGATATCCTTGATCCCAATGCCTGATACGGCAACATGACACATTCTCCTTGAGACGTACGCTGAACTATACAATGATTCAAACCTGGGAGCAACATGAAACCTGTGTCGAGAGAACTTAGGGAAACTGAAACCTATGCTACAACAAGATAATGTGCATCACACACTTAGAGGAATTAAAATCCTAGGCTACTATTTACAAGGGTGAAGACCTTTATCTTTCAGTAGCAATGTTTAAGATAGATTCCGTTAACAAGAATCGGGATTTCATTCTTCGTCCAATGTAGACAATTAGAAGGAATTGCTACTTCTTACTTCCCGTGAGCATGTAGGGGCAACTCCAAATGGCAGTAAAACTTGGAATGCCTTCCTAGTTTTTCCCGATCTGCATCCCATTTCAGAACTAGGTCTCCTTCGTGGAAGGTTCTTGCTCTTGCTTTCCTTATCAAAGCTCATTTTTTTACCACAGGCCTGACCCTTCTCAATCATTTGACACTGCAAATGTTCTTTGATTTCTTCCAATTCCATCATACTCTTCATACTTTGATCTCCATAAGGTTCGAACTCAAACAACTCCAACTTCTTTATGAGCTCCAATGTCAGGTAGTTCTAATGATATATGCAATACTGCCTATTTCCCATAGACTAAGCTTGTAGCCCGAAAATTACCTATAGACCTCCTTAGGCGTTATCTCTATCAGCCCATAAGAGTTGATTTTAGTCTTGGTATGCCATGTTCTTTGGTTTTCATCTAGAGTCCTTCTGATGATTCTCAGCAAGTTCTTGTTTGTGGACTTTGCTTGGCCATTACCGTGAGGGTAATAGTTTGAAGAGGTGTTGAGATATACACCATTCTTGACATCCCATTCAGTAATTTTTGTGCCAAGGAATGCCAATGCATTATCTGATATGATAGTAGTAGGGGCACCAAAACTCGTGACTATCCCTTCATAGAAGTCCAAAATGTTGGATTCATTTGCCTCCTTGAGTGCCACTGCTTCAATCCACTTGGTGAAATAGTTAGTCATTGTGAGTATCCACTTGTGGCCCTGGCTTAAATTTGGGTTGATTACTCCAATGAAGTCTAATACCCATTGCATGAATGGCTGATCCACTGAAATTTGACGAAGGGGTAAGGCTACTAATCTTGCTTTCCCTATGAAGAATGCACACTTCTTGTATTTTAAGATACATGAGTAGCAATCCCTAAACAACATAGGCCAATAGTAACCAGCCCTCATAATTTTGAGCATTGTTACCCATGGAGCAAAGTGGCTTCCAGCTTATCCATCATGGAACTCATGTAACACCTATTTGTGCCCATTTTGTGATCTAGAGGATCCTCACAGAGAAACGGAAATATAAGATATTCTCAGAATAAGATGCAGTCATTTTTAAAGTGTGGAGAAAAATTATACGAATCTGACGATATCTTGTTTGCAGGAAACGAAGTTCGTTTGAAAAAGTTATAGCCCGCTGAAATTTTTGGGCAACTGGCAAAATTTGGAGTTTTGTGTAGGTTGGACGTGTGCACGCTCACCAAGTGTTTCGATTATATTGTGACACGTGGACAATTTGTGTGACGTACTAAAAGTGGTATTTGGGAACGCCAGTCTTGGACACTCGTTTTCGGAACAAATGGACCCCGTTATTTACTGGCTGGGGGCCCTCAACCAGGTTTGACACATTTGATTATAGAGGGGTGTCTTGGCCTCCTTCTCACTTCATCATTAAACCAACTTGTGTATATAAACTCTTGCATATATGTATTGAGAATGTTGCACTATACCATGCATGTGGGACTATTAGATCAGTTAGGGCAATTAAATATTGCAACTATGCAATACTTATCTCTCGCATTGCATGTTTTTCCTTTAATACCAAATTCAACGCATATATATCAAGGGACATCCTATATAGAAAATGTCCATGCATTATACTTTGGCTGATTTATCGCCTCAAAATCTACAACCATGAATTTATGCCAAGAAATCCACCCACTTCCACATAACCGGCAATCAACGGTGGCTCTCACAACCAACAAACAACAGCCCTAAATCGTACCATTATAAAACACCTACCTTTATCCACGCATGCTAGGAATGTGGGATAAATCCACTATAGAACGCAGCATAAGGAGAAGTGAGAGAGAAGTGGAGGGGGATTCGAACAGCTGACCTCCCATGCAAAATTTTAGGCACCTAACTATTAATGCCAGGTATTTGTAAATGTTATAAAATGGAGCAAAATGATATTTGAAAAGGCATTCAAGACAATGTTAAATTGATCAAAATGCTCATAACTTGAGCTAGAGAGTGGAATTAGGAGGATGATCTAAAAAGTAACCTACTATTATTTTTGATAGAGAAAGACAGTGAGAAGATTAGAATTTTTTTGGTAGAAATATT
This sequence comes from Taxus chinensis, assembly GCA_019776745.2. Taxonomy (NCBI): domain Eukaryota; kingdom Viridiplantae; phylum Streptophyta; class Pinopsida; order Cupressales; family Taxaceae; genus Taxus; species Taxus chinensis. Next base: position 18,990,199 of record CM034153.1, read on the forward strand.
TATAAGGGTTTATTTTCAATATTATAATATATTTTTCCCATTTAACCAGACCTGTAGATGTAGGTGTCAAGCATCGAACTCTATTATCACGTCTTGCATCAATATTGTTAGTGAAATTCTCTATGAGTTTCTTTGGATTTTTTCACAATTCGTGCAGGTTTTAGTTCTTTTACTAAAAAAATAGAAAAGGTTATAATAGCTGATTTTTTGCATAAAAAATCAATACAAAGCAAGAAGTAAAGAGTGTACACAATTTCTAGTTAAAGTTGATTTTCATATCACTGGCATCAGAACTAGTTTTGACTAGATTTATGGATAAAATTAATGGTTTTTTAGACTGCAAGTTATGTGTTAGATGTGAACAAGGTGTCAATTCTAAGAAGGGTGAAGGAGAGCTAGTAGAAGAGAGATCCCGAAATTGGTACAAGACGATCTTGAAGTCCTAAAATGGCGGATCGAGAGGAAGTGGCAGAAGAATTTTTTCAATCAATCCAACAGATGAAGCAAATGGTGGAAGATATGTACTAAGATAGACAAAGGGAAAATGGAACTAGAGAAGGTAAGAAAGACAGAAATCTCTAGTTCATGATATTCCTAAAAGTGAGACTCTCTAAAATTTGATTTTCCTTCATTAAAGTTAGATATCAAGTTTGAATTGCCAATGTATACTGGAGAGCTAAATGCAGAGAAGTTGGAGGACTGGATCAAAAAGATAGAGGTATATTGTATGGTTTAGAAAAATTGTGGATGATGAAGCAAAAATTTCATCTTATAAAATCTTTGGATGGGTGGCACAAAACTCATTTGGTGGGAGAGTAAGCTTCAGGAAGTGGGAAGAAACCAAAGGTAATAGAAATCACTTCTTGGTCTAATTTTGTTTCAAAATCTTAGACAAATGTTTTATCCTCTTGGTTACAAGTAACAAGATATTATGGCTTAGAAAATATTAAGACAAACTAAGGGGACAAAGTTTTTAAAACTACATACAAAAATTTATGAAAAGGGATCTGATTCTTGGAATTTCCCTAAACATACAAGAAACACTACTTAAATATATAGGTGGATTGCATAGTTACCTAAGGCATATTATTCTTGTTTTAGGTGCTACTAATATTGATGTAGTGTGTGTTGAAGCAACCCATTTGGAAGCACAAGGGAAAATGACTAAGGAGTCCTATTTCTCTTCTTTTAATCAAAAGAGCAAGCAATCTGAAGGAGAAGGAAAATGTTTGAAAGAACAAGGAAAACGAAAAGGTCAGCATAAAGACAAACTCTATTGTTACGAAGGAAAGAAGAAAAACCATTTTAAAATCATTGTAAAAAGAACCATGATGAGTCTAAGTGTTGGAAATTACATCCTGAAATGAATCCTAAATGGATGGTTAAGAAGGGAAAAGAAAATAAAACAAACACTGTGGTTCATGGTAGTTGGTTCTGATTCAGGTGATGAAACCAAGATCACAGGCTATGATTTTTGAAGATAAACCAACTCTTTCAATTTCCAATAATAGCACTACAAATGTTGCATCTTCTTCTAGTAAACAAAATATACATGATGATAAGAAAAGGAATGAGCTTTTCCACATTAGAGTAATTTCAAAGCATACGAAAAATTGATACTCTTTTTGATAGTGGATCTCAAGCTAATCTAATTTCTGAGGAGGTTGTTAAGAAATTAGGACTCAAAACTAAACCACATCCTAAGCCTTATCCTTTGGGATGGGTTTGGGATGATGTGAAACTGCAAGTAACTAAAACTTGTACTTTCAGATTTTCCATTACAGACAATTTTATAGATGAGGTTGAATTGGATGTAGTTCCTTTGGATATTTGTGGGGTGGTTTTGGGAAGTCCTTATTTATATGATCGTAAAGCAATCTTTTATAGGGAAGAAAATAAATATTTACTTCTAAAGGATGGAATTGAGTTTATTGTTAGAGCTCACCGTGAAAAGATATAATCTATCCTTGGTTACTGCTAGGTCAAATGAAAAGGCTTATAAACTCAAGCAAAATTTTTGTGCTCATGGTGGTCAAAGACAAAGAGAAAGAACATGAAATGGCTTTTGAAGATTGTGATCCAAAACATAAGAATGAATTGGTATAAATTGTTTCTAATTTTGATTATGCTTTTCAGGATCCATAAGGTCTACCTCCCAAAAGAGGGGTTCAACATGAGATAAAATTGCTTTAGGATGTACCTCTTCCCAATATCAGAATGTATAGATTGTCAGTAGTAGAGAGTGAGGAAATCAAGAGATAGGTAATGGAACTTTTGACCTAAGGTATAATTCTTCCAAGTACGTCCCCATGTGGTTCACCAATTATATTGGTTCCTAAGAAGGATGGAACTTGGAGAATGTGTGTTGATTTCTATGCTTTAAACAAGATTACGGTAAAGAATCATTACCCTCTTCCTAGAATAGATGATTTACTGGATCAATTAAAGAATGTAATTTATTTCACTAAGTTAGATTTAAGAAGTGGTTATCACCAAGTAAGAATTGCAGAAGGTGATGTTTGGAAAACTACTTTTAAAATGAAACAGGGATTGTTTGAATGGTTAGTGATGCCTTTTGGTTTTTGCAATGCACCGACAACATTCATGAGAGTTATGAATGATATCTTTAGACCATTCATTGATGATTTCGTTATTGTCTACTTAGATGATATTCTTGTTTTCAGTAAGTCATGGGATGAACATGTTAAACACATCGAGAAATTCTTAGCTGCATTAAGGAGAGAGAAATTTGTATTTGAAGATGTCAAAATGTGAATTTGGAAAAACATATTTAATTTACTTGGGTTATGTTGTAGGAAATGGAGAAGTGAGAATTGATCCTGAAAAAATAGAGGTTATTGTAAAATGGCCTAGACCTACTAATGTGATGGAAGTTCAGAGTTTTCTAGGTGCAGTTCAGTACTGGAGGAAATTCATTTCTAACTTCTCATATATTGCATCTCCTTTGCATGCTTTGAACAAGTGTCAACCGGGTATTTTAATGGGGAGGAAAACCATCATAAAAGCTTTTGATACATTGAAACATAAAATAAGTATCAATCTGATCTTGGCAATTGTAGATCTGTTATCATTCATTCAAGATTGAGATAGATGCTAGTGATTATGCAATGGGGGAATTTTTGATGCAGAAAAAATGACCTGTATGTTACCATTTAGAAACCTTTACAAGTGTAGTAAGAAGCTATCAAACTTATGATAAAGAGTTGTATGCATTGGTTCAGAGTGTTAAAAAAGTGGAAGAATTATTTAATGGGAAAAGAAATAATTATACATATTGATCATCAACCCACTTCAGTATTTGTAAACACAAACCAAACCTACAAAATTATATAAATTTCCAGGTGGATGGGGTTCTTACAGCAGTTTCATCTTCTACTAAGGTATAAAAAAGGGTATACAAAAACAGGGTTGCAGACATGTTATCTAGACCTCCAGTTATTGTAACATTTATCCTTTTACAGCATAGTTCTTTGACGCATGTTAGTTATAAGGAATAATATGTTGATGATGTAGACTTTAAAGAAGTGTATGAGGATCTAGTAAGTGGGAAATAAGTAGGGGGAAAAATATTGTCATTTGCATGATGGATTGATATATCACTCTAGTAAACTTTGCATTATAGAAAAATGAATATGTGCATATGATTAGGGAAGTACATACTTCTCTTACTTTTGAGAATTTTGGTGTTAGTAAAATAGTTGAACATTTACAGAAATATTGTTATTTGCCTATAATGCATGAGCATTGTTTTCACGCAGATCGTACACCTGTTACAGGATTGCTGAAATATCCTATGAAACGTTGGAACATTCCCGAGGTGTGGGACCTTGTCACCTTAGGATGAACCTCTAGAGAAGTTTACACTCCTCTTCCTATCCCGATAAGGCCTGGGTAACCGATTTCCATGATTGATCTGTAAGACTAAAAAACTTTAAAATTAATCTAATCAAACTCAGATTAATAGGGACTAGGGTTAGAAATAATGAATAAGGAAAATACAGTGATGCACCAAGAGTATATCTAGATAATGTGTATGATGATTCACACCAGTACTAAACATTAATTTAGAAAGGATAAATCAACTCTCACAATCCAATTCACCTTGTACAGTTTGGGTAGGGTTCAAAATAATTTTCCATAGAAAAAATAACATATCTTATTCCCTTGTAATACCCCAAGCATTACCTGGGGACACATCGATCAACATCTGATGGGAATACAAAATCAACAACCATAACAACATGAAACATGCACATGTCAAACATCCCTGTTCACTTATGATAGCCACATGATCAATGGTCAAATTTATAGAAGAAGGAAACCACACCTAGTGGTCACAACTGATGTTTAGGGGATATAATGGTATCACTTTCCCACAATTATGGGATGAAAAAATATATTATCTGCAACATGCTTATAACCATGCCCTAATAAATCTACTACTAAGGAATTGTGCATCCAAAAAGCATACATTGTTATCAACTATCTAACACAATAAATCAGATTCTCCACGGAATGTATATTTTTGACATGTAATTAAAGGGCTTCAAAGAATTCAAACCACTCTTCCAAGCTTGAAGAGATAACTTCCCAATGATCTATCTGTGCATAGAAAACATCATGCATTTAACTATCAATAGGTCCGTTTAAAATTGGAGCCATTGTAGCTGGACCTTAACTAACAAAGCCACTGTTAGTGATAGAATCATAGAACCCCCTGAATGCACAAGTAACAAGAGTGGGTTAATAATCTTAGTGTGATTTCACATCAGCAAAGAGCATCTCTCAAAGTTTGGTAGGTTGTGATTTGAGAGAGCTCTCCAGATTATGGTCCAGTTCAATATTCCTCTGTTCAGGTGCATACAAATAAATTGGTAGAGGACGCTATTTCGGTTAGATCTACCTCTATCTTTCCAAGGATCTACACAGGGTTAAAGAGATGTAAGGGAATAAACCTAAGCTAATGAGGTGATGGACCAAAGGAATGTTAGACACTCATTTTGAAATTTAACACAAACCACAATATGTAATACAAACACTATGCACATATAACCAAAATGCAATCAAAGATTAGGGTGACAACAATGAATACATGAGAGGGTTGAGAAACATCCACAGACATATATCTTATTGCTCAGGAGTTGATATAGTATATTACAGTGGCCAAGAAGTGAAATTTTCATTAAAACCTGAAGGAGAGGTTATAAAAACCTCCACAAATCCTTCTGTGAACAAAAAAGAAGGGAGTGTGCAAAGTACTAACGTCTAGAGGACTTTACGAAGGACATGAGCCCCGACCCTAAAACTTTCCAATAGATTCTACAGTAGCAGGGAAGATAAGTCTCTGAGAGCTTTCCGATGACTATTTGAAAACTTGTTCAAAAACGGAGTTCACTATGCATCATTAGGTGGCTGGTCAAAGTTTGGTCAACTAGAAGGTCAACATCTAGTCAACATGTCTGCACCCAAATGTGACATGTTTGGCAAAAAGTGGCAACTAGCGAAGAACGATGGATCAGATCGAATCCGAGTCATTGGTTGTTGAGGAAACCTCCGGATCTTCGTCATTAATGGCATAAATATGTTTCTTCATTTTTTCCCCCACCTAACCTCTCCAAGAGGCTAAACTTTTGTGATGGATCTTCGTGGTGGAGCCCGACCGCCACGAGAGCTAGTGGTCCAACCATACCGATATTGGTCATATTCTCAGACCACCGTGTCAATGTCGATATGCCCATTTGAAATTGAGATATTAGATTTCGTATCGAAATGGTGTGATCAAATCCAGTTGTCAAACCAAGTCTTTAGATCACATTTTGACACATGGAGGGTTGATGCATACCTATCGAGAGTCGACAACTTTTGGATTTTTATTTTGAATTTGCATCAAGCCGACATGTGGCATCTTCCACAGCTTACTCAGTTTCCTCAAGTTTTGGCTAAGTTCTTTTACTCGACGGGCCATACATCTAACCAAGGACATATGGAGGCTTGGCACTTTTTTGGGAACCTTTGCATTAATCTCTTACATCAGAAATCACCCCGATGTGCTGATCAATTGGCACCAATGGTGCTAAACTATCAAACTAACTTCTTTGAACTACCTCAGACACATGGAACTTGATCTCTTTTTTGGACATAGGACAACGTGGAGGGTCCAACAGCTTATTTGGCCAACAAACTCAAAAAATTTCACCTCTGACGGAGCGTTAGGTTGACACTACGTGGCATCAACTCACACAGGCGATTCGAATTTTCAATGGCCACTCTTGACTTTTGAGCAAGCCAACCAATAACTCGACGAAGTATTGGTGCTCATTTGGGGATCATCTTTTAGGCCATGCTTTGAAGATGCGCTGAGCTGGCCATGCAACCACATAAACATAGGCTAGCACATTACCACATACTTAGTATTTTTTTACGACCCCTCCAATGGTCAGCAACCATGTGGGACTAATCCACCCACAAACAAGCTTGCCTCTACCCAAAAATGACGCCGCTGGGACACGTGGGACCCCAAGACCTCCGTTGCCTAAAACACATCTACCAACCAGCTTGAATTCAATCTTTGGAGGTGCACCATTTAGACACTTGGCAGCGTCTGCTATCTCCTCCATACTTAGTCATTTTTAGGGCTCGTTCTGAACCATTTGTAGAGCTCAAACATGGTGAAGGACTTTTAAGGAGCAATCCTTCGATCCATTAGGAGCCTTTGAGGTTTCTTTGACAGGTGGAATCAAGACTTCCCCGTAACCATAAAAGTTGATTGAAATTTTGAGAGCCTGCCTACGATGGTGGTCTTCTTGCTGGATTTGAAGTGTTATATGGGTTCCAGTGTCAGACGGAGTTGTTTTTAGTGCGTAATTACACAGAACGAGCACTAGGATGCAGGCATCAGGATCTGCTATTTTCCAACCACTTCTGGTCTGAATCCAGTGCCATGATTGCTAAAAATTGATTTTTTTTTAGAATTTCCTCTAGACCTCTAGAAATGTAGAAAAAAATCTCCAGAGTAGGCTGGTTCCTACATCCTAAACTACCTGCCACAAGCTATTCCAGTGAATGTAAGCTACATCATGAATCCTAATCAGTGAACCATGCCATTTAGGGGACAGAGAGAGAGAGAGAGACTTGGGAAAAACAGTTTTTGCCTAAATTACAGACGGTGATACACTAAAGAAGGAGAATGTTGGACATCAACTCAAAATTACCATGGTATAAAGAGTCTATTAAGTCAATAGTGAAGGGATGGATTGATACTTCATTGGGCAATAATAGATTGATTCTCATTACAGAGAATGTTCTAGAGACGTAGCCTTCGGGTGAACTCTGTTATCAAGTTCTTGTGTTGTGGATTTGATTTCAGTTTGTTTAGATAGCTTTTAATGAAGATAGGCAAGAACAGAACAAGTTAGTTTAAACAATTAATTATTTACAGCAAGCATCACAAATTGACATGTATTTGGATTGAAGTCCACAATTTTAGTATCCATAACATCATTCCATTACAGAAGAGGCAAAATTGCACATTTCAGAGCAAGGAATCAAGAATTCGATTTGAGTGCATTCTAAAATCAACCCTAGTGAATTTTTAGAATGGATTTGTAGAGCAGATTCAGTATGATTCACTTAAGTATGAAAATTAAGCCATAATCTAGCTTTTATACATTGGAAGAGTTCAAGCCCATTTGGGTTTCTAAGAACGTCCCAAAATTGTGCAATACTCATTAGTCAATTGACTGCAGATGTTTTTAAAATAGAGAATTTTCTAAGTACTACTTACCAACCAAAAATTATACCACTTTGAGTCATTATGGAGGAGTACCCTTACCTATTGTACCAATTAAGTTGACTTTTGGGGTACAAAATGTCACTTATGGCAGTGCTGGAGGAATGATCCAGAGCGATCCTCATTAGCATAAAAACATCGATCTATTGAATCTTCTCATAATCAATTGCCAGTTAGTTTCATTGCGTGGGAAAAAATTAGTGCCATTTCTGACGATTATCTCGTCTTGCAGAAATCAAACCACGTATGCAAAATTTATGGCTCGCTGAAATCATTTTGGGCATCTGATGAAGCTTTCAGTACTGATGTGCAGAGATGATGTGTGCACATCCGTAGACTCTGGATCAAAAGCTATCACCATGTCAACAATATAGGGCACGAAATAGAGCAAAAGGTGGATTTTGGACACTAGTCTTCCCGCGCTTTGCCACCTAGATGACACGTGGCACGGATCTGATATTGTCAGACGATTCTCTCTCCTCTACCTATCGGTGGGCTTGTAGTTTGAAATTTACTTGGGAGGCCACTGCTGGGATTACGTGGCGCTACTTACATTTGTAAGGGGATGATACCAAAGTGCTCGAAAACTCACCCACTTTGACTTATTGACCTTTTCCCTTGTGACATGTAACATGATCTGGTAAATTCCACACATCATACCGGCTCTTTAAACGTGTACCTTCACGTCTTTTTTATATACAGATATCCCAAACCGTTTGGGACATAAACTCTCACATTTAAACGAAATGGGCTTCCTTGTCCCGCATTTGGCCGATGACACGTGGCGTTGCTTGATTGGTTTTCGGCTCCTTCGGCAATCCACATCCCGCGTGTCCCTTTGTCCCATTTGGCGTAGTGCTCCTTGTGCTGATTTTGGCTGAACTGGTTGGTTCGCGTCCATTTGTCCCGGATGTCCCAAACCGTTTTGGACTGCCTGGGACCTAAATCGCCCATGGGAGGAGGCATAGGAGGTGGTATTTGAACTGTGATCCCTTCCACCAAAAGGATTTCCCTTGAACACCACGCAAAAGGAGATGAAAAAATATGAAAGGGGCGTTTTCGTATTAAAAGCATATCCAGGACTGTTTGAAATATTGTTTTGCTCATAACTTGAGCTAGAGAAGGAATTTTCATGTGATGTAAAAAGTGACACTATTATTTTTGGAAGAGGAATGTGATTAGAAGATCATAATTCTTGTATAAATAATTTTAAGATTTATTTTGAGATTTTAATAGATCTGTCCCATTCAACTGGACTTGGAGATGTAGGCCACAAGTGTCAAAACTCCGTTATCAATTCCTATGTCAATTTGTTGGTGATTCATCTCTATATTTTCTAATTTTACATAGTACTTTCAGTTTTATTTCCTTTATTAAAAATACGAAAGGATATAATGCTCAAATTTTACATCAAAAATCAATACAAAGCAAGAAGAATGTGTGTGCACAATTGCTAGTTAAATTTGGTTTTCAGATCATTTTGATCCTCTTCTATTTTCCCATGTTCCCCCTTTGGTCTTTGTGCTCTGAAACATTTTTTCCTCATGAAATCAATGATGTGAAGTTGTAGCTCCATTCTTGTGCATTGGATTGTTTGCAAACTCATTACCTTGCCGTAATTTGCTAAGGGGAAGTGCGTTTTTTACCCTATTTCTTACAAAAAATGGCTATGGATCTTCCCATCCTTCAAATCTGATGAAAAACAACTCGAATCTGTGTTTAAATGCTTTGAGTTCATTTTTTCTCCATCCTTGCACCATTTTGAGGAATCTCTAAGTTTTCCCTATGTTTTGCCCTAGGTTTTCCCGTTCAAACACCTCTGTCATTTTTCCCATGTTTTCTCGACCTTTGCAGCTCGAAATTGTTCGTTTTATACTTGTATGCCATTGAAAATCCAATTCCATGATCAAAAATGCTTTGAAAACATTTTTCAATTGGTTCAATTTCGAGAAATTTGTCTTCCTTGGCGAAAAAATTGAATTCTAGAGCATCCCTGGCATTTTCTGTGTTTTGATTGTCAGACGGGCATCATTTTCCCGTCAATTTCATCTTCAACATTCTAGGGCATCACTGGAAATTTCTGCGTTGTTTGATGGTCATACAGGTGTCCTTTTCCCATCAAATTTTAGCTCAAACATCTTCTTATACGTGGTCATTTGTGGTTGGACATGATTCGGTGGGTCTGCTCGAGCAACTTAGAATTTTTTGTGTTTTTGGAAAAAATTCCAAATTGTCCCCGCAAGTCCGCAGGACCTCAGCTAATCAGAGGGTGACACGTGGTAGTTAAAAAAGTCAAAAAAGTGGAGCTACGAAGGCACGGTGGAAAATTTTCCTTTGGTGAAAAGGAGACAAGGTAAAAAAAATTGGAGCGCAGGCCCTTGGCGAATCAGAGGTGGACACGTGTCATGTTTTCATCAAAAGTGGGATGGAAGGCTGGCAGAGGACTTAGAAAAATTTTCCTTTTTGGCAAAAGGGAACAAAAGTTTTGAAAAGGGCCACGGATCCACGAGGCTAATCAGGAGTAGATACATGGCAGGGTCAGAGGCAGAACTTTGAGCCTCGGGGGAAGCTTAAGATTTTTTCCCATTTTGGCATAAAGGGTTAAAATTGCAAAATGGGGCCGCAACTCCATCAATGGTCACGATTGAGCCATGTGTATGGCTCAGATCAAAATAAGGGATTCCAGAGCATCGACTCTTTGTGGGAAATTTAGTTTTTATCCTTTAAATGTAAGAAATCAAAAGGAGGAACACAATCCTGCCACCAATCAATGATCGAAACATGTCTGGGATAGAATCAGAGGTGTGGGTCCACGGATATAATTTTGAAAAATTTCCTTTTTTCCAAAAAAGGTATAAATGTATAGAATCGGTCCATGATTTCAATGGGGTCCAGTTTGGGACACGTGTCGGGACCGTTTTGATGAGGTGGAGATGTGGGGATATTTTGGAAAATTTTACTTTTTCCAAAAAAGGTGGAAATGTGTAGAATCGAGCCACAATTCCACTGGGACCCACATTGGGACACATGTCAAGCTCATTTTCAAAGGGCAGAGGGATAGAGAAAAACCTCAATTTTTTACATTTTTCCAAAAATGTTAAAATGTCAAAAAGTGATCCCAAGCACATTTCCAATCACATTATGACACGTGGAGGGCTCAGATTGAAGGGAGAAGGGCAGATCAACGGTAACTGTGCATTTTTAAGTTTGGCCACCTTTTTTGCTCCAGGAAGTGTGGAAATGCATTTTTTGCATTGATTTTGATCTATTTTTTGACAAATTCATGTCATTTGTGCCTGCAAGGACCAATGCAATCGGTTTTGAGGATCAATTTGAAGATCAGAGATTTTTTTGAAATGAATTTTTTTCCCCTAACCTATCTAAAAACACAAAACATCAGATCCAAAAGTTGTAGAGGCAAATTTGGAAAGTGTAAAGGTGAAATGATGAAAGAGGAGAATGCTGCAAGAAAGGAGGAAAAACGTGCTCCCAGTTGAAACTATGATTCAAAAAATTGTCAATGATTCACCTTTTTTCGAAACACTTGGCAAATTTTGTTGCAAATATGTTAAACGTCCCTGTCTATGAATCATGATGGAATTTTGTAACAAACTTGATGCTTGGCATATTCTTTTCTTGGGAAAGAAGGCTTGGATGTAAAAAAATGTTATATAATGCATGTTTTTTGACATGCAAAAGGTCGGGAAATTGAAAATCATGAGAAAATTTTGAGAGAAGCTCATCTTCTGAGAAACCATCCAAAAAACTTGGTTAATGTCTTATGTGTTAGATATTCATTCGTGTTGAGTTGGTTACAAGTGTATAGCCATCACATAGCTCAGAGATTGTTCCTGAAACTCTCCCCTGCTGATAAATCTAACAAGATTTTGAATTAATCTATGTTATTTTGGGCAATATGATGTTTTTTTATCATGTTTAAATGTCTACAAATAGTTTTCCTTATTCTTGTTGCAATATTGCATTGAAATCTTTAGGAATCACACAGATATCATCCTTATTGATAGTTTAGTGGAATTTACAATTTCATTTGTCAGAAGATCTTTCATCTGGCATTGAAAATAAGTAGTTAAAAACCACTTCACCTTCATTTATTGACAAAGATTGCTTGTAAGCCATTGGGGGTACCTTAGGCATGATTTGATCAGAGATTTTGATGTTTAATTAAGTCCTTTAATTCAATATTTTGTGTTGAGGTCTCAAAGATTGTGTGAAGAGTGCAAACCTAGGCCTCCATTTGTGTATCTCTTCTGGCTAAAAGAACATCCTGACTATTTTGAAGCATTTTATCTGATAGTTGTTTAAATGTTGTAGAGGCTGTCAAAGATCTTGTATAATCAAGTTTGTCTTGTCAATATCTCACCAAAAATCATTCTAAACAACTTATCCCACCTTGTTTTACCCTTGTTTTGACCTGTATACCCACAGAAGATCAAAATCCATTTGCTAAAGTATGCAGAATAGATCAGGATTTCAAAATGTCTTCAGTAACCCTTGCCTTGCATTGAAATTATCTCCATAATCTGTAAGTGACAACTTGTGAAAGTAAGATTTGGAGTGTTGATCATATTTTCCCAAGGCCCCTTCATATTATTTGCACAAATTGATGGATATCTTCATCTCCTTCACCATTTGAGGGTTACAAAATAGGTTCTCTTACCTTGGTTGAAAGGCACAACCTAAAACAGTTAGGTCAAGATCAATTCCTATTTGAGTGCTATCCATCTCTCCAGAAATATGAGTGGTAGTTAGATCACATCCCCGGCTACAAAATGACATACATCATGATCTATCTATCTTCAAGCTTCGTGCCATATCTTTGATGCTGATCAAACTAAAAAGGAGAAAAAATTTAGGTACCAACAACACCTTCTCAATTTGTACTATCCCAATGCACCTTAATAGGATGCCATTGATGTCCCTTTTGAAAAAAATGCCGTCAACAAGCGCATATGGGATGGCTTGTAATCTAAAGTACCTTCTTTTTGTTCTACTCATTTCTGGAGGGCACGGACCTCTTTGGCGATAATGCACCAAATTTCATTTTGTTGCTTGGAAGTGAGCTGCTCACACAGACCGTCACCACAAATCAGCTTGGTCACTTTGATTTCAATATCATACTCCATACATGAGTGATCCAACCTTCTCTCTTATCATTCAAGTCCTTGTTTAGGAGAAAGTCCTTGACACTAGCATGAGACACTAGCAGTTGAATCTTGTTATTCGAGACCAAGTGTCTGAACTTCATCAAACTCATAATGACAGAAAGGACATGCTTTTACATGAAAGAATACTTTACTTCGTAATCTTCCAAGATATAACTGAAGAAGGCTATGGGTTGTTCTGAACCTTCCTTATTAAGCTGAACCAAGATAGCTGAGATTGTGTCTGACCCTCCAAAACCATACAACATAAAGTCCTTTGAAATTTTTTGGTTAATAAGAGTTGGGGCCTATGATATTGCAAGATTGATGGCCTCAAAACTCCCTTTTCCCTCTACTTTCCATTTGAATGCAAGAATCTTCTTTAGCATCATCGTTAAAGGCTTTACCAGAGTGGAAAAATCAGGCACAAATCTGTGGACAAAGTTTATCCTTCCTAAGAAGCTTTGTAGGGATTTCTTGTGATGTAGCAGTGGTAGTGTTCTAATGGCTTCAACTCTTTCAGGGTCAATTGTCAACCCTTCTCTTGAGGCAATGTGGCCTAACAACTTGCCCTCGTGTGCCAAAAATACACATTTTTTTCGATTAAATGACCCTCTAAACCTTCTACACCTTTGAAATACTTATCTGAGGTGAAAGAGCTGGTCTTCTATGTTCTTTGAGAAGATAGTAATTCCATCTAGATATACCAGCACCATCTTGTTGATCAATCCTTTGAATGCCATATCCATAGCTCACTGAAATGTTTCTCTGGCATTGGACAATCCAAATGGCATCTTCTTGTAAGCATATGTGCCCCATTTCGTGGTGAAGGCCATCTTGTACTGATCTTCCTCTTTCACCATTATCTTATTATATCCTGAGTATCCATCTAGCAATGAAAACCTCTTAGAGATAGATACACACAATCTCATGGAAGTGGGTAGTGATCTTTGAGTGATGCTCTATTTAGATCACATAAATCTACACACAATCTGATTTCTCCATTTCTTTTCCTCACATGCACCAAGTTTGTAACCCAACTTGAATGCTTGATAGGGAAGATGATATTGGCCTGAATTATCTTTTTCAACTCTTTTCTCATGAGAGCTTCAATGTAAGGGTTTACTGGCCTTTACTTCTTTCTGAAAGGCTTAGATCCTGGATCCAAATCGATAGTGTGTTGTGCCAACCTCGGGTTGAAACCTCTTAAATCCTTGTAATTCCAAGCAAAGAAATTTCGGAATTCTTGACAAAGTTAAACGAACTCATATTTTTCTTTTTGAGTACTTACCTTTCTAATTCGCAATGTTTTTCCTTCATCTATGGAAATGGGCTCTGAATCTTCACCCTTTACCTAAATATTTTCTTTCTCCTTTTAGAATTGATCATTTGGGTTGAAGACTGACTCCAAAGTTATAAGACCCTTTGGTAATTTGTTGGTTCTTAGCTGCACCACTTGGTCACCATACCATTTTTCCAACTTGTCTTGGTTTCTAGCGAAGAACTCGGCTTCTTCTTGTAGAAAATTGAAAATTTGTTGATCATTCTCGAATACTTGCCAACTTGTGTTGTTGTCTGGAATAGCTGGTCTTACAACCACTGTAATATGGGGCTGAGATTTCTCACTCTTGATACACTCTACCACATCAAATGCCGCTCTAATTGCTACCAATCTGTCTGCTGCTTCATTCTTCTTCCTTGGGATGGAATTGATGTTAAAAGCCTCAAAATCTTTAATGAGATCCCATACCCGATTCTTGTAGTTTTTTAACAAATAATTTTTGGCAACATTTCTTCCTTGAACTTGATTTGCAAATATCTCACTATCACTAAACACTTGTAAGTTTTTAATCCCTCTCTTTCTTACCCAATGCAATCCATGGATCAAGGTTTCATACTCTACTGTGTTGTTTGAGCAAGAAAATTGGAAACGGGAGGCTGAGTAATATTTCATGCTTTGAGGTGAAACAAGCATAGCTCCTCTGCCTGTACCTTTTCTACTTCTTGAGCCATCAAAAAATAATTTCCAGACCTCATTATCATCCTTGTGGTTTGGCTTGATGATGCTAGGAAGGCATGCCTCTTGTTCACCCATTCATCAAGGGTCAAGTATGGAATACATCCAACCTTGGTATCAACTTCATGGGTGCTCAGATAATCTTCTTGATCAAGGGCTGAACAATTTGCATTGATTGGACTCAGTGTATGAGGCTCAATATGGAATTCAGCAATAAGCTCAGATCTGATTGTAGCCTTAGCTCCATACCTTATTCTGAATAACATGTGTGACCAATCAGTAGACAAATAACCTCCAATTTTAGCAGTGAATTCTCTTGAAAACACAATCCAAAGTGTATCTGCCAATACACGGTCTAAGAAAAGGAATATTGGAGCATAGTTTTAGTTGGAGTTATCTCTTGCTGAGATTCTTGCTGCTTATTTTCCTCTTAAATAGGTTCTTGGGATACACCAACGGTCTGTACCATCAAGGCCTGGTTTAGTGCACCATTGAAACATGTTGATTGAAATTGAGGTAGACTTTAGGGGTAACACCAGTCATACTCCTATGACATGTTGTTTTGTGTTGGAACTAACGCTTTTGATGTTGAAGTTGCATTTGGATGTTGAGGTTATCCTTGGTTCAAATTTTTATTTGTGGCATGATTTGGTGGTTTTTTTTTCTGGTATGGGGGCCTAGCTTAATACTGAGTTTGAGGCTGATATGGCCTAGAACTCTGAGCTTGTTGTCTCTCAATAGTCACTATCTTGTTTCCTAGGTTCTGTAGCTATTTCAAGACTTCTTGGAGTTTGTTTGAGGAGCTAGAACATGAGGTGGAAGCTTCAGCTGAACTCTGATTCCTTAGAGTAGGTATGGGAGCTAATGTGGGTGTTTGACTAGTGCTTGGAACTCCTAGTTCTGGATATAGAGGCATAGGTGGCCTAGGTGTAAGTTTACCAACCTGGGTTAAGCAATTTTCAGATCTAATAGCAATGTTATATGATGCGGTTAGAGTTATACCTCCCATTGATTGAATCATCATGGAAATATCAGAATTTAAATCTCTAAGGAAGCATCGAAAAGAACCTTCGTCTGTTGGTTTCATGGCCATTGGAATCCTATCCCACATCCACTGGAATCTGAAGTTGAAGTCAGTCAACTACTCATTAGGAGCCCTCTTGATTGTTGTCAGTTGTTCCAACAAGGATAGATTATCTCCCTTCTCTCCAAATTGATTGTGAAGAGCTATGCATAGATTGTCCCAATTCTGAATAGAGCTTGTTGTTAGAATCCTGAACCATTACAAATCTTTACTCTTGAATGAAGAGGATAACAATTTGACTGCAATGTCCATCTCAATGATTTCATGAATTGCATAGACATTTACAATGTCTTGAATGTGGTCATTAGGAGTATTATGGTTCTCTCTAGTGAAATATGGAATGCTCTTTAATGTTGCAACTGGAACTGGATTTTGTGCATTGAGAGAAAGTGGGCTGTTGCCAGTGATGTTTACATAGGGATTGGGTCTTGTATGTGCCATTATGATTAGCCTAAGAACCCTTGTTGATTGAATGAAAGGCCTACAAGGGGGAGGTGTTGACAAAGTTCTATTTGGTGGAGATGAAGACCTTTGAGCTCTTCTTCCCCTTCTCCCTCTGTCTGGGGACAAGTGCAGATATACAAAAAATCCTTCTTCTCTAGTTCTTGACCTAGTCTGAATTCTTCTCATGAATCTACCAAGCCTAGGCTACTGAAACCAGTGGACTCTGCCTCTTTTATAGTAACCGGATGTGTAATTTCAAATCTCCTTAGAAGCTAAAAACTTACGACAAGTGCACATCAATATTGTTGTAGTAAAAATGAAGACTTCTCGTCCCACTAGGAATGCCAAAACTATTGTAGAAAAATCACATCACCCCTGAAATCTATAACTTGATGGGTTGAGATCCTCAGTGTGACTGTACAACATGGATCATATCTCAAAGTGTGGGACTTTGCGAGTCGAGAGAGCTCTCCGGATGAATGTTGGATCCTCTTCCTCTGTTCAGGTGCACACATTTAGATTGCAAAGGGTCATTCTAAATCCTACTCTAACTTTCCAAGGAGACAAAGTTAAGAAGGTGTAAGAAAATAAAACCTAAACTAACAAGGATGATGCACCAAAGGAATGTTAAAACACCTGCTTTGCAATAAACACAAACCATAAAAATGCAAGACAATCACCATGCACAAATAACCAAGACTACAATGAGAGACCAAAAAGGATACAATGAATGCAAAAGAGGGTTTAAAATCATCCACAGACATGCATTATCACTCCAATAGTTGATACAGTGCATTATAATTCCCAAGAGGCATGAACTTGCATTACAATTTGAATCAGATGCTTGGAATCCAAAAATCCACTTATGGGCAAGAGAAGAAGGGAGGGTGCAGAGAAGAAATGTCTAACCCTTTGAAATTTTCCCTCTTGTACAATATATAGGAAGAATGAGAGAGAGAAATGGAGGGAAAAAATCCAACCCTCTTCCAACCACCCTTGAAGGAGCATTGAATTCCCCTACGAAAATGATGGGTCTCGCCACAACACCCATGCCCCCATCGTTGTTCCCTGCTGGGAAGGAAAGGAAACCCATTCTTAATCATGGTGGTAGGTGGGAGACTTGACAGCCTCAAAAATGGTAGGTTGAAACATTAATGGTGGCAGGTCGGTAACAGGTGCCGAGAGCTCTCCAAAATGTCCACTCACGCTCAATTCCAAGCTCCTGATCAAAAGATATGGATGCCTGAAGCTACTTTAGGTCTGGAGTCTATTCACGCATATCCATGTGATGGCCCCAAAAATATCAAGGTTTCTCCCCCTCCTATACACTCTTGAATTTGCATTAGGCTAACTCTCGGCGTCGTCCGCGGGCTTGTTGTGTTTCTTTTGTTCTTTGCCTAAGCCCCTCCTATTTGGTGGAGTACTACATCTGACCGAAGACACATGGAGGGCCATTACTCATTTGGGGACCACCTTTTGGGTCGCACCCTTGAAGTTGTGCAGATGAGGCACATGAAGGCTTTCGTTGGTTCTCCTTTCCTTAGCAGATTCAATGGCCGGCTCCACCCCTTGTTTGGACCTTGGACACGTGGAGGGTTGGTGCTAGTTTGGAGACTTCCCCTTGCGTTTTAACCTTGAGGATGCGCCGAGCTGACGTGTGGAGGCTTCCACTCACTCCTTTATACTTAACTGACTCAGGCCTTGAGTGAACACTGCCTTTCTCCATTTTTCTCCTGTGTGCTTTGATCTCCTTTGACACCATTTGATCCTCCATTTTTGAGCCCACCTACCCCTCATATTTGGGATTGATTGTGAGCCCGCTGGACTGAAACGACCCTTCCGATTTTCTTATGCAAGGTCATGTTTGACCAATTTTGTCGGGGGGGGGAAATTAGGATAACAGGTTCATAAACAAGCTTGGACTAAGAGGAAACACAATGTTTCACATTTTATAATCTTGAGTTTTGTGGCATACACACAAGAGCTTGATGATCTAAGGAAAAAGTTAGACAAAAAAGGATAAAATTACATATTTGTTGGATATTCAGAGAATACAAAATCTTACAAGTTGTTCAATCTAGTAACCGGAAAGATCATAATAAGTAGAGATGTACAGTTTGTTGAAAATGAGGCATGGGATGGAAGTATTGAGAAAACATTCAGTGTAAAAGCAACTATTCCTCATGATGATATGGCAGATGAAAGCATAGAGTAACAAGGTATTGTATCTTCTTCAAATCTTGGACATGCACCACAAGTTGTAGCACAAGCTATACCTCCATCTACATCTAGGAGATCTCCAAGATTTCAGTCATCTGCAACCATCCATTAGACACCACAACAAACACCAGAAGATGCTCCTTCAGTACAAAACAGTCCATCATCAGATAGCCCTTTGCAGTGGAAAACAAGGAGTCTTAGTGAGATTTATAATGTTGATAAAACTAATGCTTTTTCAATTTTTGCATTGTTTTCTCAAGTTGCAGATCTAGTATACCTCGAAGAGGCTATAGACAATGAAGTTTGGGTTCAAGCCATCGATGATGATATAGATGCCATAGAGAAGAATTAGACATGGGAATTGGTAGATCTTCCAAAAGGAAGGGACGTGATAGAAGTGAAGTGGGTCTATAAGACCAAATATACTATTGATCATAAAGTACAGAAACATAAAGCAAGGTTGGTTGCCAGAGGTTTTTAACAGCAATAGGTAGTAGATTAGAATGAGACGTTTGCACCTGTAGCACATTTGGACAAGGTAAGAATGATTTTAGCAATTGCAGCTCAAAAGAAATGACCTATTTATCATATGGATGTAAAATCAACATTCTTGAATGGTTTGTTTTTTAAGAAGTTTATGTGAATCATCCAGAAGGTTATGGGATTTAAGGTCATGAAGGAAAGGTATACAGGTTGAAAAAAGTGCTCTATGGTCTGAAGCGAGCACCTAGAGCTTGGTACAACATGATTTATTCTTATTTGATACATAATGGCTTCAATAGGAGTAGCAGTGAGCCAACCTTATACATCAAGATCAATGAGCAAGGTAAAATTTTGATTGTTTGTTTATATGTGGATGATTTAATCATCACTTGAAATCTATCTATAGATTCATTCAAATCAGCTATTTAGAAAGAATTTGAGATGAGTGATCTAGGCCTTATGCAATATTTTTTGGCCTTATTTCACAAGCAAGGTATGTTAATGATGTTTTGAAGATATTTAACATGTTCAATTACAAGCCAATGCCAACACCTATTGCAGTAGGTTTGAAGTTAAGAAAAGATGACAACGGATCATTTGTAGATCCAACATTGTTCAAAAGATTAGTTAGAATGTACTTGATGGCTACAAGGCCGGATATTATGTTTGGTGTGAGCCTCATCTCAAGGTTCATAGAATCTCCAAAAGATTCACATTGGCAAGCTGAAAAAAGGATTTTGAGGTATGTATGTGGAACTAAGAATCATGGAATATTTTATTCAACATTGGATGAGTTCAAACTCATAGGTTACACAGACAATGACAATGTTAGAAGTATTGATGACAAAAAGAGCACATCTAACTATGATTTTCACTTTAGAAAAGGTCTAGTTTCATGGGCATCCAAGAAGTAGTCCATAGTCACACTATCTTCAGTGGAAGCATAATATGTAGCAGTAACAGGTGTAACATGTCAATTTCTTTGGATGAGAAGACTGTTCAAAGATTTGAGGCATAATCAAGAGGATGTGACAAAGATTTTTTGTGACAACAATTCAGCAATAGCAATGTCTAAAAATCATTTTTTTCACAAGAGGAGAAAAGACATATACACAAGGTATCACTTCATCAGGGAGTTGGTTAACAACAAGGAAATTTGTCTTGAATTTTGTAGATCTGAAGATCAGTTTGCTAATATCTTTATGAAACCTTTGGGAAATGAAGTATTTGAGAACTTGTTTGGGAGTTTGTGATCCCGAATATGTCAGATCTAGAAATGCACACTCAACTCTAGAAAAATAAAAGCTTGAGGGTCAAAATTAAGAGGGAGTGTTAGAAAAAAAAACAATTTTGGCCCTAGAAAAGCAAAAATCAGTTTCTTTTTTACATGCTTTTTTAAATTTTAGTTTTAGATGTTCTTAAGTTTAAGAAAATATAATAAAGCAAATAAATCAAAAGCTTTGCATTTCCCAAAAGCATGTGCTTTTTAGTTCTATTTTTAAGAGTTGGGTGTTTTATTGTTAGATGAAGCCATCTATTTATTAGAGGCAATGTACATGTCATCATAGTGTCTAACTGAGAAATATTTTGTCTACCACAAAGTTGATTTACCACATGACATGAAATGACAAAGTTAAGCTAATTATCTATGGATTTCACTTGAATTTTATTTTAAACCTGGGGATGTCTTGATTGAATTTAATCTTTGTATATGGTGTGACGACCAAATGTTATTGTAGATGAGATGAATCAGGAGCAAAATTTGCATGTTTTAGATTTATATTAATGGTATCTACACTACCTACTTTATTATGTGTTTGGAATTATGCTGATTCTTCAATTATTTTTGTAAAATAGTCCTTATCATTTCTTGAATTTATTTCATATTTGAGTCTCTTATTTTTTTGGTCTTCCATATAGATCCTATAGTAAGGTCTTGTGTGTGGGCATACACATAAACTAAGAGAATTTAGATGCAACTTCATTACCACTTTGATACATTAAATTCAGTAATTTCTCTAATACTACTTATTCGAGGCCAAGGATATTAGACCTAGTAAAAGATCTCAGTTACTCCACTAAATGGATTGCGATGATAAGTGTATAATGAATGATAGGAAAAAAAAGAATATATGTAAGAGTGCTTTTTAAAATGGTAATGAAATAATGGAAGAAAATTGACAACATAATTAGAATTCTAATTGCAAGGTTGAATTATGGAGCTCCTCGTGAAATTTGATATATCAAATGTAAGATCAAGAGTTTACAACAAAGAATGCATTAGTATCAAAGGATGAAGCTGAAGCATTGGATACATTATTACAATGGATGGTAGCAACCACTTAATAAATAATCATGATTAATTCATGTTAAGCTGGTCATGTTAATGTAACATTGTGTAGTACAATACATATACTATAGTGGGTTTTTGTAAAACCATAGACAAGGAGTTATAAGGAACTCAAAAGAAAATAAACATAGGAGTGGTATGTTATTGAAAACACTTGTGATGTAAATTCTTAGCACAATGAAATTCTTTGGTACAAAAAATATTTAATTCTCATATTCATTTGGTTCACAAGATTGAAATTATCAATAGTTGTGAAAAGCTCTGAAAAATTAAGCTGAAAGTCAAACAACAAAATGAACACAACTAACTAGTAAGAACTTAAACTTATAGAAGTAATAATAAACATATTAAAACAATTGCACCAAAGTAATAAACTAGTCCTCACAATTAATAAATATCTACAACATGATAGCATAACTCTTTTTTAGGTCATAATGTTAATGTTAGATTCAAATCTTATTAATCTAATAATATTTAAGTATAAACATAATATTTAAATTCTTATATTATTGAAAGGGTTATATTTTAGTTGTGATGATAATGGGGTGCTAAACCATCTCTCATAACAAAAGAAGAGAGTTAAGTGGATAAGACGAGGCTCGATTCATGGATGACTTTATTGGATTGGATTGCCCCTATTTGCCACTTCTTAGCCAACAAAAGACTTTGTTTTATAAATATGCTTATTGAGCAAAACAGTAAGCTGCTATATATAATTGATAACATAAACATGGAAAACAATAAAAACTTTTAAATTGACCCTGCAAGATGATAACAAAATTTCTAAGTTTTTTTTTAATTTTTTAATGAAATTTTAAACTTACAAATTGGAAATAGTTACACTGAGATATACACAAGTAGATATGTTCCTTGTGGGAAGGATGGTAACTTTGGTAACATTGTCCATAGGAGAATAGATTTGTTTGCATTATTATTATTTCGTATTGACAACAAATATCTCGGGTACATTGCTGTTTATAAACCGGCATGATGGTATCTGATGTTTAACGATCTCTTTACTCGTATCAATATGTACAAGAATATCAAGCTCAGAGTTTCAGTAAACTTTTGGGAATCTGTTGGGCGTCGCCAGCTACATTCTTGACGCCTCCCGGACACGGAGAAAATGCAAATTCGCTGAGAACAATCAAATGTTCTCGCACTCCTTTAGTTGTCTTGATGGAACAACCATTGATGGATACCAGAAACAAATTGGGATTTCAGTATTGTTAACGACATTCATTTATCAGTGTCAATGCCCAACGCCACCATGACTTGGACCAGAAGGAAGTTTATTCTTCAGTATATTTTCTGATCTCAATCTACTCTTAACACCTCCCGCGTTCACATATGCGTGACCAACTCCACCATGACTTGGCCCAGAAGGAAGCCTATTCTTCAACGTACTTATTGTGAGAGGAAGTGTGTTTTGAATGTGACCGACTGCTGGGCTATGCTTGGATCTTGTTTGGCACTGCTCCACCTGTATATTCACTTCTGATCCTGAATGATCCTCGCGAGTTTTAATTTCATGGTGATTTTCTCTATTGAGAACGATGTCCGCCGAATATTTGTCCTGCTCAGATATTCCTTTGGGAATTCTTCGTGCATCTGTGGTCTCAATATCATGGCCGAAAATAAGCAGCAGCAGCATGGCCATCTTCACGATTGGAAAACTCGACATTCCAATTGTTCGTGATAGCTAACAAAATAATTGTTTTGATCTATCTCGATTTCAAAAACATACAGATCAAAGATTTTGTGTGTGAAAATAAATATGCACGGCAAAGGAAGAGACGAAGGAAATCTGGAGTTGAATGAAACAGAAATGGTGTAGATATGTGACAGGGGCAGCAATGTTTATATAGAGCTTAAGCATATGTTGGTTTCGTGGTAAGTGGGAAATCGTAAGGGGATAAAATGGGTCGAAGTCGTCGCTGACAAATTTAATATGTTCATAATCGGTCACATAAAATGCACGGTGGACGCGGTGAAAGAAGAAAGCGAAATATGACCTCTTCTTGTTAGTGTGTGAGACGCGCAAAGCCATATAAATTTAACATGATTTATGGACGACGACTACTCAAGTGAATGTAAAAGACCATGACCATTTCAAATCATAGACCTTTTGAATAGCAACCTGTTTGAATATAATTGTTCCGAGTCCCGACTTCCGATGAATATTAAAATGTGCATTCGGTCAAAGATATTACTTAATTCCTTATAAGTCGTGCTCTAAATCTCTCGTCACAATTTTTCGAATTAAAATTGATATCTATGAGATCGATTGTTTCATAGGTAAGGTGGTACACTTATGTATGTTAGTAAGATATATATTATTAGTAATTATAGGTGAAAAGTGAGATGAAAATGTTGAAGGAGATGTGTTGAATAAAAAGATGAAAATGGCGAAAGAAAACAAATTGAGGGAGGAGAAGTTGAGGAGACGTATGCAAAAATCCTCTTTCTTACAACTACACATATATGAAACACATGTCATTTAGTGTCAATCAAATGAAGGAGAAAGGCGGTGTAGTGTGTAGGTCATTGAGGCATCTCACTTTGGAGATATCTTAGAAATAAAGGTGGGGTCGATGAAAACTACACCTTGAACTCTCATTTCCCCAATGATTGACAGGAACAATTACTGAGAGTCGTATTTAGAAATGCTTTTTAGCGCAACAAATGTTTGAGGCATTGTCAAAAGAGGAAAAAACAAATCATGCACATCATGTCCTCCTTTGATATTTTGGATCATCCAAGGTTATAACAAGGTAAAGTTTCAATTTAAATATTATAATTTAGTTGGTCGGTGGGAAGACGATCCAACAAATGTGAATGCATGGAATCCTTATAATGCATGGATGTTGGTCGAGATCAATGTTGGAAGAGATGACAACCCATATGTCGAGGCATGGGGACATGTGTAGCGTAATGCGAAATGCTCGGCGAGTCGAGGGAAGATGCAAACTCAAGTGATTTTGTCAATAGTGCGAGGAGATGTTATATGTGAGCAAGTATGGATCATAATACTCAATACATGATATATGACACAATACGATGTTGAGCTCGGAGGAACCTCAAGGAAAAGACCGTTGGCGCATATTGATTCCAAAACAAAATGCAACTCTAATACAAATTGATGTTGATATATAGAACTTTTGGAACTCACTGAAATTACAGTCTTCAATGCTATCATAAAGCCATGCAAAGCGTAGGGAAGAGATTGGAAAAAGGAATGTGTGAGCCTTATGTGGGACCTCTTTTGCTAGATGAAAAGCTCTCTAAAATCGCTCAAAAAAAAATATGGCCATAAGAAAATGACTAGAGAACCTGGAGCCATCCGATATCTAATGTATTTTAAGAATTTGCAGACATTGGTCTAGTTTAGAAAAAATCCTATCAATGCAATTACTTGTTAACATTACAAATCCAACAACTGCTATCGTGCAATATTGTTTCTGGGTAGTTCATATATGACCTTTCTTTGTTTGTGTATATATATTAGTGATGGTGTCTTCTTTTACAGTTTATAGTATTTCGACATAATGGAGGATTTTTTATATCTAGGTTTGTTTCTACTATTCTACAGTGGACAATAGGTTGTGGATCAAAATATATGCACTAGAGATCTTTCTATCCCAGTGCCAACAAGTACATCTCCAAAATGTAGGATAAGTCAACCTAATCAAAAATAACATTGAGTTTAAGAATAATATTGTACCATGTCTATTTTATGTCATATGGAAGAGTTGCTAAATTAGTGACATTACCTTATCCATTAGTTCTACGGGCCAATACTCGACCCTTAAACAACTAAAAGAAATGGAATTTGTTTAGAAAATATGGGAAAAATAAAGTTTGCTATTTTTTATTTTATTTTTACAAAGATAAAACATTCAATTTAACAACATAATTTTTATAAAATGAGTCTGAAACATTAATGGAAAGTTGGAAGGAAAAGGTGTGGCTTCTTGCTTGACTCACATTGTCGCTTCCCAAATAATATCTACTATATGTGCTCCACTTTATAGTATCAATGACACTTTCATTCTAAAACTCCACATGCTTTGCACTCTCCACCTGCACACAATTAATTATTGTTTTCATGCTAAATGTCTAGCATAAAGTTTTTAAATTTTGGCCATGAAACTCAATCCCACACTCATAAAACCCCTGAACCAGGTAATGTGAACCTTCCCTCCGACCAATCTATGACTATGTGAACCCCATCATGGCAAAAAGGGATGTGCTAACTAGATTTTTAAAGTGTGTTTCATGTGCAAGTAAGTTGGCAGGATTCAATTCATAGAATGATCTTGATTCACCTGGAAGGAGTTGCTCCCAGAGGCCCAAAAGGGCCTATTTCTAGATTTTTGACACTTGCAGAACATCTCCTGGGATGTTCCAAGAAGATATAATGCCTCCAAGAAGTGTATGAAAGAGCTATGTGATCATTCAAGGAATTTTAGGAAATTTTGTTAAGAAAATCAAGATTTAGGAGAAAACTATACAAAATCAGGATCTTTATGAGCAAGGTATTGGGAAATGCATGTTCTAAAAAATCTAGTCAACTTGTTTGAATATTTTCAGGATCCCTGTAACTAATTATAATCTCATACCCCAGGCATTGGAGAACTAAAAGATCCTAATTCATTTTGGAATCATCGAGGAAATATTTTGGGAATTTTGAACGATGGAAAATCATTTGACAGTGCGACATAAAGGCCCTTGTATAAGGTGTAACTTGTATGAAAGGTTTCACCAGACTAATGAAGATTTGATAGCCCATAAAAATATAAAATCAAATTATATTTTGTGTTCTTCATATCCCATATGATGTGTTATCTCACGGTGATCATAAACTCTTCTTATCACTCAGTTTAGTGGCGTACACCTGAAGGTAAATTGGAAATTTGGTTTTAAAATGATTAATAACTCAATTTCAGGACTTATAAGTATTCTCATTGGATTCATTGTCCATTTTCCATAATTTTTCATATATTATACGACCAATTTTGTTACATTTTGACCCCAAAAAATGAAAAAACAAAATTTGGTCTTGAGGTACCAAAGTGTTACCGGTAACACAAATGTGTTACTGGCCAGGAACACAAATGTGTTACTGGATAGGAACATGAAAAATGGTGTTACCGGTCGGTAAAAAAATGGTTGTATTACCAGAAGACAACATGGTTATGATGACAGCTGGGAACAGGAAGATTATGTTGACATCCGGGAGCAAAAGTTTGATGACGAACGGGAACAGAAAGATTTTGATGATGACCGGGAGAAAGATTTTGATGACGGTCGGGAATGAGAAGAATGTGTTGACATCCAGGAATGAGAAAAATGTGTTGACGGCCAGGAACAAGAAGAATGTGTTGACATTCAAGAACAGAAGAATTTCTTGACGGTCGTGAACAAGAAAAATGTGTTAACGGATGGGAACAAGAAAAATGTATTGACGTGCAAACAATTGGGACACCAAAGGTGAGGAATTTGAAAGGTCACAGTGGAAAAGGAACACCAAAGGTCAGAAGCTGAAAATTCAATAGTCACGAAGGAAGGTGAAAGGTCATGTGGGGGAGATGAAAATTTAGTCCTTGCACTATATTAAACATGAATGGCGCCCTCATTTCTAGGAAATGGTTAATACTTGTCTACTAGCTCTCATTATATTTCTAGAAGAAAGTGCATTCATTTCTTCTACTCCTCATCTACTGTTCTATCTCCCTCTAAAATTTTATTCCAAGGGCATTGTAAATTGTGCAACATGATGCAATAAGACTTTCAATTTCTTGTTGATTGTTCCTCTTTCTTTGCAAATGGTTTCTTCTAATTAATGATGCAAGTGAAATGTTCCTGATTTTAATGCAACAAAATTTGTGTATGTTATTTGTTGATTAAAATCCCTTTCTTCGGTTTTCTCTCCCATCTCCCTCACTGAATTAATTTTATCTCTCTTGTATTGAATACAAGATAACCTCCACAGGTTTGGTTCTTATTCCTCTATGATCTTGACCATCAGGCAACCCTGGAAATTAGTTTAGATTATTATCAATTCCTTGTTTTCAATAAATGGATCTACCACATTCAAGCAGAGGAACTCAGTCCCACGCACTGTTAGTGAGAATCCAATAATTTTCCCAATTGAAAAATTATTTTTCCAATAGTTTTTGGCGCCCACTGTGGGGCATATTTAACATATATGCACCCAAGTTTTATTCCAGTAAAATCCATTCACAACAAAATTTCATACACACACAATGATGATGGACCATGCAAGACATAACAAAGACACAATATATATGCAATGAGATTGGAAAGAGGAATGCAAACAATTGAGCCTCATGGGAAGATTTCATTAAACTTGGTCTATTTCTTAACTAATCCGTCAATCCAATCCTTATCCCTAAGCTTTTGTTCCATACCCAAGGAGGATATTACAAGTACTTGAGGGATGTTATTGGCACAATAGATTGAGAGTTCTTCTATTACCACACTACTGTAAGAATTCTAATTATGAGAAGAACATGCAGAAGCCTTGGAAAGATGATAAAAGTTCATAACCAGCAAAGGAGATCCTAGAATAAATCTTGTTTGAATTATACATTCAAGTTGCCTGATAAAAAGTGATAAATGGTATCTTCCAAAAGTGGTGTGTCTGATCCTAACTTGAAAGAACAGTTGCAATCTGATTTCAGACTTCCTATCATCAAATTGCAAGAACAGGTCAACAATAATCCCCACAATATGATCATAATTTTTCTTTTGATTTCTCACTGACAGAAATGCAGTCAAACCTTTGAACTACGTTCCCCCACAAGAGGAAGCTTGAACCACATATTCCAAAGAACCAATATTGTCATTTTTGAAAGAAATCGAATTATGGCCTTCTTGAAGTATTTTGCGGAAGAAGCTATTTTGGTGTGCCAAGCACCGCCAATGGCTCAAAAACCACTATTATCATTTAATTCATTAGAGCTCAAGATGTTTCCTTTATTTTAATGCATCAAATTATTTTCCCGAGCAAGTAGAATGATTCAAGGAAAATCAGTGTTTTTTGGGGCAAAAGATATCGGCTTCTCTTTGAAGTCTCTGGGAGGGTCCAAGACATTGAAATTTTCCCTTGCGAGTTAGAATATTAGAAAAAATGCAAAAAATGGTGTTACAGGATCAGTTTTAACCTCCATTTCCACTCTGAAGGGTTCTCATACCAGAAAAATCAGTTTTTGATGTACCATGGTCTCGTCGTTGACCAAGCTGTGAGGGCCGAACTGACAAACCCTCTTTCGAAAACTGAATTTGTTGAGTCAGACATTTTTGTCCTTTATGGGTCCCGTGTGACCTAATGTCCCAACGTCGGGACGCGAACTGGGAAACTTTGGCTTGAATTCCTAATTTAGAAAAAATCATCAATTTTGGCCTATTTACGCGGAAAACTCATTGGGACAGCCGGGAAGGAGTACACGAGGACAAAAATCGGCTGAATTCACCGAAAGACGGTCCATTGACTGGCAATTTTTTGGATTTTCGGGTCCGGGACAGATGGAAAAATGTGCGAGGGACGCGCAGGAGAAAAGGTGAAAAAACCACAAAATAAACTTTGGAATCCCGAATCATCCATTTGGGATGTGTGTACCAGGATGTCCCATGGACAAAAGTACACGCATAGATTCCAATTTTTCCACGGCCGAAGGAAAGGAATGAACCATTTCAAGTTTGACCCGTGAACTTCAATCCCTTGTGAACTTTTGTGCAGCTCTGAGGAAAAAACTTCGATTTTCTGCACTAACTAAAATGGCCATTGTTTGGGATTTTCCAACTTTTTATAAAAAGAATGGGATTGTTTCTTTCGGACTCCAGTCAAATTCATTCCCGTCAAATGAGAGAAAAGGGCCTGCCAAGACCTATGATTTAGCTGCCCGCCTCAGAAGGCCAAACTTCTTGCTCATTTCTCTAAAGAAATTATGCAGAAGTTACCGTTGGAAATTTACCTTTAGGGGTGAATTTGACGCACATAATCAATACTATCCATATTTGATTAAAACCCATGGATATGTTTTCATAAAACATGGCCTTCACTGAACAATGTATCCTATCTTGGTAGTTGAATACAAGCAATAAAGACATGGTCATAGGGAATTAATTCTATGTGCAGACCTGGGACAGTATGGGTTACGTTTTGAAAAAGTAGATTATTTTCAATCCTTATTTTCACTAAATTTAATGCCCATTCAAGAAGAGGAACTCCATACACGCATTGGTGATTTCCATTTTCCCAGATCGATAAATCTCTCTTCACCAATAGTTTTTGGCATAACCATTGGTTCATGTTGGGCTCATTGTATCAGGGGAGGTAGTTTTGTCCACTAAAAATCCAAAATAAAATAAAATTCACTTATTCAAAACAAATCCAATGTGAACTTAGGACCTTGTTTGGACCCATGTCTTTCATTGATGGTGATCCCTGGTGCCCCCATTCTTGTAATAGATTGAACTGTGCATATTCATGAAGCAATAAAATACAAGTTTTGATGTATCTTCCCCTGTTGAGGGATTCTCTTGCACAATAGATTGAGCTCTTTCAACCTTGCTACAAGAATATTGTGATCTATTGAAGAAGTTCTTGCAGAATCCATTATCATTGTGCAAGACAAGTTTAGAAATAAAAAGTGAAGCCTTTGCTAAATCTTGTGGAGAATTGTTATCATTCCTTCTAGCTGTGCACTTTGCTTTTGTATCTCAAGATATTGAAGAACTCTCACACCATCCTTTTATCCTAACTTTCAGATTTAGTTGCAGGCTTTGACTTTATGCATTCCTATCCCTAGTCAAATTGAACAAGAAGAATAGTTAGACAATACTCCCTGCAATTTGAGTCAGACTTTGTCTTTTCAGTCCCTTGTTTAGGAGCAAGTGGTTGAACCATTGAAATACTCTGGAGGTCTATCTCAAGTAGGAAGTCCCAAAACTTGAAATAATCGAAGTACCCATGTTATTTCGCACTGTGAGATTTGAAGAAGTAGACTTGTATTCATAAGAGGAATAACTGCGATTGGATAAACAATCACCACCGCCATGGGGGAAAAATATAGGTCCTTTAGCTCTCATCCCACCTCTACATGATCTACCTAGAGGGTCGAGAAAGAATTTTCCCAAGTTTCATGGTGATGGGAAGCAACATCTAGATGATCAAATTGTGGCCTTCATCACTGCTTGTGGAGTGTTGGGAGTTGTACATAAAGATGTATCAATCCGACTTTTTGTAGAATCTTTGCATATGGAGCAACAGTAGACTAATTCTATCACTTGCCTTCCAGGTCTATCACTAACTGGAACGATGAAGACCAAATTTGAAAAGAGATTCAAACCTACAGAGGACGGCTCATGCACTATTGGTCTAATGGTCTCAACTAAAGAAATAACCCTTCAAACCTATGAGGGAGTTCGTGGAGAAGTTCAATAGGTTTCTTTACAAGATTGTTGAAGTGGACCCAGGCCTACTGAATATAACAAGATAAATGTTTTCACAAATACCCAACTTCCTGAGGTGAGTTATATGCTAAGAAGAACTCAACCAACGGATTTGGATGAAGCAAAAAAGCTTTCAACTGAAGTGGATGATGATCTGAGCATGTCAAGAAAGATAAAAAAAGGTCCTGGTAAGGAGAAAGGCCAAATCTCAAATGCAGGTACCTCAGATTCATTAGTTCATAAATTGGCTAATGATGTATTGTCTCTCAAGAAGTAATTGGCTCAAGATTCTGTGAGTAGAGAGGCACCTAAGAAGAACTTTCCAAATAGAAAAAGGATTAGCCACAACCTCAAAGACTTTCTCTAGAGGCTCCCCCTATAAATGCAGTCTGCAATACATGGGGTGATGATGAAGATGAGATTGTTGAAAAATATGATGATGATGATGATGATGATGGGCTTGAAATTAAATAAGTTGATAATGCGGAGATTGGGTATTTTGAATACTCTTCTGGAGATTAAAGTGAAGAATGTTATGCACTAATTTTCTCTTGTGCGGTGTTCACTTTTTCTCAATCAAAAAACCAAAGGTCTTCCACTATTACCCCTAAGAAGAATAAATATGAGTTTCTCCCATGACAACTTCGTATGATAAAATAATCAATAGCTGAGTTGCATTTCCACCTTCTATGGACTCTGCTAAATAAAAACCAGACCTTGTGGTAGCCAAGAAGATCACATCTGAAACAAGTTAAGTCTCCTAAGTCTACATCTATTCAAAACATCTTCTTCTAGGGTTTATAATGATACTTCCAAAGCAGTAAATGTACCTAGAAAAACTTCTAAGGTACTTAATAATCTAGTAATAGCCTCCAAGTCTTCCTCTACTACTAAAGTGACCCCTGCTTCCAAAGTAGTGTCTCCTTACAAAACTTCCACCACCTTAGAGATGTCTACTTCATCCTCTTTTGATATCATAGATCATGTCAAAAATTTTAAGGTCCAAATCTCTGAGTCTGAATATTTGCAGACCCACCTAGAACAGTTCGATAAACTAGTCTAGTTTATCAAAGGTAGTAACCCAAATCCCAATTCTATCACACCCTCTTCTAAAGGGTTACTACCGAATCCTCCTTCCCCATCATCTCAAAACATGCTAGCCCTAAGTGCATCTAATAATGATAAATTTGAACCATTATACCTTTCTCTTCTTATTGGAGGCTACCAATTGAACAACTTTATCATATACTCAAATTCTTCTGACAATGTGATGCCAATAAAATTAGCTAATTCCCTTTGGTTTGACTTTAACATGGGATAAATTTTGGTGTTATTATATGGAAACTAAAGAATTCCCGCTTGTGGTAAGAATAAAATACATCTAACTTTCTTTATCCAATTTCCCTGAGAAGAAAGTGCTATTGACTATCCTAGTAGCAGACATTTCATCTTCATACAGGATGTTATTGAGTAGAATTTTCTATAGATATTTGGGAGGAGAAATTGAGATGGACTAGTCTTCAACAATTATTCCAGTCAAGGGCCAAATGAAAAAGTTGTTTCCAATGAGAAAAATGAAATATACAGTACAAAAATTAAAGGATCTTGAGGCAGATATTATTTATCAAGACAACAGACATGGGAATTACTTCATGAATTCTAGAGGGAATGATGATATGCCTCTCATATCAGAAGAAGATGAAGATAGACTATGGACCATGGAGTTTGATGGAATTCATTGCGGTTCAGGTTCCAGAGCTGGTGTGGTTTTGATTCCTCCATATGGTGAGTTGTTTCCTTTTTGTTTCAAGCTCCAATTTGAAAATACAAGCAATAATGAAGAATATGAAGTCCTTCTCTTAGGCATGGATGCAGCTGAGTCCATGGAAATAAAACAATTGAGATGCCTACGAGATGGAGAGGTAATTGTGAATTTTTTTGGGAATCAGTACCAAGTGAAGAATTCACGGCTAAAACAATCAAGAAATAGAGTATGTGATTACATTGAGTCCTTTGACGCTTTCTCTATGCAATTTGTTCCTCGTGAATAGAATGAAAAGGTAGATTATCTTATTGTGTTAGGTTCTTTGATGGTACTACACCCATATTTTGATAAAGAGAAATATTATATAGAGATGGTTTTCAGACCCAATGTTCCTGATAATGTAAATCACTAGCAAGTTTTCATTGATGACAATCAGCTCTTGGAATTCTTAGAACAAAGAGATAATTTCAACAGCCTCTTCTTTGAAGGAAGCGAGAACCGGCATAGGGAGTTCACTTCAAAAGAAGACAAAGGTGAAGTTGAAGAAGTTGATTCTGATGGATTGCTCGTGCTGAAAGGTATACAATTCATATGAGCCTAGTATCGCTTGAAGAATTATTTGACAGGAATGAATAGATATGTGAAATATAAAGCTAAGGAATCTTCCAAGATCTCTGATGATTTTGGGAAGGTAAATATTGGAATAGATCAACACTCCCAATTTGTGAATATAGGGAAATGTTTCTCACCAGTGGAAAAGAGAAGCTTTGTTTCATTATTGAAAACATATTCATATTTATCGACATACTCTTAAAATGAATTGAAATTGTGTAAACCGAAATATCTGCAACACACAATACCACTCAAGTATGAAGAAAAGCCATTCTAGAAAAAGAAAATACAATATAATCCAAAGATTGTTGAAACAATCTGAGAGAAATTGTTGAAGATGTTGAATGCAAGGAGCATTTTTCCAATCCATCACTCTACGTGGTTAACAAATATTGTCCTTGTCCGGAAGAAAAATGGAGAAATAAGGATATGTGTGGAATTTTGGAATTTGAACCAAGCCTCTCTAAAGAAAAATTATCCACTTCCAATCATGGATCAGATTTTACAAGTAGTCACAAGGTTCAAAAATGCTTTCCAGGCTGGATGGATTCTCCAGCTATAATCAAATTGAATTTTCTCAAGAAGATCAATATAAGACTACTTTTACAACTCTGTGGGGAACCTTTGCCTACAGGTCCGGATGCCATTTGGTCTCATCAATGTTGGGGCCACATTTCAAAGAGAAATGGACTTAGATTTCAAGGATTTGAAGAACAAATGTATTTTTGTGTATCTAGATGATCTCACACTCTTCTCTAAGAAGAGGAAAGAATATTTGATACACTTGGAATAGCTTTTGTTAAGGTGTCGAGAACATGGTTTATTATTGAATCCAAAAATGTAAATCTTTAAAGTGACTTAAGGAAAGATCTTGGGATATATTGTGAACATAAAAGGGACAAATATTTATCCAAAAAGGGTGAAATCTATTCAAAATCTATCCTTGCCAATGAGAAAGAAGGGAGTTCATTCATTTTTATGGTAAACTTAACTTCCTCTTCCACTTTGTTCTAGATTTTTCTAAGTTAACAAAGCATATTACTAAAATGATGAAGCCTCAAGAGAGATTCAAGTGGAACAAGGAAGGAAAAGAAGAATTCAAAGATATCAAAAATGCCAGAGCTAAAGATCCAACCCTAGTATTTCCTGATATCAAAAAATATTTCATTTTTTATTGTTATGCATTTGAGCACACTACTTCAGCTATTTTCATTTAGAAGAATGAGTAAGTACTCAAGTCTCCTATTTCCTTCATGAGTTTCCTATTGAATAATCGTGAGCTCAAATACTCTTATATTTAAAATCACGCTTATGCAGTGGTTAAGGTAGTCAATAATTTCATATTCTACATCCTACACTCTCACACAATTGTAATTGTTCTTGGATCATCTATAAATTATATCTTAACTCAACAAGATCTTGGAGAAAAAAGAGGAAATTTGGTGTCAAATATTCAAGAGTATGACTTGGAATAAATCCATCTAATTTGATTAGGGGCAATGGGTTATACAGGTTGATATCTGAATATTAGTCTCTCCTAGAAAATTAGGAAGACAAAGAATTACATTGCTACAGATGCGTAAGTAAGGACATGCCCTAAGCACTCTTTGTAAATACCACTAATGAGTGGTACAGTGATTTTACCTACTTCCTCACATATGGTGATTGTACGAAGCATATGGACTACAAGAAAATAAGGACTCTCAAGCTAAAATATTCGAGGTATGTTATTTGGAGCCATGTATTGTATAAGAGGGCCCTTGATTGATGTTTCTTAAGGTGTGTTGACAAAGAGAAACAAGAGCAGCTACTGAAAGCATGTCATGACAAATCTTTTGGTGGACATTTCTCTGCCATGGTCACTGCACACAAGATCCTTCGGGGAAGGTATTATTGGCCTACTCTCTTTCAATATTCTTAGAAATGGGTATCTAAATTTGAGTCATTCCAATAGTTTGTGGGAAGACTACAACTTATTACATTTCAACAATGTGGGAAGACTTTCCAAGAATGGGGTCTGGACTTCATCAGATATCTCAATCCTCATTCTAGTGTAGGTCATATTTTCATGCTCATAGCAATAGATTACTTCACTAAGTGGGAGGAGGACATCCCAGTAACTTCATTAAAGAAAATATTATTGTCTATTTTTGCATTCCACATAATATATATGTTGATAATGCCACCTATTTCTCTTCTCTAGAATTAATTGAGTTCTCCTATAGATACAGAATATTCTTAGCCCATACATCTGAATATTATCCTCAGGGGAATGGTCAAGTAGAATCTAGTAATAAGAATCTTGTGAAATTGTGAGGAAACTTGTAGATCAAAATCAAATAAATTGACACAAGAAGCTATACGATGAACTATGGCCTGATAGGATTACTCCAAAAAGAGCTATTGGTATGACTCCATTTCAACTAATAAATGGGATAAATGCAAATGTTTGAATAATTATAGAGTTTTCATCATTGCAATTTATCAAAGTAGTAGAAGATGGTGATTTCCAAGACTCACTGGATAAAAGGATTTTTTACTTGGAGAAGCTATGTGAAGATAGGGTGTTATTCGTTGATAGGATAAAGGAACATCAGTTAATAGTAAAGAAATTTTTTAATAAGAAGGAAAATAAACAAGATTTTCAGACCGGTGATATGGTCTTACTATGGGATAAAAGGAGAGAACCAAGAGGAAGCCACATAAATTTTGATTCATTATGGCATGGACCATTTCCGATATGCGACATATGTGGGGAGAATATTTTCCAACAATTTTATCTAGATGTCACTCACTTGGAATTTCCTCGCAGTGGGAAATACCTAAAATTATACAAACAGTGAAAGTGAGTTGTCCCCCGTATGTACCATAGGTGACTGTGGATTTTTGTATTTCCAGTTGTGTTTTTTGTTCTTTTGTGTCTTGTGTTTTGTTCAATAAAGAAATTCATATTGTATCCACCCTTGTTTTACAATGACTCCTATAGCCCAATGGATAAAGCACTGGTCCTCTTAGTGTATTGAGATTGTGGGATTCCTACTTGCCACATCTTCACTTCATTCAATCCAAGAGAACTCCCCAAGCTAGAGCCAATTGTTTTCATGTAAAATTTCTAGCATAAAAATTTGAAATTTAGGCCATGACGATCACGCCCACACTCATAAAATTTCCTGAAACAGGTAATATTAACCTTCCCTTTGGCCAATAATTGACTACGTCAACCCCATCATGACCAAGAGAAATGTGCCAACTAGATTTTTAAAGTGTGTTTCATGTGCAGGTAAGTTGGTAGGAGATAATTCATAGTTTCATCTTCATTCACCTCGAAGGAGTTGCTCCCATAGGCCCAAAAAGGCCTATTTCTAGACTTCTCACATTTCCAGAGCATCTCCTAAGGTCTACCAAGAAGATATAATGCCTCCAAGAAGTGTATGATAGAGCTATGTGATCACTCAAGGTAGTTTAGGCAATTTACATGAAATATTTATGAGTATTGGCCATTAACTGTGAAGGCACTATTCAAATCTAAGGATGTGTGGGAAATCATAGAGAATGGGTATAAAGATCCTGTAGATGCAACATCATATAACACACTATCCAAGGTAGAAAAAGATGCTATGAAGTAATTAAGAATGAAATATGGGAAATATATTTTCTTTACTCATAAAGCCATTCATGAAAGCATCCTACATAGAGTGGAAGAAGCCAGTAAAGCAAAAATTGTGTGAGAAAATCTCCAAGTTTCATATCAAGGTAAGGGGAAAGTAAAAAATAAACAAGTTACAATTACTTCATAGATATTTAAAAAATATGTCAATTAAATATTCAAATTCTATAGAATCGTTCTTTACTTTCGTAGTTTGCTTAGTAAATCAAATCAAATCCCATGAAAAAACTATTGAAGACAAAAGGATTATTGAAATGTTGTTTAGAAGTTTTCCTGCAAAATTTGATCCTTTGGTAGTTGTTATTGAAGAAACTAAGGATCTAAGTCATTTTTCAATTGATGAGTTGCATGCATCACTAATAAATTATGAACAGAGGTTGAATAGGTCACATGTAGTTGTAGATAAATATTTTTCATCACATGTATCAAGAATTCATGGAAGAGGAAGAGGAAGCTTTGGCCCTAGAAGTAGAGGAATATGTTCAACTAGAGGACAGAACATCAATCCGTAAAACTCAACTAGAATAGGACATAATGAAGAACACATTCATAATCAGTTTTCAGGTCTGAGAGAGCGTAAGTCACAAGTGAAGTGTCACTATTGCAAGAGAATTGGGCACTATGCTTATGATTATAGGAAAAAGTTGTATGATCAAAACAAACATAATCAAAATCAAGTTGGAAGCTCTACTCCAAGCTCCATGTTTATTACATGCGTAAAGATTGTCGAAGGAAAACCTTATATATCACCTATTGAGTGCAATCTATCCCAAGAGAGTACTAGTGATGTGTGTTATTTGGATTATGGTTGCAGTAATCACATGTTAGGTAACTTAGATTTATTTTTTAATTTGGATGAGATAGTAAAGACAGAGGATACTCTTGGGAATAATAACATAGTAACTGTAAAGGAAAAGGAACAATCAACATATTCTAACTCAAAAGGGGTAGAAAAATATTATGCAGGATGTTCAGTATGTTGCAGGTTTAAAGCACAATCTTATGATCATTGGTCAATTGGTACGAAAGGGATACAAAGTTTACATTGAAGAAAAAGAATGTGTAATTGTGGATAAAGCTCCACGTACTCAGCTGATTGCTAAAGTGAATATTACAAGTAATGAAATGTTTCCTTTGAAGATTAGACCAGCCACATCCAAAGCTCATACTACAGATCAATCCGGAGCTAAGGAGATTGAATTAAGTTTTCAAAAAGTTGAAAAAGATGAATGGTGGCTATGACATCTCTGGTTTGGTCATTTAAATTTTGGTCGTTTTGAATTTATTACACTGAAAAAAATATGGTAATAGTTTTTCCTTTGATTCAAAAACCAGATAGAGTTTGTGAAGGTTGTAGTTTGGGGAAGGAACACAAAGAGTCCTTCCCAGTTGGTAAAAAATTAAGAACAACTATACCACTTGAAATTTTTTCACTTAGATTTATGTCGAATGATGCAAACAAATTCTATTGGAGGTTTCTCATATTTTATGACCTTCATTGATGATTGTACAAGGAAGACATGGGTGTAATTTTTGAGAAACAAATGACATTATTTTTGATATATTTCTACAGTTCAAGGCCTTAGTGGAAAAGAATAGTGGGTAGTCCATCAAAGCTTTGAGGACAGACAGAGGAGATGAGTATGTTTTCAATGCTTTTATTATTTTTTGCAAATATCATGGTATACAGAAGAAGTTTACTACTAGGGATACACCACAACAAAATGGTGCAGTAGAGAGAAATAATAGAACCATCATGGAAATGGAAAGAAGTATGATGAAAGAAAAGAATATTTAAAATGAGTATTGGGAAGAAACAGTAGCAACTATTGTTTACATCTTAAATAAGTGTCCAATGAAAATTGTTCGAAACATGGTTCCACAAAAAGATTGGACTAACAAGAAATACATTGTTTATAATTTATAGAATCTTTAGTTGTGTTGCATACACACATGTTCCTGATGAGCTAAGGAAGAAGTTAGACAAAAAAGGTTAAAAGTGCATATTTATTGGATATACAGAGAATAAAAAATCCTACAAGATGTTTAATCCAATTACCAGAAAGGTCATAAACAACAGAGATGTACAATTTATTAAATATGAGGAATGGGATAGAAGTATTGACAAAACAACCAGTGTAGTAGCAACTATTCCTTGTGACGATATGGCATATGAAAGTATAGAGAAACAAGGTATTGTATCTTCTTTGAATCTTGGATATGGACCACAAGTTGTAACACATGTTACACCTCCATCTACATCTAGGAGGTCTCCAAGATTTCAATCATCTTCAACCATGCAATAGACACCACAAAGAATACTAGAAGCAACTCCCTTAGTACAAAATAGTCCATCATCTAATAGCCCTTTACAACAGAAAACAAAGATTCTTAGTGAGATTTATAATGTTGATACAATTAACACTTTATCAGTTTTTTCATTGTTTTCTCAAGCTGCAAATCTAGTATACTTTAAAGAGGCTATAACCAATGAATTTTGTGTTCAAGATATGGATATTGAGATAGATGGCATAGAGAAGAATCATGTTATTTTTTATTCAAGATCATATGAGTTCAAACTCATAGGTTATACAGATCGTGACCATGCTAGAAGTATAGATGATAGAAATAACACATTTGGCTATACCTTTCACTTTGGAACAAGTTTAGTATCATGGGCATCGAAGAAGAAGCACATAGTCACACTATCTTCAGCAGAAGCAGAGTATGTAGCAACAACATGTCAGGCTGTTTGGATGAGAACAGTGATGAATTAATATTTGAGACAAAATCAAGAGGATGCTACACAGATATTTTGTGAAAACAATTCAGCAATAAAATTGTCCAAAAATCACATTTTCCATAAGAGGATCAAACACATAGATACGAGGTATCACTTTATCTTTGATTTGGTTAACAAAAAGGAAATTTGTCTTGAATTTTACACACTCAGCCCCAAAATAATAAAATTTTGAAGGTCGAAATTAAGGGGGAGTGTTGGAAATAAATAATTTCTCCCACATGCTTTAATCTCTATTTTTGAGAAAAGTGAAAAACAAGCTGTTTTTCATGCATATATTATTTTTAAATATATGTTCCTAATTTTAGGAAAAGCTAATAAAGAAAATATGTCAAAATCTTTGTATTGCACAAAAACATGTCATATTTTTAGTTGATGTTCTATTTTTAAGAGTTGAGTGTTTTTATTGTTAGATGAAAGCCATTTACGTATTAGAGGCAATTGTAAGTGTTTATATATACACATAGATTTTATTGAGTTAAAGCTCTGACAAAGAAGAAAAACATATATGCACAGAAGTGATGATTTGAGATTGGAATAGTTTGTTTATTTATTTTATTTCTGTTGTTCTATATTTTATGTGCCTCGTTTATCCAATAATGATTATAGCACCCAAGCTTCAAACTGTGATGGTTGGTGTGGGGGAAATGTCGTAGCAGACATGCATACCACTCAAAAATCTTGATGTGATTTTTTGAGAAGGAAATTAGGCAGCCAAGAAAAGAATATGATTTGAGCCCATAAGAATTACAAGCTTTCCCTTTCCCGTACGGCTTCACCGATAAAATGCATATTACAATCACCAAAGGGACAACTGTGCCGAACCCTTTTCCTAGATTTACAGCTCCACCACTCCAATCTGATATACTGTACACATAAACACTATCTCTTATTTATAATGATTCATTGTGTTTTTGCCATTGGCACCAATGTATTTGTCACGTCATACATTTTTTCTAATGTTTAATTTTCAGTGTGAATCATATCTTTATTATTGTAGTGAATGACGCATTTGCTAACAAGTTTATCATAACACATGCCTATACGTGGATGGTGAATATTCAAGTGTACTTTCAACGTTCTTCTAGAAGAAATCTATCCATCCACTCTCTGAAAACTATCAGAGCAATCAAATGAACCTGAATCCAATAAGCAATTGTACATAAACAAAGCGATGGAGATGTCAAAAGCGATAATGATGTTGACTATGGAAGGGCTACGCACGTAGTGCACATGAACTGAGTGGATTCAAAGGGGGAGGTGTTTCTGAAGAGGGTAAGTAGTGGAGATGGTTAAATCAATTCCGTTGTACAAGAATTCACCTTTTGGAAAATGGGAATCTAGCGAAATAACAAGTGCATTCCGAGCTTTTGGTCATCATCGTGGAGATGGAACTTGATGCCTTCATCCTCTGAAAATTCTTGGAGATGAAGCATGAGTGCGTAAGCAAGGTTTGATGGTTCGTCAATGTAGGAGAAGATAGGATGATGGTCAATGAACTTCACAAACTCTTCCTCGTAAAACTAGCATGCAAGCAGGCTTCTATCTCAAATCTTGTGGAAGTTTTTGGTGGTTGTCTACAACATCATCAGGCGAAATAAATTCGTGGCATAGTTGCATTCCTTAGTTCCCCTGACATGTATATTCTCCTTTTCGTCTTTCTTTACCATTTGAATGCATATAGATAGGAAGCCTACATGTTTAAATCCTTCATGTTCTTTCACTTTCCCACCATGCCCTCCAATCTAGCTTCCACCTTCCCGGTTGTGTGCCATTATTCGAAATACTTGAGAATTTTCACGTTTTATAAATGTCTAATAAAACCTCACATGGATGACAAAATTCACACACAGTGCGAGTGGACTCAAAGTTGAAATGGGACCATGATCTTTATTTTCTACGTATAACACATTATATATTTTTCGTTTCAAATTTTCTACTTTCATTGCTCTATGTTAGGAATCCATGTTAGGAATCCATGTGTTGTGTGTTTATGTTTGTTTTATATTTTTAATGGTAAGGAGGGAATGATATTTTAAGGGACCAACACAAGTACACTATAGAAATAGTTCTAGAGGCCAGAGGAATGTGCAAACTGAGGGCGTTGTTGGCAAGTGCTAAATCGATAGGGATGTCGACACATGAAAACCTCCTATTTATAGGTAATGGTTAAAGAGAGTCATCGAATCCCCTTGGGTCTGGTATGTTAGGTTTAATAACTAGAATCTTAACCCCTTTTTGGCAGATACTCCGGTTTGCATCGAG
Organism: Taxus chinensis; assembly: GCA_019776745.2. NCBI lineage: Eukaryota > Viridiplantae > Streptophyta > Pinopsida > Cupressales > Taxaceae > Taxus > Taxus chinensis. The sequence goes on from CM034153.1 coordinate 19,032,358, forward strand.
AAGGCTCTCGAACTATCCACCATTCCATTTTGGGTGTCTTTTTTGCCACTTTCTTTCCATTGACTCAAATTGACCTTTCGAAAAACGGTGACATCTACGATAACGCTCTTTAATTCCTTAATCTACATCAAAGGTTTGTTAAGGATTGTTTTATTTTTGTCTGATTTAGTTAGAACCTAGAAATGACAATTCATTTTCTCAACATGCACTCATCTTATCTTTCACGCGAGGAAATTTGACTCTGGGACTCATTCGAGCATCTCAATCTTTTATTACTACATATTTCATTAATTTGATTTTCCCATGTCTCGTCTTTTTTTCATTGTTCAACAAATATTGTTCATGTTAAAAGTTTAATAGCATGTTGAGCGAATGTTCATGGAACTCATGATTTGGAAAATTTCTCTTATTGAAATATTCATGAGTATCTGATGTAAGATTTCAGCAGTGTTTATATTGCTTGTGGTAGCTGGGTCACGGATCACTGGGAATAAATTTCCGACACTTTAAATTTGGAGAAAAACATTAGATTGTGGGTTTGTTTGCAGTAAATTAATTTTGAAATTTAGTGAATGTAGTTAAAAATAACTAAAATGGAAGAAGATGATAGTTTGCCTAAAATGTTAAAAAGAAAATGTGTCAATTTTTATTACCAGACTAACAAATCACATACTCGAAACAGAATATATGTAACCTTGAACGTTTAAAATTGGTGTACAATTACAAATAATTGATCTCTCTTGTAGAACTTCATGAGTGTGACAAAATATCAAGGAAAGTGTGGATATCAGTTAACGATGGCCCTTGATTATGCATCCATTACACAGGGACGAGACCGATCTCCTGACAAATTTTAATGTGGTTCTAAACAATCGATATAACTGAAATACACGAGATTTGATACTAAATAAATATGAAGGTTTTCATATAGGTGTATATCTATATGATAATTGGTTGTTGTTGCTAGTATATGTTCTCACATATGACCTTGTGGTTTTTTGTGCTGGATCGTACTCGCTGATGACATTCTGGTTGGGGAGGAAAATGTGCAAATTGGGTTTATGTCTCTTAATAGTATTAGTTTTGTGTGATTTATATCTTTTAAGGAACAAGGAAATGTTCTTATTCTCTTCTGTTTGATAATCCAACTGCTTGGATTTCTCGAAGATCAAAAGGTGAGTGTCAAGGATCAACATTGGTCATCAACAATGTTGCTTAAGAATCTAGTGTTAATAGATTGTGGTAGCTATATTGTGTTTCTGTGGAATTTATTCTTTCAGGGATGGCTTCTCCCGCCCATGGTTGTCACTGCAAAAATATTTTGGGACTGATGACAAGTGTATCCATTCAAATACCCATAAAATCATATGGAATCTATGATAAAAAGAATGTGACATCCATAACAAAAAAAAACAATTGAAAAATTCTTAGGTAGTGGTGCACCCTAAGTTAGGGCCGACAAAATCAATTCTATATAATGTGGGATTCTGATTTTTTCACCAACAAGTAATCCAAGATTTTTTAAAATTATATATTTATAGTTTGAGTGTTGAATTGGAGGGAAAGACATATTTTAAATTGATTTAAAATAGTAAATTTGAGTTACACTACATTTTGATTGGGACTCTTACTTGATCATTGGTGATGATGGTTAAACATTGAATATTTAATAATGATAAATGTTACATGTCATGATGTGATTGGGTGTTGTCATGTCAAAAATAACTAATCACCAGGTAATTTTATGACAACTATCAAGTTGTACTATGACAACTATTGGGTGTTGTGTATTCAACACACCTACATCCATAATTAAACTCTGCTCATCTGTTTGTGTCTCTCCCCTAACCGTTGAATTTTGTATATATTTATTTCACATCCAAGTATGAGATTTGACGTCGAACACTTTTACAAACCAGCCAATAATCGATGGTTTAAAACATTTACAAAACGTTCTAATACAGTTTCTAACCTACCCTAAGTACACCAAATTAACTAAATGAGATATGTAATCACAAAAGTGAAAAATCACTGATCACTATTTAAAACCCATGTTTACATTTATGCACTCCGATGCTTCTGAGTATGGGGGAAGACACTAAGCACATTATGGTTTCCAAAAAAGTACTACAAATATTCACGAAAATATTACAGATATAACACTAAACCTAGCAGGATGCAAAAATATTCTTCCTACTCTTGTTATTGAAATTTACAAAAGAAGTATGTGGAAATAAATAAGAATATTTTTCATGTATAAATCTGACATCTTTATAAGAATCTTATAGATTTCAAAAACTGGAACTTTCATACACTTTAGATCTTAGATTTTGCAATTATATTGGTTGTTACTGTGATTGTCCAAAGAGTTGTATTAGTAACTATAGATGAGTAAGATTAATGTAGACAATCAGCAATCTCTGAAAACATGTAATAAAACTTCCATAAATACCCCACTCTTCAAATCCATTTGTAAGTAAATAAATACTCAAGTCAAATCAAATGCAGTTAGAAAATAATGATAACATTGAGTGTATAATTAAGAGGATAACACGCATTAACTAATGATCAAGATGATGAATGAAAACATAATAGGAAATTTCATTCGGAGAGTATTAAATGGTGGACACAAAATATAGAAAAAAACGATAAAAAAAATGATAAATACAGAAAAAAAATGGTAATTATAATAATTATAAACTGCAACCTTTTGCTTTTCCTTTAATTAATACTAATAGGCTATTATAAATATAACAACAATAGTTCCAAACAAATTTGGTGGATTTTCTATTATTTTGTTAAGGTAAACATATTTTACCTAGGTTAATTTAGCATAGGTAAGTTAATTATTAAATTGTCGTAAGTTTTTATAAACCATATTTTAATTGTATTCAGGAATAGTATTCTTGTAGCAAGTTTATGTCATTATTGTAATTTTTATATGCTTATATATTGTTGAAACCATATATTTGAAATTATATGTGCAAGGGTATGTTTATTGTTGCATTGTTGAAACATCCTGTTTTTCTTCACATGGTTGTTCAATTCCTATAAGAATTGCAACACATTCATCATAATATTGATTATTAATAAAAGTGTGGCGCTTTTATCCCTCTTCTACACTTTCATTTGGTACCAGAGCAGGTTGATCTAGACCTATGAGCAGATAAGGTTAGAGAGAGGTTGCAGAAGGAATTTTTTTTGGATAAGAATACGCTCTCTAGGAGAGCCTCTGTTGCCTCCAGCAGCTTCCCAGAATGGCCCTACATCTCCACAACCTCCTGTTAATTCTCTAGGTAAAAGAAAATATATATTTTTTCCTTAGTGCCCCCTGCACCAGGAAAATTTTCTTCTTAGAGCCAATAAATATTCAGGAATTAAAAAAAATACACAATTTCATTTTTATTCCCCAATAGGGTTTCACTGTCAAATTTGAAAGATCCTGTGCCATTTTTGTAGGATTGAGCCATCCATTGAGCTCACCACTGAGCTGAGTCGAGGGCCCTATTTTGCATAGGATAATGATTTTAAATACATTGTAGGTAAGTTGAAGAGATCTTTACCAAGCTAGTTGCACTGTGTACAAGCGAGTTGCTCAATGAATTGAGTCTTTCATCGAATGAGCCAAAAGCTCTTACTGAGCCACCTCTATCTAATGTTGATCAATCCATGTACAACTCAAAACAAAATCGATCTGATCTTAACGTTGTGGCCAGTTTGAGTGTCGTTGTTCTTTGTTCAAGATTGGGCGAGTTGGTCTACACCTCCACACGGGCACATTTCCACCATTGAAGAGTTAGAAAACATCCAAAAAAACCTCTATTTAGAGGCCAAATAAAATAATGACCTTACACACTACTCCACGACCAAGTTTTTGTTCTAAACCGGCTAAGCTAGATCAATCACATATAGTGACTGAGCCTTTCCTTAGCTGGAAACTTGAGGCCAGTCCACTAACCGAGCTGGAGTAGACCCATTGCTAATCTCAGGCACTAAACAAAGACCCCTACAAATCTACTCACCTATAAACTAATATCAAAGATCAAATCAAAAATCAGGAAAAAAACCATACACCTGCTCCACGAGTTAGATCTCGATTGACGAACACTGCAACCACAAATAAAGTGGATGAAATATCAAAGAGGCAACCACAAAAGAAAATTAATTTACAATGCAAAATGAATCTCATATCCATATTTTGAGAAATCCCTAAATCCTCCTAGCCACAACGACAACTACATGGAGCTCAATCAAATACCACGCAGACCTCCAACAAAGCCACGTCTCCATTTTTCAAAAGTTGTCATATCCAACCATAAACTATTGTACCTACTTTAAAACTGACAGAAAGTTGTAATAAAAAGTAATAATTTTTTTTGTTTTGTATCACTCACGAGATCTTCTGATCTCATTCACAGCATTTGGTATAAATAATGCCTCTAGAAAGCATTTACGGGTAAATATGTCGCAACTACTACTCCACTTAATGCCTAATATAGCTGCAATAATGTTGTATGGGCATTGACCCTTTAAATTGATGGGGAGTAATAAGGACACTATGCAAACAATTTAAGCCCTCCCATCTTTCTGTGAATGATTGCATGACGCAAATCCAGAAACTGAAATTATCTGAGTATATAGAGAAGTTATGCACATGTATGAGGATATTTCTTTGAGCCGGTGTTAATAATCAAACAGACCGCTTTCAATACTTTTTTGGTACCACGTATTAGATTATTTCATGTACGTTAATTTCTATTTCACATACTTATAAGTATATAGAAACAGTGAGCTTCTTCCACGTATCAATGGGTATATCAAAACGGCATGTATATAGAAAGGTTCGGTATATCAGACTGATGGTATATAGATTGGGAGAATGTATACCTGGAGTGATAAGATCCTTACCCTTTGTTATTTGACTCTACAAAATGGGCACCAACGCCCCCAAGTTATTTCTTCGAGACTAAAAAATTCTAAGAGGGAATAACTTTGCAACATGGAAGACAAAAATCAAACCACATGTTGAGTTTGAAGAGATTTGGAATTTTTTGAATTTTATTGTAACCATATGAGTAATTGATACAACATAACATCAAAATTTTGATAGATCCGATCAGAAGGCCAAGCTGATAATCTTGTTTGTAATATCTTACAAAGTGCAACCCCACATTCGAGATGAAAAATCAGCCAAAGAATCATGGGGTAAGTCAAGCACAATGTACGAGGCCAAGAACAAGATGTAATATTCAATTTGCAGATTCAGTCACACACACTGAAGTTCAAACAAAATGAGAATAAAAGCTTTCTTAAGAATATTTTCAAAATTAATGGCTTCACTTCTAGTCCTAGGAGAGGAGGTCACTGATACATCTTTTGTTCTCATTGTTCTGAGAGCATTCCCTCCTTCACACCACATTTTTGTGACGACACTAAACTTGTCAGATCAGACAGTTAGTTTTGAGAAGTTATTGAATATATTGCAACAAGAGGAGCAATGTACAATAAAGATGATGAAGAAGAGAATGCACTTTCTTCTCATCAGAAATGGAAAGGAAAAGGAAAATGTAAACCTAATTCCTCTCAAAAGTCCCAAAATCAGCATCAATAAGGGGACAAACACCAAAAGAAGAAATGTCCTATCTATAAAAGAGGACATGAGTTACAATATTGATGGTTCAATACCTATAAGAAAGGCTCATCAAATAACTTTGGACATCAAAATAAAAAATCTTATAAGGGATATTCTAAATACATTCAAGGGCATAAGAAGTGGAACTCACGAAGAAAACCATATCAACAAGGAAATATAGCTAAGCAAGAAGAACATTTGGATAATGAAGACTTCTTGTACACTGCTCAATCAAGTGAATCCTCCATGTCATCTAGTGATGTCTGGTATGATAATTTAGGAGCCACTTGACTCATGACCGACCATAGATATTGGTTTACCATAATGAGGGACACACCTTCAAAAAATCATGTTTTGTTAGGTGATGATTTTTCATACATAGTACAGGGGATTGGGAACATTTATCTTCCTCTTGGTTCATGAAATTGTATATTATCAGATGTAATATATGTCCGTGGGTTGAAAAAAAAAAATTTGTCAGTGTGTGAGTCAACTCCTAGATCACAATTTGAAAATTGACTTTGATAGTCATTCTAGAAAGAAAACGTGTTTAATTCGAGACAAATCCTAAGGTTCGAAAATAATTGCAAAAGCCTCTAATGTAGGACGTATGTTCCAGCTTGATTTTTTCCACAGAAATGATTAGGCACTTATGGATAATAAATCTACCTCTAAAAAATTTTGGCATCGGAGATTTTGTCACATTAGTTTCAAGTATCTCAAAAAACTTCACCAGTACGACATGGTAAAATGATTTCCATCTCTACAAAAGAATATAGATAAGTTTACTCACTTCCTAGAAGGAAAAAAATACAGATCTTCATTCTAGAAGAGTGCCTATTGAGCTCAGGGTAAGCTTGATCTGGTTCATACCGATCTTTTTGGTCCGATGCAACCGAGTCATTCTGGATTTCAGTACTTCATGCTTTTTGCTGATGACTATTCAAGAAAAATGTGGAGATATTGTCTTCATAAGAAAATTGAATCTTTTAAAACTTTCAATAAGTTCAAATTGGCTATTGAGAATGAGACTATTTGTCACATCAAAACTCTCCACTTAGATTAAGGGGGAGAATTCACCAGAAATGATTTCAAAGCCTACCTAAAAGCTCACAGAATTTGTCAACAAATGCCTCCTCCACACACACCTCAACAAAATGGTGTGGTTGAGAGAAGAAATTTTACTATCATGGAAATGATGTGTTGCATGATTGATGACTCTTGTTTAGTAAGGAAATTTTGGACGAAAAGAGTAAAGACAATAGTTTATTTTTTGAACAGAGTTCCCATGGTTTCTCTTGATGGAGTAACACCAGAAAAAGCATGGTCGAAGCACAAACCATCTGTTGCACACCTTAGAGTATTCGGGTGCAAAGAAAACATGCGTATACCCAAGAAATCTAGATATAAGTTGGATATGAAATGAAAGAAACTCATCTTTATTGGCTATAATGAAGAGACTCTTGTGCACATATGAATGGATACGAAGACCAGGAAATTCTACACCAGCAGATATGTTGAGTTTTTCTAGAAGAAGGAAGAAGAGACTCCTCCTCCAGAATAACTTGATGTAGATTTTTCACCTATCGTAAAAACATAAGTTGATGTTCCCGTGGATGATGATAGTGATGATTCAGATGATGTAATGATTAGATAGAACTACAACCCACAAGAATAATTCAATGTATTCCCAAGTGGTATAATAACATGATACAAGATGAAAACATGGATGTTCCACTAGATACATCCACCACTGGACCAAGGACTCACAATAAAGTATGAGAAGAATTCAAATTTTATTTAATGAGTAGAGTTATTTAATTTGATGGGCCCTCTACATTCCAGCAATCCTTATAGTTAAAATCTTGGAAAGATGCCATAGATGTTGAATATCAATCAATGATGAAAAACAACACTTGACAACTTGTCAATCTGCCACCAGGGAAGAAACCCATTGGTTACAGATGGATATTCAATACAAATTAAAAATTAGATGGGACCATAGATAAGTATAAACAAAGACTAGTAACAAAGGGGTATGCACAACTATAAGGCATTGACTATAGAGGAGACATTTTCTTTGACAGCTAAGATCAAAATGATCAGGATGATCTTTTCTCTAGCTGCATAGTTTGGTTGGAAAGTCCATCAGAGGGACATAAAAAGTGTCTTTCTGTATAAATATTTACAAGAAGTATTCTACACTACTCAACCTGAGGGATATGTTATACTTATTCAAGAAGCAAAGGTATGCAGACTCAGGAAATCTATGTATGGCCTTAAATAGGCATCCTGAGCTTGTTACATAAAAATTAATGAACATCTCGTACAACATGAATATGTCAGAAATCAATACAATCCTAATATCTACCTAAATTAAAGAATAGGTGAGATTTTGATTTTTCATTTTTTATGTTGAAGATCTGGTCATCACTGGGAGTTCAACGAGGATGAGGGATGTAACAAAGAAAAATATTAACCGATCATTTAACATGACATATCTCATGTTGATGCACTAATGTCTTGGATTGGAAGTATGACAGAAAGAGAATCACATCTTTGTTTCTCAGCTGAATTAGACCAAGACAATGCCTGAGAAGTCCAGGATGATGGATTGCACACCTATTGCGACACATATGGAGAAGAGATTGCAGTTATCTTGTTCAGATCCATCTCCTGAGGTAAATGTAACTCTCTATTGATAGTTGATTGGGATTCTCATTTACCTGACCTATACTAGACCAAATATCAGCTTTGCAGTGAGATATCTATCCAGGTTCATGTAGGAACCCCAAGTTTGTCATTGGAAGGCAACAAGGTGAATCTTGAGATATCTCAAGGGAGTAATGGATCTTGTTATAGAATAAAAGAAGAATGACAACTTCTTATTGACTAGATATTCGGATTCAGATCATACAGGTAAAATTGACGACAAAAAGTCCACTTCAGGATTTGTATTATTTTTGGGATTTGGATCGATATCATGGGGAAGCAAGAAACAACACTTTATTTCTCACTCTTCTATAAAATTTGAGTTTTGTGTTGTAGGTGAAGCTGTATGCGAAGTGATATGGCTACGTCACATACTTGAAGGACTAGGAATACCATAGGACAAACCGACCACCTTGTAGGTTGACAATGAAGGTGTTCTCAAACTTGTTTGCAATCCATTTTTTCATGAAAGAACAAAGCACATTGAGGTACAAGTAAATTTCATACGTAAGCATGTCTTGAAACACAATATACAGCTTCAATTTTTCCCAACAACTGAACAACTAGTAGATATCTTCACAAAATCACTTGCACATGACAAATTTGATTTTTTTAGAGAATTCCTCTCTTCTTCCCTTGAGGCAATGCAAAATTAATGAGGATAATGTTAGGGGAAACATATTTTACGTCGATTAATTTAGCATGGGTAAGTTAATTATTAAATTGTGGTAAGTTTTTATAAACCATATTTTAGTTGTATTTGGGAATAGTATTCCCGTAGCATGTTTTTTTCATTATTGTAATTGTTATATGGTTATATCTTCTTGAAACCATATATTATTAATTATATGTGCATGGGTATGTTTATTGTTACATTATTTAAACATCTTGTTTGTCTTCACATGGTTAATCAATTCCTATAATAATTGCTGAACATTCATTGTAATGTTCATTTTATTGATTATTAATAAAAGTGTGAGGCTTCCGTCCCTCTTCTACACTTTCATATTTCATGTCACGTTTTTTTTCTTTTTGGGAAACAGATTTGGTAAATTTTTTATTATTTACAGTTACAAGATTGGGTTTTTCTTTTTCTGAATTTTAAACTACCAAATCTCAAAATATTTGGATTTTCATTTGGTGAAGGGAGGAAATCAGAAAAATAAGTTAAATTTGCAAATATCGACCATATTTGGTAACTTTGAATGAAACCAATGCAACATTTATAGATTTATTTAAATAGTAAAATTGAATAGAAACAAAATCAATGTCAAAATGTATTCCATTACTCAATAAAATGTATTCGTTTATCAATTTATGTCCACCACAAAAAATATGTGTTTTCATTAAATTTTCAACAGGTAACAATAAGTTGATTCCTATTTCGAAGTATAATTATACCCTTACCTCCTGCAAGAAAAGCATAGTTAGAAAAAGTGTTATTATAAGTAAACAAACTCCTAAATAAACTACAAAATGACTCCTTAATGTTGGAAAGTGTGGGCATCCACTTGTGCATACATAATCTCCCCTTCCATGTTAGACCAACCACCCCATCCACCGCATTTAGTTCTCTCTATTATCTTCTTTTGGATATATCTAGACTCTTCAATTCTAATCTTGAAGATTCCTAGTTCTGTTTGAACAAAAAACACTATTTTGTATTGTAAAAATAGCAATACAAGTTGAATATGAAATGATACTTTGTTTTTTATTAAAAGACATGTAAATGAGCACATGCAACTCTATTTTGAAATATTTAATACAATTAAATAATTCTATTTACCGTATCTTTTTGTCATCCTCTTACAAAATGGTATCAAAACACACTCGTTTTTTGTCCAAATGAGATTGATTCAGTGAAATTGTAGGCTCATTGAAGAGCTGCAATGAAATAAAAGTGTGTAAGGGCTTCAAGTTTATGGCATCATTCTGATTTTGGTTGGGTGCAAAATTGAATAGGTTTTCTATAAAAGGAAATAGGGGAACAACAACGAGAAGAGGAATTTTTTTAGAGAAATGGCAAGTACCATTTGAATCCTTACACAACCTCAAATACCAACATTGAATGGAAAAAATTATGATTTTTGGAGCTTAAAAATTAAAACCCTTTTTTACTCCCACGATGTTTGGGAATTGGTTGAGAATGGATTTGCTGAACCAGAAGACCAGCAAGCATATCAAGCTCTCTCACAGGAAGAGAAGGACCTATTGAAGGAAAATAAAAATAAAAATGTGAAGGCACTATTCTTCATTCAGAAAGCAATGGAGGAATCAATTTTTTGAAGAGTAGCAACTTCCAGAAGATCAAAATAGGCATGGGATAGTTTTCAAACAGCATACCAAGGCACAATCATCGTGAAAATGGTAAAATTACAAATCCTTAAAAGGGATTTTGAAAATATGCAAATGAAAGATACATATTCAATACATTTATTCTTCACTCATGCAATGAAAATAATAAATCAAATTAGATCCTATGGAGAAACCATTGAAGATCAAAAAATTGTAGAGAAATTACTTAGAAGCTTTCCTACAAATTTCGATTCAATTGTTGTAGCTATTGAGGAATCCAAGGATGTTACTCAGTTATCAGTAGATGAATAAATTACAGGAGAGGATTAATGGGATCACTCTTAGCACGTGACAAAATATTAAATCGATCATGGGCATCATCATTGGATAATGCATTCAAAGCTTGGCTTTAATTTGGAAGAACAAGAAGGCACACTTTACAAATGAAAACTAGCCCAACACTAGTGAACAAAACATAATGTTGATAACATGTAATGTTACACAAGAGATCTCAAAGGAGGTATGGTTTTTAGATATCATTTGTAGAAATCACATGATTGGGAGTAAGGAGTTATTTTCAACATTAGATTATTCATTAAAATCAAAAGTGAAATTAGGGAATGATTATTGAGTATCAGTCATGGGAAAAGGATCAATTAACATAAGAAAAAAACAAGGTGAAAAGAAGCATATCCCCGATGTATATTATGTTCTTAGATTGCAACAAAAGCATTGGGAAACTAGTAAAAAAGGATATAGAATATACTTTGAGAATAGTGAATGTGTGATTCTAGACAAGAAACCTAGCAATATGTTGATTGCAAAAGTTGAAATGACAAAAAATAGGATGATTCTTCTTAGAATCCAAAGTGAACTATTCTTAGAGCCTCAAGGAATGCAAAAGGCTGTTGAATTAGCTTTCAAAGCTTCATACAAAAATGAATCTTGTCTATGGAATTTGAGATTTTGAAAAAACTTCAAAGGATTACAACTGTTATATAGGAAAAGAATGGTTTATGGATTGTCACCAATAGAGCCACTTAAGACAACATGTGAGAATTACATACTGGCAAAGCAACATAGAAAAAAATTAAAGAGTGGGGAGTCTTACAAGGAAAAGCATCCACTTGAAATTGTTCATTCAGACCTTTATGGATCGATACAAACAACATTCATAAGTGGAAGTCTTTATTTCTTGACATTTATTGATGATTTCAACAAGAAAGTTTGGGTTTATTTCTTGAAATATAAATTAGACGTTTTTATTTTTCATTTTTAAAGAGTTCAAGGAAAATTTTGAAAAGAAAAGTGGAAATTCTATTAAAACATTGAGAACTGATAGAGGTTGTGAATACATATCAAATGATTTTCAGAATTTTTGCAAGAAAAATGGCATAAGGAAACAATTTACAGTAAGGTATACTCCTCAACAAAATGGAGCAGCTGAGAGAAAAAATAGAACAATTATGGAAATGGCACAAAGTATGATTAAATCCAAACACGTACCAAATGAGTATTGGGCCGAAGAAATTACATGTTCGATATACATATTAAATATATTTCCAACAAAAGCAATAGTAAATAAGATACCAGAAGAAGCTTGGAGAAAAAGGAAGCATAATATTACACATTTGAGAGTTTTTGGATGTGTGGCATACTTCTTGATACCTCAAGAGTTGAGAAAGAAACTAAATGATATAGGAGAGAAGTGCATATTTTTGGGATATATGAACAATCCAAGGCATATAAGCTATACAATTCTATCAAAAATAAGGTGATAATAAGCCATGATGTTGAGTTTGTTGAAGAAGAAGCGTGGGATGACAGCAATGAAAAAGTAAATATTATTGCAACTAGTGTTCCACAAGAGAATGAAGAGAATGAAATTCAAGTTATGAATCCTACAACACAAGAAAATGTTCCTACAATGCCCTCTAAGGCTTCTACAACTCCAAATCTAACTACTCTGGAAAGTAATAACATCAGCGAGTCTTCTAATCCAGCACTTGCATCATTAAGATCAAGGTCTATAAACACTTTAAAGAAGACACACAGTCTAAGGGAAATTTATGATGAAATAAAAGAGGGTGAAATTTTTGATTTATGTTCTAATTTTTCATTCTTAACACAAGATGATCCAATTTATTTTGAAGAAGCAATTAAGGATGAAAATTTCATTGAAGCAATGGATGAGGATATTCAATCAATTGAAAAGAATCAAACTTGGGATCTAGTAGAGCTTCCTAAAGGAAAGGATGTGATTGGAGTTAAGTGAGTTTACAAGACAAAATATAATGCTAATGGAAAAGTAGAGAAACACAAGGCAATACTAGTAGCTAAAGGCTTCACACAACAACCTGGCATAGACTACAGTGAAAAATTCGCAGTGGTGGCAAGGTTGGATACCATTAGAATGGTCTTATCTATAGCAGCTAAAAATAATTGGAAGGTTTACCAAATGGATGTAAAATCAACGTTCCTAAATGGTATTTTGGAAAAATAAGTGTACATAGTTATAAGATTTTAGTACAAGAACATAAGGTATATAAGTTGAAAAAGACACTAGATGGTTTGAAGCAAGCTCCTAGAGCTTGGTACAACATAATAGACTCTAATTTCATGAAAAATGGGTTTCATAGATGTGGAAATGAACCTATCTTGTATGTGAAAGTGAATAATCAAGGGTAAATATTGATAGTTTGTTTGTATGTAGATGATTTGATATTCATAGGTAACATGCCAATTGACTCATTTAAGACAGTCGTGGAAAGTGAATTTGATATGACTGATCTACGGCTTATGGGATATTTTCTTGGAATAGATGTAATTCAAAGTGATCAAGGCATTTTTAAATTATTTGTTAAAGAGATTCAAGATGATAAATGTGAATACAGCTCCTACACCGGTTGCATTAGGTTTAAAACTTAGCAAGGATGAAAAAATTCCTAGTGTTGATGTAACTTTATTCAAAATATTAGTTGGCAGCCTCATACTTGGAACCGCCACAAGACTGGATATCATGTATGGGGTTAGTCTCTTTTCTAGATTCATGTAAAAACAAAGGAATCACATTGGAAAGATGGAAAAATAGTAATAAGGTATATAGTTGGAACAAAGAACTTTGGGATTTTGTATACATCTTCAGATGACTACAAGTTGATTAGATATACGGATAGTGATTGAGGAGGTATCTTGGATGATATAAAGATTACTTTCGGATATATTTTCCATCTTAGATCGGGTGTTATCTCTTGGAAATTGAAGAAACAGCCATTTTTTACACTTTCATCAGCTAAAGTGGAATATGTTACATCCACATCAGCAGCTTGCTAGGAAATTTGGAAGAGAAGAATACTTTCATTTTTTAGGTATACACAAAAAGGAGCTACGAAGATTTATTTTTGCAATAACTCAGCTATAGTATTGTCTAAAAATCATGTTTTCCACAAATGCAACAAGCATATTGACACTAGATATCACTTTATTCATGAATTGGTCAACAATCGGGACATATATCTTGAATTTTGCAAGTTCGAAGAACAACTAATAGACATCTTCATAAATCCGCTTGCAAAGAATATATTTGAGCATCTCCAAGAAAGCATACGCATAGCTGATATACATGGAAGTGAAGATTAAAGGGGAGTGTTGGTAGGTTTAGACATCCACCTATGCATACATAATCTCCCCTGCCATGTCATACCAACCACTCCATCTACCGCAGTTAATTCTATCTCTTATCTTCTTCTAGATGTATCTAGACTCTTCGGTTCTAATCTTGAAACTTCCTAGTTGTGTTTGAAGAAAAAGATTTGCTTTGTATTGTAAAAATAGGAATAGAATTTTAATGTGAAATTATACTCTTCTTTTTTTTTGATAAAAACTCATGTAAAAGACCACAGTCAGCTCTTTTTTCAAATAATTAATACAATTCTATTTTTCTATTTATTGTATCCTTTTGTCCTCCTCCTACACTAAATATATTAGTAGTTATCTAGCTAGGCTGCTAGACAAGCAGTAAGGGAAAGTAATAATTGGATACATAAAAGATGAACACCACAACAAAAAGCGAAATTCAAAGGAAAAGACTCAGATGAGGCAGTTTACTAGAGGAGTCTTCGAAGTAAGAGAAAACATGGTTAACGAAAAGGACAATGAAATAGAGAATTTCGTGAGAGACATTGTAAAGGAGTGTAAAGGGCTACCCTCGCAACTAAAATACACACCAATGATTTCGCGGCTATACCAGAGTCATCCATATGAGTGGAAATTAGTTCTGAAGCAGGTTAACGAGATCATCATCAACACACAACATGTTGTTCGACCGCATTTATGAAAAGCTTGTATCGGATCTCACAACAAGCCCTGGCCATTGGAGGGAAATATGTACTTAAAATAACTTAATGTGAATAGGGTAAACCTTTATTATACATAGTATATGTAGGTTTAAATTTAAGCGAGTTGGATGCGAAATTATTGCAAATCAATTAAGAAGTTGCAGTGGTAATGAATATGTTATGAAAGAAAATCCACATCTCTTCAAATATTGATTTTTCTTAAATACAACATGCTTATAGATCATCTAATTGCCTTTCACTACCATCGCCATTACATAGCATGAACTACCTATTTTTTGATACGGCTGACAATAACTTACCGATACATTCCCAGCAAGCTACTGCAAAAGACTCAAACCCACAACTACTCTTTTTACACTGCACATGTCTTACCCTCTACCACCTGCATGCGCAATATGGTAAACAATTTCCCAGGTTTAATTGAATCGATTTTAGTTAAATTAAGAACATTCCAGCAAGTTAAGATTTTCCCTTTAATACTATTCGCTGTCACCACCACATCCACAACCATATCCGTAAGCAACTATTACATAGCACCACAACTACCATAACCACGGGTACATCTCTCATAGTCACTATGACCTTCATTAGATCCACCTCCCACAAAGGTCACTTCTAACGGTCCAAGAATGTGATTGATTCATAATGATATTCTTCCCATCCATTTGCTTGATTTTTATGGTGATGATGGCATCCATTATCAATTGTGTTTGGGCATACCCCAAGTGTGATGCATGAAACCTCAAACCCTCATTTGAAGGATTTGAAGGGAGGGTCAACTGGAGAAGGTGCTGAACATTCTTGAACTTCAACTAATGCAACCCTATATTTCAAACCAATCTCCCAACAAAATTGGTTTCACAGAAAACAAAATTCACCCCAATAAAACCATCAAATTTTGAACACCTAAAACTCATTTAACAAATATTAAAATTTTGTAAAAATTTAATTACAGATTCGTTACGTAATAATAAGAAATAAAGTAAAGATTTGGCCTAAGGAATAAGAAAATGGAAATTGACACCCTAAGTCCAAGAGATGGGATAAGAAATTTATTTGATTTTGCAATAATCCCAAAGATGCACTAAGCTATAAAAATAATGAAACAAGAGGGGAGACTATCCCAGCCGAACCCAAAAAATCATATAACTCTCGAAAATGTTGGGACTAGGGAGCGTAGACTAGGTCAAGGGCACCTAGGTGCTGGATACTAGTTCTGGGTGTTTGCGACTATGAAGAACCTAAGAAACATAATTTTGTAGTGTTACAAGATGTTCGCTAATGTTTGTTGTTGATTGTTTGTAGTTCGTTGGAATATCGCCGAGTTCACCTGTAACTTGTTAAACAAAAGAACTTCTACAGAACCCCAAAATACGTGACTGATAGATAGATTCTTCGATGCCCTTAGAATTCCTTTGGATGTAACGTTAAGTGATGATAATAGATTTTTAGAGCTTGGTCCTTTATAATGGTCATATAGCTTTGTATTTATATGATTCCATTGGTTGAATTTTGTAATTAGAAACTGAAAGGCCGACCCATAAGAAAACAAGATGCCCACAACATAAAATATGCACAAAAGAGGCGAGTAAGATAAAAATAAGTTGGGGCACCTAGAAGGACAGGGGCGCCTGGGCGTAGGTGTCCTTTTTGGGCACCATTGTCCAAAGTGATAAGAGGTAAAATAATAAAGCATTGACTGGGCTGTAGGGTGTAAGAGGCCAAAAAGAAGACATGAATAAAGATGAGCATGCCAAAGACAACTCTTAATTGCTATTTTTAGCACTTAGGAATCATATGAATAGTGGTATGTGATTAGGACCTAGAAATGTACCCAAAGTGCATGATTTAGTGTATACGTTTGCCCCCACTTTATGTTGTTGAGTGTATAGTTTATAACATCAATTAGATAAGAGATTTTGCAACACGTTATGTTTGTACCTGTTGTCGTTGTCTCTTGATGAAGGGCTACTTCTCATTACAAATTAAGGATAAACCTGAAAAATAAAAGTGAAAAAGTAGTCAAAGTCGTCTATAGGTGAAAAATTTGATCCAAGTATGTAAAAGTACATAAAAATGCGAAAAGGAACTTGTGCACTTGATCCCTGAGAGTGAAAGGATAGAAAGGATCCTGAAAAATGAACTAGAAGAATGAGTTTATTTGCAGGATCTCACACCAAGAATGAGTTTTTTGGGTGATCTCACACTAAGTGTGAGTTTTTCGGGCGATCTCACGCCATGAAAGAAAAAGTGTTTGGAGAAAGGTCTAGTGTTATTCTCTAACCCTGACTGCTTCCCAATGATTTATACACCACTGTAGATTTTGTGATCTTAATTCATGCTAGTTTGATCCATTTTGATTCAATTTTATCCAATACAAATAGAAAAAGGACATATCATGCATACTAATTGTTGGATGATTGTTTCTGTTATGTGAAAACCATTATGTAAACTGCTCAATATTATGTTGATCTGAGAAAAAATATGTAACTATCCCTTGGCCATTGATGCACAGGAAGGGGCAGGAGTGCACAGGTGCTCATGTCAAGATCTCGGTGTTGTCCTCTATGTTATATTAAGGACCCAAGTTAGATCTTAAACCCTTTCTATGATCGTAGAATGTGATGTTTCGATTCTATGCAGCTATGAACTATGATTTTCTGCTACTAAATGGTTGGGTGACTATTTCACCCAATGTATGCCCCCCTCGTTTTGGGTGCATGTGATGTCTCTAGGATGATGCGTCGTAAAGGATAGGACCGGACGTTGATATGAAATTGATTCCCTACATAGGGGAGGGAATGTGCTTAGTAGAAACCAAGGCACATGAAAACAAAGTGACTTGAAGCATGTGTTAGTGAAAATAAGAAAAAGAGGCTTATAAAACAATTTTTTTATCATTGCGAGCATGAAGCCAATGTAGACCATGAAAAGTAGGTTTCAAACATGGGACATCACTTACAATGTCACAAGACAATCAGGACTGAAGCAGCCAAAAGCATACAGTGTCCACAAAAGACAAAGGGAAAATCCCACAAACAATGATATAGAAATGCAAACAATAGCAAACAAAGTAATAGAAAACCATGGTGGAAAATAGTTCTTGCAAGAAAAATCATCTATATGAAGTACCCATCAACATGTTAGAAAATAAAAAGTATGTCAAGACATGTATATATGAATATAGTAGTCTGCTAGTGAGAACAAGAAGTAGTATAAAACAAAACAATAGCACTTGTGATTTTTACGAAAATAGATGCCCCTAGAAGCCACTACGGGATAGGTAAGAAGAATAGTGCCAAGAATTTATGCTCTACATAATGATATGTAGAAAGTATGCATTCAAAAATAGAAGGAAAGTTAATGTGCATGTGTATATGATAAAAATAATTACATACTAGATATCCATCTAACATAGTAAGCAAAGTGTAACATGTGAGTATAAGCAAATAAGAGTAATTGCAACCAAGATATGCAACATGTTATGAGTGGGAATCGAATGGAATGCAAAATGAATGATAGGAGCAACATGCCCCCTGAGCGGATGCATATGAGATGAGGTTCATTTATAAAGGACCGCTTGAAATTGAAGAATGAACTAAAGAACAAGAGTGTGTCATCAGGATATGGTTTCAATAGTTTGTGCTAGAAAGATAGATCAATGAAGTATGTAGTGTAGAGAGTAAATGTGGTGATGTTAATTTTAGATGTAGACCCTCATCAGTCCATTATAAACCGTGGAAATCGAGTGTGTTATAGAGGAGTGGCAATGCGTGAGAATGTGATTTTAGAAACATGTGTCGTGAATGTGATGAGTGTGGAGTGTGTTGTCTGATGTAAGGTGTGACACCTAAAAAGTGCCACGTCAAACCATGCCTAAACAACAACATTCCGCTAGAAAATTATGACCAAATTTTATTTTTGTTATATTAGAAGTTCATTATTTAAATCTTAATCACATTAATTACGGTTATCAAAAGCTTACTTATTTATTCAATCCATCTCCTGCTAAATTAATTTTATTTATCTACTTGGGATTTATTATTTTTTTGAATTTCCTATTCCATTAATTAATCCCACAATTAATTTTATTTAATTATTTTTGTTTAATCATCCATCTTAAGTTAATAATAAATTTAAAACCATCTAATCTAAATTATTCTCAAACTTTAAATAATTAATTTATTACCCATTTAAGGTTCACCCCACATTATTAATTTTACAAACCAAGCCAACTTCAATTCCATTACATAGTGCACATTATTCCCATACCACCCATTTAATATTAATGTGCACCTTTACCCATTAACACTTGCCCTTTAACCTTTTTTAATTTTCCATTTCATACTTTAACACATCTCAGGCACAACATTTAAAATAAAAGACTTAAATAAAAATATTCTTAACCCATTTAATTCTCTACACATCCGAAAACACAATCCTAGGGCTTAAATAGATTAGTTTACCCATACTATATTAAATTTTATTCATCCATTACTAAAGGGATGAGAATTAAATCATAGCCATATGATTGATTTAATCCTCACCCTTATATTTTGGGTTTCCTCATTTTCCTCTAAGTTTCTTTATGGTCTCTTTTTCTTTCAATCCAACACCAATATGCCTTCATTTGCATAGGTCAAGCTACAGGGAAGGGAAAGAATGGATGTAAGGGAGTCTGGGAAGGAAATATGTTGAAGAGAATGGTTCATGGTTTACAATGGGATGGTTTCTCTTCGCTTTCTTTCATTAGTTAAATTTATTGATTCCCTAGGGTTTGAATAATTTATTGTGCAAGTTTCATTACTGGTACTTCTACCAAAATATTTGGTTCTTGGTATTTGATCACCCTAATGTATTTTTATTTATGAGTTACAGAGATGAAACCATATTTCTTTGGGATATATTTCATTTATAAATATGTAAATGATTTAGATCTGTGTGTCATACATTTTTCTTTTGATCATTCCATAGATAAATCAAACAATATGTAAAGTGTAACAAAATTTAACCTTTTCTCTCCCCATAGGTGGATTACCTTACGCACACTCCCTTATCAAATAAAACCCACAAGATCCCTTTTATATCCCCAATGGACCCATATTCCCTTCTCCCCACACATTTCTTAAGGGAAACTACCCAACCCAACAATCACACGCAGATATACATTCAAAATTGAAACACATACAACAAGAAAAACTAAGTAACATGAGTTAAGATCCTATCTTGGCATTTGTTGTAGTTTCTTCCATCAATTAATCCACTTCATCTCCTCTCCACAAGCAAGCACTCCAAGTAATTCTTTCCAATCCAAATCCTAAAATCAAAGAGAAATTTCTCCTAAAATATCCATCGATATTAGTAAAACAAGATGGTAAAATTAAGTAACACCAAAATCATCAAAGGGATGCACATAAATAGACAAGATGAAGAGAGAGGTGATGTGGCTCTACATAGGATGGCACTTCATCTCCCTCAAATCCACATCACTAACTACCCACACAAACCAAGGCATCATAAAGAGGTAGGTGAGGAGATAGTGTTAGTGCAAAGTCACATCTCCCCTGAATGGCCTCGGATTTGAGTGGGGTATTCGGTGTGATCTACATAACATGGGACCATCTATCAAGTTATGGGACTTGCGAACTTGAGATGGACCTCTGGAGAAATTCATCTCTTGCTACTAAACTACTTGCCACAAGCTATTCTAATGCAGGCAAACTATCTAATCCTATTCTAACCTTCCGAGGGATCAGGGAGAGAGAGTGCATAAAAACAAAGCCTACACTAAAGTGGTGATACACTAGAGAAGGAGGCTTCTGGTCACAATTTCAGCTGGCTAAAATGGAGAGAGGTGAGCAATGAAGAGGATGGACATATGCATCACAGACCAAAGATATAGTTCACAAGGAACACAACTATCAAAACCTGTAATAGACACCAGAAGTATGCACAATATACCCTACAATGATGAGAGGGAAGGAAAGACAATAAAATAAGGATGGACAAAATGCATCATGAAACATATTTTATTGCTCCAAGATTTCACACGGTACATCATCAGTGGGAAAGAGGAAAGAAAACATCATTATAGAGCCATGGGAGGAGGCTTAAACTTCACATTCTACCCCAAGGAAGAAAGAGAGAGGGGGGAAGGAGAGAAAAGATGACCAGCCTTTTGAAATATGCCCCTCCTTTACAATATAGAGAAGAATGAGATAAGGAGAGAGGGAAGAATTTGAACCCTGCTTAACCACCCCTACAATGCATTGGATCCACCTACTCCAACCACCCCAGAAAAAATTAAAATCCACCTGCAACAATGATGGGTTTCACTACAAAAACCATTCCTCCATGCGTTGTTCCTTGTTGGGAAAGAAATGGGGTTTGTCATTCATTGTGGCGATAGGTGAGAGACTTAATAGTCTTGAGAATGGAATATCGAGCTATTAATGGTGGCAGGTGAGTAGCAGGCACCGAGAGCTTATCAAAACATCCCCTCCCGCTCAATTCTGAGTTTCCAGTCAAAATATATGGCCTTCTGAAGGTGCTTTGGATTTGGGATCTTATCGCGTGGATCCACGTGGTAGCCTCATGCATCTTAATATTTGATCCAAGTAAGTAAAACTACGTAAAAATGCAAAAAGGAACATGTGCACCTGACCCCTAATGAGTGAAAGGAATATAAAGGATTCTCAAAAATGATGTAGAAGTATGAGTTTTTTTGCAGGATCTCACACTAAGAATGATTTTTTTGGGTGATCTCATGCTAAGTGTGAGTTTTTCGGGTGATCTCAAGCCACAAAAGAAAACATATTTGGAGAACGGTCTAGTGTTATTCTCTAACCCTGATTGCTTCCCAACAATTTATACACTACTACAGATTTTGTGATCTTAATTCATTCTAGTTTGATCCATTTTGATTCAGTTTTATCCAATAAAAATAGAAAAAGGACATTTCATGCATGCTGATTGTTGGAGGATTATTCCTATTTCTGTGAAAATCACTATGTAAATTGCTCAATATTATGTTGATCTCAGAAAAAATATATAACTACCCCCATATTCATAGATGCATGGGAAGGGGCAGGAGTTCACAGGTTCTCATGTAAAGATCTCGGTGTTGTCCTCTGTGTTCTGTTGAGGACCCAAGTTAGATCTTGAGCCCTTTCTGTGACCATAGACTATGATGTTCCTATACTATACAGGTATGAACTGTGATTTTTTGCTGCTAAATGGCTGGGTGACTATTTCAACCCAATGTATGGCCCCCTCATTTTGGGTGCATGTGATGTCTCTAGGACGATTCATCCCAAAGGGTAGGAACTATATGTTAATATGAAACTTATTCCCTACATAGGGGAGGGAATGTGCTTATTAGAAACCAAGGCACATGAAAACAAAGTGAATTGAAGCATGTGTTAGTCCAAAACAAGAAAACGAGGTTAATAGAAAAAAAAGTTTATCTATTGTGAGCATGAAGACAATGTAGACCATGAAAAGTAGGTTTTAAACACGGGACATCACGTACAATGTCGTAAGACAATTAGGACTGAAGCGGCCAAAACCATACAGTGTCCACACAAGACAAAGGGAAAATCCCGCAAACAATGATATACAATGGCAAACAATAACAAAAAAAGTAATAGACAAACATGGTGGAGAATATTTCCTGCAAGAAAAAGCATCCATATGAAGTACCCTTTAGCATGTTAGAAAGATAAAAAGTATGTCAACACATGTATATATGGATAGAGTAGCATGCTAGTGAGAACAAGAAGTAGTATAAAACAAAACAATAGCACTTGTGATGTGTACGAAAGTAGATAACCCTAGAAGCCACTGTGGGATAGGTAAGAAGAACAATGCCAAGCATTTATGCTTCACGTAATGATCTGTAGAAAGTATGCATTCACAAATATAAGGAAAGTTAATGTGCATGTGTATATGATAAATATAATTGCGTACTAGATATCTAGCTAACATAGCAAGCAAAGTGTAACATGTGAGTATAAGCAAATAAGAGTAATTTCAACCAAGATATGCAACATGTTGTGAGTGTGAATGGAATGGAATGCAGAATGAATGATAGGAGCAACGTGCCCCCTTAGTGGATGCATATGAGATGAGGTTCATTTATAAAGGACCCCTCGAAATTCAAGAATGAACTAAAGAACAAGAGTGTGTCATCAGGAAATGGTTTCAATAATGTGTGTTAGAAAGATAGATCAATGAAGTATCTAGTGTAGAGAGTAAATTTGGTGATGTTCATTTCAGATGTAGACCCTCATCAATTCAACATGAACTGTGGAAATTGAGTGTGTCATAGAGGAGTGGCGATGAATGAGAATGTGATTTTAGAAATATGTGTCATGAATTTGATGAGAGTGGAGTGTGTTTTCTGATGTAAGGTGTGACACCTGAAGAGTGCCACGTCAAACCATGCCGAAACGACAACATTCTGCTAGAAAATTATGACCAACTTTTATTTTTGTTACATTAGAAGTTCATTATTTAAATCTTAATCACTTTAATTACGGTTATTAAAAGCTTACATATTTATTCAATCCATCTCTTTCTGAATTAATTTTATTTATCTACTTGGGATTTATTATTTTATTGAATTTCCCATTCCATTAATTAATCCGACAATTAATTTTATTTAATTATTTTTGTATAATCATCCATCTTAAGTTAATAATAGATTTAAAACCATCTCATCTATATTATTCTCAAACTATAATTAATTAATTTATTACCCATTTAAGGTTCACTCGACATTATTAATTTTACAAACCAAGTCAACTTCAATTCCATTACCTAGTGCACATTATTCCCATACCACCCCTTTAATATTAAAGTGCACATTTACCCATTAACACTTGCCCTTTAACCTTTTTTAGTTTTCCATTTGATACATTAACACATCTGAGGAACAACATTTAAAATAAAAGACTTAAATAAAAATATTCTTCATCCATTTAATTCTCTACACATCCAAAAACAAAATCCTAGGGCTTAAATATATTAGTTTACCCATACTATATTAAGTCTTATTCATCTATCACTAAAGGGATGAGAATTAAATCACAGCCATATGATTGATTTAATCCTCACTGTTAGATTTTAGGTTTCCTCATTTTTCCCTATGTTTCTTTATGGTCTCTTTTTCTTTCATTCCAACACCAATATGCCTTCATTTGCATAGGTCAAGCTATAAGGAAGGGAAAGAATGGATGTAAGGGAGTCCGGAAAGGAACTATGTTGAAGAGGATGGTTCATGGTTTACAATGGGATGGTTTCTCTTTGCTTTCTTTCATTAGTTCAATTTATTGATTCCTTAGGGATTGAATAATTTTATTGTGCAAGTTTCATTACTGGTAATTCTACCAAAATCTCTAGTTCTCATTGTTTGATCACACAAATGTATTTTTATTTATGAGTTACAAAGATGAAACCATATTTCTTTGGGGTATCTATTCATTTATAAATCTATAAATGATTTAGATCTGTGTAATATACATTTTTCTTTTGATCATTCCATAATAAATCTATTCACAAAATTATATATATGTATATGTACACATATGTGTGTATATATGCATGTATGTACTCCTTGATAGGTAATATTAAATTTGTGATCAAGTTTCTAAGTTTAAAATTATGAAAGAGGGGCTACTAGGTCAAATCTGAGCCATGTTAGAAAAGTAGTTTTTCACAAGGTGACCGACGCAAGTCACGTAACTGATGTTGATTCAGACCAAGTTATTGTCACCAGTTAGATGGGCTGACGTCGCTCAATGTGGATCTGAATATTTTATATATAAGGGTATATATACATATAAATATGTATATCATAGAACACACACACACACACACACGCGCACGCACACACACACACACACACACACACACACACACACACACACACACACACACACACACACACACACACACACACACACACACACACACACACATGAGTTTTCATACAAGTATGATGAAAACTAAACAAATATCAAATTCTAAATGCTTAAAAGAAAGTAAATTTAAGTTAGAGTTATATAACCAAGTATGCAGGGGAAAACATATTTTAAAAAGGGAGAACAATATCATTTAATGATTTATATTTTCACATACATTTAGAAATTGTATTCAAGGTACAAACATACATTGAAGTTGTTTATTTTGTACAGAGAAGAATACATGAAGTAAAAGATAATTTCTTTCAAACCTACAAGACTAATGAAATGAATTCCATGAAAATATACAGATAAAACGGAGATATATTATTCCTTCAAATGATTTATAGAATTTCTAATGGAGTTACAAACTACAATTCTTCAATATTTTACAAGTTTCCAAATAGTTTCAGACTTGGCTTCTAGGAAGATTTTCACAATAATAATAAAAATACAGTACTTTCAATTCTAAAGAATATAAATTTTACAATAAGGTAGATTTCACAATAATTACAAGGTCTCCAAATAACTTCAAGGACAACCCGATTTACAATAATTAAAAATCAATTTTTCTTTCAAGTGCTCCATCAAAATGATAGAGACAACATTACCGAATTTCGAAAAAATAATCTCCTATAACTCCATTTAATTTTCAGAACCTACAACTTCTTCCAGTTCATCTATAGAACACAAACAATGGAGGGAGCTACGAAACGCTCTCCTCCCAGCCATGAATCTAATGAAGGGGTGAATCCAACCCCCTCATTGGCTCCTGAGCTCAGACCATGAAACAATGCAACAATTTCACAACCATGGCATGTAAAGAAAGGGCTTCAACATGAAAAAATACATACACAAGAAATTTGTTGCAACATATGAATAAAAAAATAAAACTTGCAAATTTTAATCAATCACATAGGATCATTTTAGAGCCAAAGGAGAATGAAAAATGTTGGCCACCTACTTATACCTCCCAAGTGGGTTAAGGTTCTACCCATGAACCTCAAAATTCCACATCACAAACACAATAAAAAATCCCTTGTCTCTGCATAATTCCAATATGCAAAGTGTAATAAAATTTAACCTTTTCTCTGCCCATAAGTGGATTACCTTATGCACACTCACTCATCAAATAAAACCTCACAAGATCCCTTTTATATCCCAATGGAACCATATTCCCTTCTCTTCAGACCTTTCTTAAGGGAAGCTACCCAATCCAAAAATCAAACACAAATATACATTCAAAAGTGAAACACATATAACAAGAAAAAATAAGTTACATGAGTTAAGATCCTATCTTTCCATTTGTTGTAGTTTCTTCCATCAATTAATCCACTTCAAATCCTCTCCACAAGAAAGCACTCCAAGGAATTCTCTCCAATCCAAATCCCAAAATCAAAGACAAAGTTCTTCTCCTCAAATATCCATCCAAATTAGTAAAACAAGATGGTAAAAGTAAGTAACACCAAAATCATCAAAGGGATGCACATAACTAGACAAGATGGAGAGAGAGGTGATGCGGCTCCACATAGGATGCCACTTCATCTCCCTCAAATCCACATCACCAACTGCCCACATAAACTAAGGCATCATAAAGAGGTAGGTGAGGAGATACTGTTAGTGCAAAATCACATCACCCCCGAATGGCCTCGGATTTGAGTGGGGAATTCGGTGTGATCTGCATAACATGGGACCATCTCTCAAGTTGTGGGACTTGGGAACTTGAGATGGACCTCTGGAGAAATTCAGCTCTTGCTCCTAAACTACCTACCACAAGCTATTCTAATGAAGGAAAACTATCTAATCCTAATCTAACCTTCCAAGGGACCAGGGAGAGAGAGTGCATGAAAACAAAGCCTACACTAAATCGGTGATACACCAGAGAAGGAGGTTTCTAGTCATAATATTAGTTGCCTAAAAATGTAGAGAAGTGAGCAATGGAGAGGATGGATAGATGCATCACAGACTAAAGATAGAGTTCACAAGGAACACCACTTTAAACCGATTAAACATAGCTCTCAAAACCTTTAATAGACACCAGAAGTATGCATAGTATACCCTGCAATGATGAGAGGCAAGGAGAGACAATAAAATAAGGAAGGATGGATAAAATGCATCACGAAACAAATTTTATTTCTCCGATACTTCACACGGTACATCATCAGTGGGAAAGAGGCAAGAAAACACCATTACAAAGCCATGAGAGGAGGCTTAAGCTCCACATTCTACCCTAGGGAAGAAAGAGAGAGGGGGAAGGAGAGAAAAGATGACCAACCTTTTGAAATATGCCCCTCCTTTACAATATATAGAAGAATGAGAGAAGGAGAGAGGGAAGAATTCGAACCCTTCTTCAACCACCCCTACAATGCATTGAATCCACCTACTCCAACCACCCCAGAAAACATTAAAATCCACCTGCAACAATGATGGGTTTCATTATAAAAACCATGCCTCCACGCATTGTTCCTTGTTGGGAAAGAAAGGGGGTTTATCATTCATTATGGTGATAGGTGTGAGACTTGACAATATTAAGAATGGAAGACTGAGCTATTAATGGTGGCATGTGAGTAGTAGGCACCGAGAGCTTTCCAAAACATCCCCTCCCGCTCAATTCTGAGCCACCAGTCAAAATATATGGCTGTCTAAAGGTGCTTTGGGTTTGGGGTCTTATCGCGTGGATCCATGTGGAAACCCCACACATCTTAAGATTTCACCCCCCTCTTTTCACTCTTATTGTTATGCCAAACTTACACATGGCATCATCCACAGGCCTACTCTGGTTCCTTTGTGTTCTACTTGAGCCCCTTCCTTTTTGTGGAGTACTATGTTTGAACCAAGACATGTGGAGGCTTTGCGCTCATTTGGAGACTCTGTTTGGAACTATCCTTCAGAGGTGTGCCGATTGGACACATGGAGGGTTCCATAGGCTCTTCTATACTTAGCCGATTCAACTGTTGGCTTTGCCCCCCATTTTTTACTCTGACCACGTGGAGGGTTGGTGCTTGTTTTGGACCTACCTCAGTATTTTACTTCTAAATTTGTGCCGAGATAACGTATGCCTCCTTCCATTGGTCCTAGAATTTTCAACAGCTATCTCTACCCCCCTTTTGACTTTTTTTCATATGGCTCTTCCCCTTATATTTTCTTCTGTGCAGGGTCGTGTTTGATCAATTTTTCCCTGGGGTAAAATTGGGATAAAAGATATCATCACCAAAATTACACACAAGCTCCCTTTTTCACATTTCAAAGTTGAATTTAGAGGATCAAAATGTGAGGGAAATAATTTCCTCTTTCCTCTCAAATTTTCATGATTAAAGGCCTAAATTTACCCCTTAGGTCATATGTTAGGTTATGAGGGAATTCTAAAGACTGTGGGACAAGTAAAATGTGTCCCACAAGCCTTCAAAATTGGGCTCAAATCCCAAATCCAATATTGGGTTTAGGAATGGCACACAAACCAATGCCAAATTTAAAATTCAAATAAAATAGGTGAAAGGAATAATGAATATTCCAAGGAATCTTTCCCTCCCAAAAGCCACATCATCACATTAACATTAACCCCTTACAATTAACATTACTAAGCCAAGATACATACCCAACATAAAAAACATAAGGGAAACATTAGCTCATACTCACAAAGTACATAATTAACAAGGGGTACATTAACAACATAGAAACATACAGTTAAAAGGGTACATTAGAACTTTAATAAGATCACAACATCCATGATAAAATAAATAACATAACCACAAAACATTTAAAATAAAATAGACACAAACCTTCCCATGGTCACCTGTAAGGTGCTCCCCCATGGAGACCTCCAAATAGTTGACAAACAAGAAAATGAAAAAAGAACAAACATAAACACGATGGCTACCAAGGTGACCATGTTGTGAACACGTGACATTCCTTCATGGTTGGACTTTCTATTCCCTCCTTGTTTTATGTGATTTCATTTCTTACAACCACGAAATAATACCACCTTTGGCCTCAAGGCCGCATAAATACGTCAAAGAAATCAAAACTAATATAAATCATCCATCATATAATCATCGTCATGCATCATGGTAATAAATTCTATTCTACATCAAAAATTTACAATTATCCAAAATCATAATTCACATTTTACAATAATCATGCAATGCATATACTGATCACCTAACATCACCACATGATTAATTTAACATAATATCAATGTACACATGGTTAGAAAATGCATCAAAACATAGTTACAAGTGTTATGAATCCAAGATGTCGGTATATAAGTAAAGCAACACTAAATCACATGTGCTGCAATGTCCACCAAAATCACCTAGGCATCCATATAATCCATGATAAGAACCAAATAACAATAATAATAAAATTTCAATATAGTCTAAACACATGCTATCCATAATACTATATCAATATCCATGTCTATAAGAAGCTAGTAAGGATCAACAAGGAAGAAACAAGTGTCAAAGATGAGTGGGCACTGCATCCCCATCTCCTTTGACTCAAATTCCTCCTGGAAGTCACTAGAACAAGTTTGGAAACTAGACTCGTAGAAAAGTGGCATCCTCCCAAGTACTTGATGAATCATTATACCGATCCCATTCGACGTTCAACTGATCAATATCACAGCTTCCAAGGCCTAGGGTCATGTGATCTATGATGTGCATGGGCTCCATAGTCACTTGTCCTTACTCCTGAACCTACAAAGCAGTCCAATCCAAGACATGTGAAGGATGTAGAATATATCTCTAAGGAATAAAAACATGGAAAGCATCATGGACACAAGAAAATATGGGTGGCAAGGTTAAGTGGTATGCTATGGAACCGATCCACTCCAAGATCTCAAATGGACCCACAAATCTTGCAGCTAGTTTAGAGCCTTTTTCATTATGGATAGGGATCTTATGAGGTGTGAGTCTCATGAACACATTCAATCCCACCTCATAGCTACGGTCAACTCTCCTCTGAATTTCATATTTTTTCTTCATATCCAGTGCCTCCTAGAATCTTTTTTTGATCAAGATAAGTTGCAGCGCCATATCCTGTAACATGGCTGGCCTAAGGGAAACCATGTCCTCTAACCTATCCCAACATAATGGAGTCTTGCAGTCTCTATCATATAGTGCCTAAAATGGTGCCATGCTGATGGAACTCTGAAATTTTTTGTTGTAACCAAACTCTACTAGATAAAGATACTCCTCCCAATGCGACTGTTGATCCATAACATAAATGTGAAGCATATCTGCAACTGTTTGGTTCACCCGTTCCATTTGACCATATATCTCCAGGTGATAAAATGTGTTGAAATTGATCTTCATCCTGAGAACAAACTACACGGTGCCAGGGTTCAATTTAATACCCCCCTGAAAAAATTAGTTTAAAATGGGTGGCGAATCTCTAAAATCAACTTCTGCATCGAAGGTGAATTTCAGAAAAACCATTTCATGGAAAATCTGACTCGGTTGGATGGTTGTCCACCATCTTTTGTATAACCTGGGTTGGATGGAATCCAACCCAAATTTTATGGAAGGAAATAGACGGTCATCCATCGTATATTTTATAACCTGGGTTGGACAATGTCCAACCTAGGTTTTATGGTAGATGATGGACAATTGTCCAACCTAGATTAGATAGTCATCCATTCTCTATTGTCCAACCCAAGTTAGATTGTTGGGTTGGATGAGAGATAATGGGATGACTGTTCAACCTAGGTTGGATGGACATCTATCATTTGTCATGCAACCTAAGTTAGACAACAGATAATGGCTATCTGTCCAGCCTAAGTTGGATGAAAAACCACTCTTTGTTGGATTTCGTTATTAGAAGGGTACCCTCGTGCGACCCGCCAAGCTATGTATTATACCTCAAAAAATACATGCATAAATTATTTTTTACATATAAATAGTAGGTAAACTGACCAATACATATGACTTGTTAGTGGAAATTTTAGGCAAAGTAAGCAGAAGCTGAATGCTAAAAAATTTCCATTTGCATTTTCAAAAATCCCTAATATTCATGATTTTATGAAAATTCACCAATAAAATTTTCCCTACATGGTGGTCCAAAAATGTGATGTGTACAAAGGGTCACGGTCACAAATGATCTTCCATGGAATCCCATGAATCCTAGCTATCTCATCCAAATAGTCTTGAGCAACTGCATTGGTTGTATAAGTGGTCTTTACTAGATAAAAATGAGCCAATTTCATCAATCTATCCACCGTGACCATGATCGCGTCGTGGTGATATCTTGACATAGGTATCCCCACTATGAAATCCATGGAAATGGTGTCCCATTTCCACTCCAGTATAGCATTAGGATAAATAAGGCTAGTTGAATGTTGATGCTCAGCCTTAACCCTTTGAAAATCCAAACACTGAGATAAAAACCAGGCTATATCCCTCTGAATACCACTCCAATAGAACAACTACCATAGTGAAACATGCAACCTCTTCAACCCTTGATGGGATGAACAAAGTGCACGATGAGCCTATGCAAATATATCCTACCACAATCCTCTAGGACATATATAGGTACATAAATTCATCCCCTGTGTCAAAGAATCCCATCTGACTCCAAAGATATCCCCTCAAACTCCCCCCTAAGGGATATGTGTGAATCAAAATCTTCTCGAGACGAAAGATAGAACATGTCCTGGGGAATCTTCTAGAAGATCCTAGTCCTCAAATATGTATCCACTGTTGTAGCCATGGAAAGTTGCCTCCATCAACTCTAGGCATCTACAACCACATTCTCCTTCCCTTTCACATGCTCAATATCCATATCATACCCACAATATCCATATCATACTTGCATATAAGTTCCATCGAACATCGTTGACATGTATTGGGATTGGGTTTTTTAAAGAGGTTTTGTAGGCCCAAATTTTTCATCCTTAGTGTGAACCTATTTGCCTATATAAAAAGTAACCATCAAACCAAATCATTAACCACTGCTACAAGCTCAAGGTCATGAGTCAAGTAATTGACCTCATAATCCTTGAGTTTACGAGACTTCAAGGCCACGGCTTGGCCATCCTACATCCATAATCCTCCTTTCTCTACCAATGAAGCATCTATACACAAAAATAAATCCCTCTGAGGGTCTTGAACTACTATGTAGTAAGACATACCTTCATAGTCCTGAAGGCCTGCTCAGAAATGTCTGATCAAATAAACTTCTTCCCTTTTCCCTGCAGAGAAGTGATGGGATAAGAAATAAGTGTGAAATATTGCACAAACCTCCTGTAATACCCTGCTAATCCCATGAATTTGTGTACCTTGGTCATATTGGTTGGCACTGGCCAATCCATGACAACTCTAATCTTTTAAGGATCAACTGCGATACCTTCCCCAGAAATGATGTGACCTAGATATTGAACCTATGACTCAAAGAATGCACACTTCTCCAGGTTCACATAAAGCTACTACTCTCAAATACATTGAATATACTTTCTAAGGTGCTTCTCATGTGCACATGATAAAATCAATATGTCATCCAATAATATGAGCACGAACCGATATAAAAAATTCCTGAATACCCCATTCATCAAACTCATGAATACTGCGGGGGAATTTGTGAGACCAAAAAGCATAAATGTAAACTCATAATAGCCATATCTATTGAAAACGTTTTTCATATGAATATCTTCCTCTGCAATCATCAAAATCATGAATACTGCACAGGCATTTGTGAGACCAGAAGGCATAAATGTAAACTCATAATGGCCATATCTACTGAAAAAGGTTTTCATATGAATATCTTCCTCCACAATCTTCAACGGGTGATACCTCGACTTGATATCTAGCTTGGAAAACATAGTATCCCCCTTCATCTGAGAAAATAAATCATCAATTCGTTTAAGGGGGTAACGATTCTTGATCCTTACTTTTTTCAACTATCTATAATCAGTACACAATCATAGGGATCCATCATTATTCATAAAAATCAGTTGTGCACCCCAAGGAGATACACTAGGAAGAATCAGGACCTTCTCAAGAAGGCCCTCTAGCTAAAGCTTTAGGTCACAAACCTCATGGGTAGTCTTCCTATATGGTGCAGGTGAGATAGGATCTACTCCAAGAACACACTCTATATGAAAATCTATCTCACGTGGGGGAGGTAGGTTTGGGTAACTTGCCGATAAAGGCATTAGAAAACTCTCTCAGAATGTTATGATCATTGAGTAAAGGCCCACTAGACTCATTCTTGGATCTATCACTGATTGTAATAGCATACATCTGACGTCCCAGACGCACACACTGCTTAAGCTACATAGTAGATATAATGCAAATAGAAATAGGCCTCCTAACCCCAGCTATGACTGATTCAAATCCTGGATCATTCACACAAGATATTACCTTAGTGTAATAATCCACTCTAGCTCTATGTGTAGAAATCTAGTCCATACCCAAAATAAATCCATAAGAACCCAAGCGGAGGATATGAAGATCCAGACTCATGGTGAAGGTTCCTTAGTCAACTACACACTTCCTGAACAAGGAATCCACTGAGAGCTTGGCTCTAGAATCCATCTCAATGTGCCAACTACAACCCTTCCTATCTACTACCAACCTACATCACTCTACTAATGATGGAGAAATAAAGGAATTAAAATAACATGAATCAAACAAGATAAGGGGGTAAGAATATCCACTAATGGTACCTCGAGTATTGATCATTATGCACTAATGCTCTGCCTAGAAGTTTTCGATCATCTGCATATATCATCTGGCTCCATGTAATATCACCAACTCTCGGCTCTAAAATAGGATCCTTAGCGGGAAATATCTCCAGTGATGCCTTGGTGCTCCACATCCAAAACAAATGCCTGGTCCTCTTTACTGCAAAGAAACCCCTCCTTGTTCCCTAGTGGTCTTTGTTGTATAACCTAATGATCCTACTATGGATTGTTATGGCTGATGTGGACGAGCTCCAGTCAAATGAGCTCTTAGTTTTCCCTGTCTTGTAATGGGTCCCCTAGGTGGAGGCCACTTATTACACCCTCTCTACGCATAATATCTCTATGGAGTCTTGAAAGGTGGGCAGGTTTGCTGTTGTTGCTGCTGTGGCGGCCTAAAGGAAGACTATGCAGATCCATGCCCACCACGAGGGGGAGGGGTTTCGCCCTTCGACCGATTATCCTGTAACTATTGGATGCGACTCCTCACCCTATCTCTTGCTTGCCATGTCTTCCCCCTATTCTCCTTTGCAATATAGGTATTTTCAATGGCCTTAGCTAAAGTCTATGGACAATGGATGCACACTTCTCCAAAATCCAAGTTCAGGCCCCTGATGAACATGTTCACTTAGGCCTTCTCATCCTGCATGTAATCTACATACTGAAGAAAGTATAGAATTTTTCTCTTATACTCTGCCATTGTCAAGCTTGGTTGTCATAGATTATGGATATCATCGATCTGCTACTGAATGAACCTCCTAGAAATGTACCTGACTCTGTATTAATTCTCAAAAACCTCCCATGTTGCAAACTCTAAATCAAGGTGGAACTTTTTCTCCTCTGTCATCCACCAAAATCATACTCTATCCCTCAAACAAATGGATAACGCAATGCGAGTGTTGGTGTTTCTAGAACACGGAGATAGCTTGAAGTATTAGCTCAATATATCTAACCACGGATCTGCTTGAAATCATACTATATCACCAGCGACGTGGGTCGAGATGAAGCTTCAAGATATCTCAAATGTGATCAACCGTTGATGAGTCTTTTCCCCTAGGTATCACCTCATGTTCATCCCTACTATCTAGGACTTCTAGATCTCTCTTTGTCTTGCAACCCTATCTCCCTATGCTGAGTCCTTTCTATCTAACTCCACATGGGAATTCTATGCCTTATGATCCTTACTGAGTCATGGAAAGCCATAACCCTCCTGTGACGGCTCCTTATCATGTTGACTAGGTCATTCCCCAAGTGATCCTTCGCGTATAGTGGCATTGACCTCCTGTAAGGTCTGTGAAATTTGTGGCAATATAGCAGTGTCTACCTACTCCAAGGGTGATTCATCTAACTCCTCATGTAAGAACCCCTTGTTTGGTCCACACCTCCTACACAGACAAAAACAAGAGTTAATCCATTATTCTAGGTGTGTTTAAGCTTACTAAGTTTTCTATGTTTTGAATTTTCCAAATAATTTAAAGTGTTCGAGCTTTCGGCTTCACTAGGTTTTCAGTTGTGTTCCCATGATTTCCCATGGTCCAAGTGTTGAACCCATGACTCTAATACAAAACTGTGATGCCCAAAAAGTGCCACGTCAAACCATGCCCAAATGACAACATTCAGCTAGAAAATTATGACCAAATTTTTCTTTTTTTACAACAAAAGTTCATTAATTAAATCTCAATCACGTTAATTATGGTTATTAAAATCTTACTTATTTATCCAATCCATCTCGTGCTGAATTAATTTAATTTATCTACTGGGGATTTATTATTTTATTAATTTTCCCATTCCATTAATTAATTAATCCATAACTAATTTCGTTTAATTATCAACCTTTGGTTAATAATAAATTCAAAACCATTTGATCTAAATTATTCTCAATTCTTAATTAGTTAATTTATTACCCATTTAAGGTTCACCCTACATTAGTAATTTTACAAACTAAGCAAAAGTTAATCCCATTACCTAGCACACATTATTCCCATACCACCGTTTTAATATTAAAGTCGACCCTTACCCATTAACACTTAGCCTTTAACCTTTTTAAATTTTCCATTTGATACATTAACACATCTCATGCACAACATTTAAAATAAAAGACTTAAATAAAAAAATTCCTAACCCATTTAATTATTTACACATCCGACAACAAATCCTAGGGATTAATTATATTAGTTTACCCATGCTATATTAAATTGTATGCATCCATTACTATAGGGATGATGATTAAATACCAGTTGTAGGATTGATTTAATAATCACCTTTAGATTTTAGGTTTCCTCATTTTCCCCTAAGTTTCTTTATGGTCTCTTTATCTTTCATTCTAACCATAGTGTGCCTCCATTTGCATAGGTCAAGCTACAGGGAAGGGTAAGAATGGAGGCATAGGATTCTGGGAAGGAACTATGTTAAAGAGGATGGTTCAAGGTCTGCAATAGGAGGATTTCTCTCCCTTTTATTTCATTAGTTCAGTTTATTGATTTCCTAGGGTTTGAATAATTTTATTTTTCAAGTTTCATTACTGGTACTTCTACTAGAATTTTTGGTTCTGGGTGTTTGATCACCTTCATGTAGTTTTATTCATGAGTTACAAAGATGAAACCATCTTTATTTAGGGTATCTATTCATTTATAAATATGCAAATTATTTAGATCTGTGTAATATATATTTTTCTTTTGATCATTTCATATATAAATCTATTCACATAGGTATATATATATATGTATATGTACACATATGTGTGTATATATCCATTTATGTACTCCCTGATAGGTAATGTAAAATTTGTGATCAATTTTTTTAGATTAAAATTTTGAAAGAGGAGCTACTAGGTCGAATCTGACCCATTTTAGAAAAGTAGATTTACACAGGGTGACCAGCATTGGTCACGTAACCGATGTCGGTTAGATAGGATGACATCGGTCATTGTGGATCCAAATATATTATATATAAGGGTATACATACATACATACATACATACATACACACACACACACACACACACACACACACACACATATAGACACACACACACATGAATGATTTTTCATATGGGTTTGATGCAGATTAAACAATAATCAAATTATAAATGCTTACAAGTAAGTAAATTTAAGTCAGAGTTATATAACCAAGGATGGAGGGGAAAACATATTTTAAAAGGGAGAAGATTATCATCTCCTGATTTATATTTTT
This sequence comes from Taxus chinensis, assembly GCA_019776745.2. Taxonomy (NCBI): domain Eukaryota; kingdom Viridiplantae; phylum Streptophyta; class Pinopsida; order Cupressales; family Taxaceae; genus Taxus; species Taxus chinensis. Next base: position 19,069,183 of record CM034153.1, read on the forward strand.
ACAGAGATTTACATTGTATTCGAGCTACAAACATACATTTAAGTTGTTTATTTTTACAAAGAACAACATAGGAATTAAAAGACAATTCCTTTAAAACCTACAGGAATAATGAATGGATGACAATATACAAATAAAATAAAGATACACACTTCCTTCAAATGATTTATTGAATTTCTAATACAGTTACAAATTTCAATTCTTGAATATTTTACAAGTTCTAAAATAGTTTCAGAATTTTCTTCTAAGCATATTTTCACAATAATAAAAATAATATAGTCCTTTCAATTCCAAAGAATACATAATTTACAATAACGCACATTTTACAATAATTACAAGGTCTACAAATAACTTCATGTAAAACTAGATTTACAATAATTAAAATGAAATTTTTATTACAAGCCCTCCAAAAAAATGGCAGAGATGACGTGCCCAAATTTCCCAAAAATAATCTCTTGTAACTCCATGTAATTTTTAGAACCTGCAACTTCTTCAACTCTATCTCTAGCACACAAACAAGGGAGCAAGCTAGGAAACACGTTGCTCCTAGCCATGACTCCAATGAAGGGGTGAGGCTGACCCCCTCATTGGACCTCGAGCTCCAACCACGAAACAATGCAAAAATTTCACAAACATGGTAGCTAAAATAGGGGCTTCAACATGACAACATACATACACAAGAAATTTGATGCAACATATGAACAAACAAATAAAACCTGCAACTTTTAATCAATCACATAGGCTCATTTTAGAGCCAAAGGAGAGGGAATAATGGATTCCACCTACTTATACCTCCCAAGTGGGTTAAGGTTCCACCCAATAATCTCCAAAGTTCACATCACAAACACACTCAAAAATCCCTTATCTCTCCATAATTCCAATGTGCAAAGTGTAGAAAAATTTTACCTTTTCTCACCACATAGGTGGAGCACCTTAGCCACACTCCATCCTTAATTAAAACCTCAAAAGATCCCTTTTGTCTCTCCAATGGCTGAATATTCCCTTCTTCCCACACCTTTCTTAAGAGAAAAATACCCAACACAAAAATCACACACAAACATGCATTAAAAATTGAAACATGTACAATAAGAACAAAGAAGTAACATGAGTTAAGCTCCTACCTTCCCATTTGTGGCACTTTCTTCCTTCAAACAATCCACTTCAACTCATCTCCACAAGAAAGCACTCCAAGTAATTATTTCCAATCCAAAGATCAAAATCAAGGAGCAAGTTCTTCTCCCCAAATCTCCATCCAGATTAGTAAATAAAGATGATAAAAGTAAGTAACCCAAAAATCATCAAAGGGATGTACATAAATATACAAGATTGAGGGAGAGGGTATGTGGCTCCATGTATGATTCAACTTCATCTCCATACAATCCACATCACCAAGTCCACACACAAACGAAGGCATCATAAATAAGTAGGTGAGGAGATACCATCACCAAAATTGCACACAAGCTCCCTTTTACACATTTCAAATTTGAATTTATAGGATCAAAAAGTGAGGGAAATAATAGCCTCTTTCCTCTCAAAAATTTATGATTAAAGGCCTAAATTGACCCCTTGGGTCATAGGTTAGGTTAGGAGGAAATTCTAAAGAGTGTGGGATAAGTAAAAATTTTCCCAAAAGCCTTAAAAATGGGCTCAAAGCCCAAATCCGACATTGTGTTTAGGAATGGCAAACAAAAAAATGCCAAATTTAAAATTCAAATAAAAGAGGTGAAAGGAATAATGAATATTCCAAGAAATCTTTCCCTCCCAAAAGCCACATCATCACGTTAACATTAACCCCTTGCATTTAACATAACTAAGCCAAGATACATACCCAACATAAGAAACATAAGGGAAACATTAGCTCATACTCACAAACTACATAATTAACAAGGGGTACATTAACAACATAAAAACATAGGGTTACAAAGGGTACATTAGAACTTTAAAAATATCACAACATCCATAATAAAATAAATAACATGACCAAAAAACAATTAAAATAAAACAAGCACATATGTACCTATGGTTACATGTAAGGTGATCCCCCATGGACACCTCCAAAGAGTCGACAAATAGGAAGATGACATAAACAAAAACACAAAGAAGATGGCTAACAAGGTGACTGTGTTGTGAACATGCGACATTCCTTCATGGTTGGCCTACATATTCCCTCCTTGTTTATTTGATTTCATTTCCTACAACCACAAAATAATACCACCTTCAGCCTCAAGGCCACATCAATACATCAAGGAAATCAAAACACATAAATCATCCATCATATAATCATCATCATGCATCATGGTAGACAATTCTATTCTAAATCAAACATTTACAATTATCCAAAATCACAATTTACATTTTACGACAATCGTATAATTCATATAATGATCACCTAACATAACCACATGATTAATCAAACATAATATAAATGTACACATGGTTAGAAAATGCATCGAAACATAGTCAAAACTACTATGAATCCAATATATCGGTATATAAGTAAAGCAATGCTAAATCAAACGCATTGTAATATCCACCAAAATCAGCTAGGCATCCATATAAGCCACGATAAGAACCAAATCACAATAATAATAAAATGTCCATATAATTTAAACACATGTTATCCATAATTCAATATCAATATCCATGTCTCTAAGCAGCTAATGAGCATCAACAAGGCAGAAATAGGTTCCCAAGAGGGGTGGTCACTACATAAGGTTCATGAATGTAATGTGCCCTTAACAACCAAGTGTGAAATTTATTCCTAGAGTGCATTATAGGGTAATGACGATACAAGTGTATCAAGATATTTATGATGCCCGAGATACACTAGATACGAAGTACGAAGTGCCATAATCGAAATGTGAGACACTTGATAATGCTGGAAGGGGCGAAGAGTAAGCATGATTCCCTCCAATTGTATAATGATGAGAGTGATCAAGTAGCATCGTATAAGAGATTTCCATTGTCATGGTCGAAGGCAAATGGAGATGTGTTAAATATCTGATAAGAAATAGTATGTGGTTGATCATATAAATATCCTTTGCAGCGTAAGTTATACATGTCGATTGCATATTCTTCTTCAGTGAAAGGTGGCAGTGGACATCCATGTGCATATAAGTAGCTGATATTTTGAGTATATCCAAGAAATGAATTATCACAAATAGATATTTTTCCAAAAGGCATAGAGATTGTGAGAGTAGTATGAGTAGGATCTAAAGTGCCCCCAATGTAAAGAATCCAAGACAACCCATGTATAAGTGGATAAGGGTGAGAAATGTAAGAAAGATCGACTAGTAGATGAAGGACACGAAGGCCATAAGTGACAGCCACAAAGATACAACCATGATAAAGGTGCGGTGAATGAGGCAGCGGGAGGAGAGCATTAAGCATGAAACCCATATGGGATAAGCTATCACACATGCAAATAGTTTCAGAGTAAGCAAGATCAAGAAGAATGTGTAGTAAATAAGACTCATGGTTGTATCTGTTGGTTGTGTAGAACTACATGGAGTCTGAAATGTAATGCAACACGTGAGAATGTGCCCTTAAATAAGACTCATGGTTGTGTCTGGTATCTAATACAAAAATGGATCCCAGAAGACAAATCATGTCGGTGTTATGGGTAGGCGTCTCTGTGATTTGATAATTATCAGAGAGATATACAGGAGGATCATAAAGATGACCATTATTGCGATAGGGAAATGGAGTAGGTAGAGTAGTGAGTGGGTCTAAAGTGTAAGATTTTAACGGGTCACGGTTAGGAAGAATAGAATATGCACAATCATCATGTAGGAACTTAACATAGCGATGAATTGTAGAGGGTACTATCTACATAGCGTGAAGCCACATTATACCAAGTAAGAGATTGTATTGAATTTTGTCATTGATGAAAAATAAGACTGAAGGGATTGTCTTTGGCGCTACTATGATATGTAAATTGATACGTCCCATTCACAGTTGTGCAGAAGAATTATAGATATGAAATGAAACAGAGGTTGGAGTGAGGTTAGCGAAGGAAAGGATAAGATGCTGAAGAATTGTAAGACTACAAAAATTGAGTTTAGATCCATTATCAACTAGTACCCACATAATTCCTTTGTTAAATATGTAATCATTAATATAAAAGTGGTAGATACATGAGATGGGAAAGTATGGTGATCACCTAAAATGAATCTACGGAGTAGACTTACATAGCAGGAATTCCCAGATAGAATAACACACCTGGAATGCGAGTATGTGAAATACGAGATTATATATTACCTAGTGATTGGGTTCCCAAGGCTGGGATAATGTAAGCCTTTATACGGAGGCGTTAATAATGGCCATGTTGAATCAAGAAGAATCCATGTATTAAAAGGACTGCTTGGTAACTCCAAATGACTGCCATAAATGGGTGAAAAATTGTCAACAACTTTAATTGCAGTCAGTACACAACGTATCATCTTGGTCTAAGAACACGGCCTTTATGGGTATCTAACAAAAGGGTTTTGCCAACGGACATAGCTTATCAGCTACCCCAAGTGGAAGAGATGGACAAGATACTTATCTGATTTCACGTTAATCTTGATGATGCACTGAGATATAAAATGGATGAAATAAGAGGGGGAATATTGCAATTAGACCCATAAAATCACAAAAATTTCAGAAATGTTGAGACTATGGCATGTAGAGTAGGGGGACCTAGGCACTAAAGACTGGATTTGGGTGCCCCCGACTACAAAGAACCTCAATTACTAAGTTATTGTATAGTGTTGCAATATATTATGTTTACCATCTTATTTATTTGAGCACTTGTAGATATGGAGAAAGTTTACTCGGCAAAAATTTCCCCTATCTAACCTGTAAAATTTTCAATACACCTTCTACAAAACTATGAATTGTACTTACTTTAATATCTGAATATTAAACCTCGAGAGATTCAAATGAGGAGCTCTAGAATGACCTCTGATGGTCACAAACTTTTTACATGATTTGAACTTTATACTATAGGGTTGCATTACATTTCAGAATTCCTTGAACGTTATCATGTGTCTGTAACTATGAATCATGCCCTTAATGGCTCTAGTGCAATATGCACTTGTATAACGAGGAACAACTAGATATAGGTTTTTAGAGTCCACATGTGTGGATGTCAAAATGTACTTCCCCTCCTATAGAGTGTATATACAACTAGCTTACTTCCTTTATATACTTGAGTGAATGATAGATGGATGCTTTAGATGACATGCTATATTTGATATTCATTAGGAATGCTACCTTAGACTGATGATTTATAGATTTTTAGAGCTATGATCCTTTTTAACTTGTCACATAGCTTTGTATTTACATGAGTACTTGGTTGAATTCTGTAATTAACAACTCAATAAGGCTGACTCATCAGAAATTAAAGAACTTGTCAATATCATATCAAATATTATTTTCCAATTGAAAAAATGAGCTCTATATAAAGTGGTATGAGTGTGCCTAGATATATATAGGAGGCTTCAACGGTGTTGGCATCTATGGTTAGGTGCGTGAATCCATAGTGATTATATATAATAACAGGTTTACCATCAACTTGGTTGAAGGTTAATAAGATGCCAATTACGATGTTTTTTAAATATAGGAAAAGTAGTATTCCCCATATACAATCGTATTAATTTCTAGTTTTCTCACTTACGTATCTTACAAATAAATGGTATGTGATTTAGATAGTGGAAATGTATTCAAACTGTGTGATTTTGTTGCTAACTAAATAACTAACCATTAAATGAAACCGGTAAAATAAATTTGTAATTCAAGTTATAATAATGTCAAATCTTCATCTACTTTCCAGGAAATATCTATGTATACTGATGCATATGTTCACCTTATGGTAAAATATGTATGATTACCCTAAGTTTGCATATAGGTTAAATGTTGTCAGTTGATGTCACATGACATTGATGGCAATAGGAGGATTGAAATGTCACTGACATATTTAGGTGATTTTCTCATATGGTGTTTCCTGTTGTCATAGGAGAATGTCATCATGACTATTTGATGGTAACCTGAGGATTGAAATTTCATGAAGTATACGGTGCCTTCTCAATGGTGTTTAGTGTCTGCACAAAGTGGTCTCATAATGGTTATCTTGGTAACATAGGAGGTATGGACTTGTCAGGGTGTTACAGGGGCTAAAAAACTAGTGAGGTTTGTGCCCACTAGAAGTATGGAGATGTCTAATGGTGTGCTTTGATTTAGGATTCTCACAGGTTTGACATGGTATTTCAAGGATTATACACAGGGCTTCTAGGGTGTTACAATCAGGTAAGAATTGTTGCAAGTCACAGTTGGAACTAGCTCATACATGTCTAGTTCTAGAGCCTAATGAGGTGTATAAGCTCAAATCAAGCCATGAAAAACCTATGTAAGCATACTTAGGAGCCTAAGAACACTACCTAGAGCATTTATGAGAAGCTTCACAAGACATACTTTATCTCTTGGAGGAAAATTTTACATGATCATTCACTAAAACTACCCTTCTGAGAACTGCAGTAGATAGAGGCCTAGACAAATGATGTGTCTATGACAATTTAGAAAGCTCATTTATGGATAGAATCAAAGAAACCCACGGATCCTATGTAGAGGGAGGTGTTTTTAGTACTTTGGGTCAAGTTTCATGAAGTCCCTTGAAGAAGATTGCTCAATGGATGATATTCAGAGTGTTTTAGGTGCTAAAACCAAGCAATAGAAAGAAGGTGATAAAATAGTGACCTATCTTCTTAGTCACTCAAAAAAATTTGACAATCCTAGCTTCATATAAATCACAAGAGTTCCATTTTTTGAATTTTGTAGCATTCCACAGACTAGAAGGCTTTTAACCAAAAAAAAAAACTGAGGTCAAAATGTGGAAGAACATAGAATAGTTCTCTTCATTGTTTAGTCACTGTTCATAGAGGTCACCAAACCTTCTTCTTAAAGCGATGGTGCATGAAATGAGCATCTAGGTGTTGTCTCAAAATAAATTGTGTAAGTTGGTACAATTGTCTTGACAAATGATACTTGAAATACAGATAGGTGACACAGAAGATTATACACATTGAAACAAGACTGGTGCTTGTGCCTAAAATTTTTATTAATATGTAAATATCAAGCATTAGAAGACAAATGAGAGAGCTGCCAATATTTATAGATATTGGACAGCTTCTATCTCAGTCCATGAATATATGGAAACAAATCAATTAATCTAAGAAAATATGCAGAAATAGCATATTGCCCCCTAATTGACTACTATTGCCTACTACATGGAAATCATTCAGGGAACAAAATATGTAAAAGATAGAACATTATCCCACAAACATTGGGATGATAACACTATCACTTAGTTAACTAACAACTAAGGACAACTAATATCGATTGACATAAGTTTAAAGTATTTAATTAAATACTTTAATTTATTACATTTATTCAAATATTATACTAATGATGAATTAAGATAAGTTTTATTTCATAACATTCCCCCCCCTTAATTCAGCATGGTCTCAAGTGAATAAGAGAGAAATTCCCTAAAAACCCTCAAATGTTACCTCCAGCAAGTGACTTTGTGAAGACATCTGACACGTTGCATATCTATTGAGCAATATTGGAACTGGATGTTGTTGTTCTGAACATGTTCACGAATGAAACATACCTACACCTCAATGGGTTTTGGTGCGCTCATGAAAAACTAGGTTCCGAACAAGTTTTATTACTCCTTCATTATCAACATGTAGGATAGTTGGATCTTTATGTGGTATCCCCAATCCTTCAAGTATATGTTGGATCCATATCACTTAACAGATAATACCATATGCTGCATAATAATATGATTCTGTGGAGGACCTTGAAACACAAGTCTACTTCTTACTCCCCCATGATATTGGTCCAAATCCCGAAATGAATAAAAATCCTAAAGTGGATTTATTGTCATCTATGTTTTTTGCATGATCTGAATCTGAATCTGAATATCATGTCAAGAAGAAATTATTGTTCTTTTTAGAGAAAATTTTAGTGACAAATTTTCGTAAACTCATGAATATTATGGATTTTGTAGAATGGAAATGGTGAATTTTCAGCAATCCGCTGCCAATTACTTTGCCTAAAATTTCCACCATTTGCCGAGGTATAATAAATATCCTGGGGGATTACAGGGGGTACCCATTTTTGTAAATACATCCAACAAAGAGCGGTTGTCTATCCATCTTTAGTTGGGAAAATAGCCATTGTCTACCATCCAATTTGGACTGCAAATGATGGATGGCCATCTAATCTGGGTTCGACGGTTGTCCATTGTCTATCATGTAACCCATCCATCAAACCTAGGTTGGAAAATAGACAATGGATGACTGTCCAATCCAGGTTGGATGGACATCCATCATCTGTGGTACAACCAAGGTTGGACGTTGTCTAACCCAGGCTATATGGCAGATAATGGATGGTTATCAAACCTGGGTTGGGTGATCATCCATTGTCTTCCGTATAACTTGGGTTGGATGTCATCCAACCCAGGTTGTATGGAAGATGATGGATGACCATCCAACCCAGTCAACGTTTCCACAAAATATTTTTTCAAAAATTCTCCATTGATGCGAAAGTTTATTTTGGAGATTTTCCACCCATTCTAAACTAATTTTTTAGAGGGGGGTCTTAAAATGAACCCAACTTCTTGTATTCTAGTCCATATTCCATAGTTCCTCTTATGTACCTGAGTATCGTCTTTGCTACTTTCCAGTGAGAAACCCTTGGTTCTTGCATGAACCATGAAAGATAGATGACTACATAGCTGATATTTGGTCTAGTGTAAGTCAAGTAGATGAGACTCCCGATCAAATTCTGATAGAGAGTTGCATTTATCTGTGGTGATGGATCTATTCGAGATAGTTGAAGTATTGTCTCCATATGTGTGGTAATTGACTTACAATCCATCATATTTAACTTCTTGAGTGATGTCTTATTGTATTTCAATTATGATACAAAGATATGATTTTATCTTTGAAAAACTTGAATTCCAATACAATAATGCGGAATCCCAAGACCGGTCATGTCGAATAATCATGTTAGATATTTCTTTGTTGACTCAATCATCCTCACTGATTGTCCAATAATGACTAGATCATCGACATATTGTACAATGATCATTATCTCCGATATTTATTTTTGAGATAGAGATTAGGATTGTATGGATTCTTTTTGAATCCATGTTGAAAGAGGTTCTCATTTATTTTTATGTACCATGCTCTGGGAGACTGATTTAGAACATATAGTGATTTAATGAGTTTACATAACTTTTCCTCTTTACTTTGTATGACAAAAGCTTTTAGTTGAGTCATGTAAACTTCTTCCTCTAAATCACCATTAAGAAATACACTTTTCACATCCTTTTGGTATATTTTCCAACCAAATTGTGTAGCTAGAGAAAATATTAACGTGAATGTTTTTATCATCACTATGGGAGTAAAAGTCTAGTCATATTCAATGCCTTTTTTTAGTATATCCCTTAGAAACTAGTTTAGCCTTGTGTTTATCAATTATTTTTTCTACTTTGTACTTATTTTTTAAGATCCATATGCATCCAATAATCTCTTTTCCTGGTGGAAAATATGTAAGTTTCTATTTTGTTCATAAGTGAATTATATTCTACATCCATAGCATATTTCAAAGGTTTATACTGTAGGGATTCTAAAAACTATAGATGGCTCAACAGTGTAAAGAAATTTACTCACTAAGACAAAATGTACCTCATTTTGATCCATACTATGATTCCTCATTCTAGTAGTAGATGTTTCAGGGACACTTTTCAATTTTGCATCTCTAATAATACCTCTATACTATTTAGGCATATTTTTAGTGGTTCCTATAGGAGGTTGAGTTTAACCATCTTCCCCATCATCATTTTCATCATATAGGTGATTATCATCCTATTTTTTCACTATATGGATGATTTTTTCATCATGTGAGTGTATGGAAGGAGCATCTTTTTCTTTCTTCTCAAAGAACTCAACATACCAACTATTGTATACCCTTCTTATTCTTGGATCCATAATTCTATAGCCAAGTGCTTCAACATTGTATCCAAGAAGATAATTTTTTCTGATTTCATATAAAACTTAGTTCTTTGTTTCTTAGGAATGTGCATACTAGCTTTATATCCAAATAATCTAAGTTGTGAAAGTTTCAAAATATTGGTATTTTGTACAAAAAACAATATATCCATAGTTTCCTTCAAAAATAATCAAAAAAGGGTATGAAATATAATAACCCAAAGTGGCTAGGTCTCATAGGTCCACACAAATCGGTATGCACCTAGTCAAGATTTTCCTTAGCTCGAAATGGACTATGTTTGAATGATGTTCTATGTTGTTTTCCTCCCAAAAAATTCTAACATTTATTTATACCCTTTTCTAGAGGTGTAAAACCCCTAGCCATGTTGTATCGACGAAGTGTGTCAAGATAGCCAAAAATCACATGTCCAAGTCTTCGATGCCATAGTTGAGTAGATGTTTTTTCCTTGCCTACAAATGATTGATAATTTCATTGAAAAAAATCCAACTCAAATATTCTTCCCACATTCTGAGATTTTGCCACAATTTTTGAGCTTCATGACTTGTCTTGAATGAGGAACATTTTTTTATCGCCTTTACAATCAAAGTCAATTTTGAGATTCTGATTTAATAATTGACTCATAGATAACATATTTTTTCTTAAACCAGGGACATAAACAACATCTGTAATTTTGTAATTATGTTGCCCAAGTGGTAGTTGTAGACACCTGTAGTTTGACCAAAGCACTATTATTCTGAATATTACCCTAGCTATTCCTCTTCCTACAAGTTGGAAACACCTCGTCAGTTAGATCTATCTAACTCCCCTTGTTTGACCCTTTTGTGGTCTCTTTTCTCTGAAAAGGTCAATTAAACAGGCTATTATAAGCATCTTCATAGGGTTAAAACCCCTTCTTTTCCTCTTCTTTGCCACCTCTATTGTCTCCCTGGAGTATCAATTCACTTCATTGGATTGATAAGATCTTTTAAAATCCTCCCAGAACCCTAATTTCTCTATAAGATAGGTTCAATTAGCCTAACCTAGGTTAACTAGTCTTAAACCGTGGTCAAACCTCTCCTAAACCATTTGTGGACTCTTTTTGATCCCACATGCACCAAAAAGCCTCTCATTATCCCAAATGAAAACTATAAATACCCTACTACCCCCCTCTCATTTCCTAAGAACTTTTCTCCCTATAAACCAAGTAATAGCATTATTAAGACTTAGGTTTTTATTCTATTTATTGAGGTAGTTTTCTGCACCATTGTTCCACACACAAAGTTTTTGGAGTAATTGGGAAGAACCATTGGCCTTGAATCCATTAATGGTGAGCTCCCATTATCTCAAAACAACACAACTAATTGCTTAGTTTCCTTATTAGGAACATTATTCATAAGCTTTCAAAGAATAGAGGTTCATTAATTTGCATAGTTTGATTTTTTTTTTATATCTAATGCATGTAAAAGTAGATTACCTTGTTTAATTATTATTAGATGGTCTATTGAGGGACTTTGCACAAGGATTTTGGGGTCTTTTGAGATTTCTTGCCCCATATCCATATCTTTTACAAACTCTTTCATTGAACATATTTAGCACGACCGGTGGGACATGAAGTCAATCCTCCATTAATGGAGGCTTATTTCAAAGTTTTTTTTTGCCCATTTTCAACTTTTAAGAAAAAATTAGGTTGATAGTTGTTTATTTCCAATTCTTAAGGGGGGTAAAAAAGCTTGATACATAGTTAATTTGTGGGTTAGGGTTAGAAATATTTTCCTTGAACTGACAAAAAATCTTTTTTCAGTCCAAAAATTTCCATTTTCATTTTTTTTACAGGTTTTTTGGGGAATGCGCACAAGGTTTTTTTACAAGGGGCACATCTGCATAAAAACCCTAGCAGTAGGTGTTACATTGAGAGTGCACCTATCAGGGGCCTGTTACACATTTAAACAATTTTTTTTAGACTAGGCCACATACACACTCGAAACCCCAGTGTCCCCTGTTGGAACATGAGCGTACCTGTCTAACTATTTTACTCATTGGCCAAATTTATCTCAGCATAGACACACACGTGTCTCCATCGGCTAGACAATGTGTCTCTCTCAGGTCATATATCTGGCACAGGCATGACTCTATGAAAATTTACAAATTCTACCTCTACACGGACGCTCATGTGTCTCTTTCATCTAGGCCGCATATCCACATCTCAAGCCATGTATGTGTAAATGGTTTAACTATAAAATTTGACAACTTTCTATTTATGCTTTCATGCGTACACGTTGAAACCTAAACGTCCATGTTAATCTTCAAGTGTCCTTGTCTGGTTGTAAGCATCTATGTTTTGATATACTGGCTTTCACTAAATTCTTTATCTGCAGGCATATCCGTTGAGTTGGGTGGGTACCATTCGGTTGGGGAGCACTGGTGTCGGTTTGGGTGCACAGGTATCTGTGTAAAAATTGAATTTTTTTTCAATAATATACAAACTCTTTTTTTCTTATCTTTGCTGCAGATTTCTAGGACTAAACAAGTTAAAAACAAAGTTTTTTGTATTTCAGATTGCATAGTTAAGTGTTCTTTTGGTTCTTAGCTTTGAAATAGATTTGTACAAGTGTGTATGCTCTCTCCTCACACCTCCAAAAGTGATCTTGGGGATCAAAAACACTGATACAAAACTTATATTGTATGTTCCAAACACTTATTTCATAAAGGATAAAGAAAATTTTCATGTGATTTAGTAGGCTTTCTCACATTGCGTATGCTATTCCTTCACGCCTATTGGAAATCTTAGGAATCAAAAGAAAAGTGGAAAGTTTTCTTTCTTGACATCAAACTACGAGCTGAAAAAATACTAAAACTTTTTGTCTATAGGACCCAACACTTGTAGAAGAAAGACGTCCAAAAACACAAAACTTCTAATACACATGTTCTTGCAAGTTGCCAAATGGTGTGCCACTTAAAACCACATTAAGTTAAGAAAGATAAAAAACACACCATATTCAAAACATTGTATTGCAGGTTTCAGAAAAGGGTACATCCCTATCCGCTCAACTGGAACATAACCCCTTTGGCATAATGCCTTAAGCTACAACAATGGGGGTGGTTCCAGGAACCCTAAAGTAGTCCACCGATTGTAACCTCATGGATGAAATAGGAAGTGCTCCTCTTACCCACTTGACTAGTACACCTTATGAGATAGAGTTACCGGTTTTCCATATGGTAACCTGAGGGAGAGCACACGTGGATGCACTAGTTGCCCTTTGTTCTCGAAGGGGGTAAATTAAAGCCGATATACTCCCAAGATAGGAAAGGGACTATTTGGGTAAATCACGCTCGCTTAAGACAGCTTTATAACACCTAGTTGAGATAACTAATTAAGGAGGCCATTTTATCTTGGAGCCCACTTTACTTGTCTATTGCTGCGTCAGGCCATCACAAACTGACAAATCATCTAGAATATGAACCTTGTTTTTCAAACAAAGTAAAGAACCCTTATGAGTTTGATCTAAGTGTCTTTCATCACGAAACTAAACTACATCCCACTTTTTGCTTAGTTTATTCTTGTCTTCAGACGAGGTGAAACTCTACCCAAGTGGTGCTTGGTTTGTTTTCATATTTTCTGATCTATAGCCTTGCATTCTCACCACCCATTGTTTCAGGGTGAGAAAGGTGCATACCTTGTGCATTGTTATCAGGGATGGTACTCACCATTATTTTTTCCATTTATGCCCATCCATGTTTGCAGTTGGGTTGTTAAATGTCTAAAGTGTATAGGTACGCTTTTCAGGTCTTTGGTAAAGTCCTTGGATCTTGATTTTAAGATCATCTTCACAGTTGCAAGCTCGGTTCATCAATTTTATTTTCTCGAGTTTTTTAGTTTTGTTCAAATTCTATTCACACAACTTTGGTACTTACGTCGCATTCTCATTTCCTTTAAGAATGTGATATACGTCCCTCTATTACACGGTTACACTGCTCGCACAATTAGAAAATTCCTTGATATACTTATCACTTAGTTTTGGTTTTCAACATCATCTGATTCTATTTGAAAGTGTCGATATCACATTATATATACCATCATAAATTTATCATGATACTAACACTGTGCTTGCTCAGTTAGTGTATCACGATTTCCTTGTTACGCTATATCTCGTCATGACATCCATTTTTCAGAGGACTTAGCTTTCATCGGCATCCAAGCTAATTTTAAGTATACCTCGTTGGGAGATTACTTCAATACTGCTTTGATATTTAGGTCTTGATAGAAAATATAACTTGACCTATGCATTAATACGATATGGTCACTATTAGTTTTTTTAGGGTATAGGTTTGGTAGTAGCTTTTGAGTATTATTACGTTTTAAAGTGTGCATATGCATGTTAGCTGTTATAAACAATTGCATAGCATTGTATTTAGAACACACTGTGGTATATTTCAAAACATCACCTTGAACGACTTACAAAAACCCACACACTTAGGGGTCACACTAGCTTCATAACAAACGTTGGCTAGTAAATTCCTAAAAACACAAATATGGCAACTAAATCAAATGCTCATGACTTAGGAGAAAACCCATTCGTAACATTCTCATTTATCAGCAACAATTTAGCACCTCTCTTTTCTCAAGTCAAGGATGCGGAATTATTAATTGATCATAGCGGAGAAGAGTCAAACTCTTCCAAAGAGCAACAAGGATTAGATCTAAATAGATTTTATGAACTCCTATATTGCAAAAAAGATCAAGTACTTGCGATAGTCTTGGAATTAGGAGCTAAACTTTAGTAAGAGCGCGAAGTAGAAAAAAGGTCATTAACCCTAATCTAGGAGAATGAAGATTCATCTTAGACACATATAACCCTTTTGATGTGGTATACCCTTCAACTTCTGAGAAATGTAAATCCACTATCGGAGGGGAACCATCACGTAATTTTCACTATAAAGCCTCACGTAAAGTGAAAATTGAGCGTAAATCTTCCCCTCCTCTAAAAGTTGATGAAGAAGAGGACCCTCTGGTTGAGGACAAGATCCTCCAAAAAAATATCTTGAAGTTGATCCAGAAACTAGCAAACCTAGGCTCTTTAAGAAAAAACATATATAAAGACAAAGACATAAACAAATTTAGTGAGTCACAATTTGACCCACACATAGACTATACTTTCAAGGTGACTCGGGTAGAAAGACCAATGTCACTTACTAAAGAAAAACTCATTCAGAAAGAGTTACAATCTATGAGAGATACACTCACTACGTTACAGGAGGGAAACGTAGGCCAAAATAGAAAATATTTGTATGAAGAAGTGTGCCCTTACCCATTCGATAAAGACATGTTACGAGAACCTTTCCAAAAACACTTTACCATTCCCAAATAAGATAAGTATAAATGCAAAAGTGATCCTTGGGACCACATAAATGAATTTTATATGGCTTGTCAGGTGGTCGCATATAGTGATAACTTCTTAATATGACTTTTTCCTCACATCCTATGATCTGTGGGATTCGAATGGTTCTATAGCATACCTAAGGGCTCTATTACAACATTTCCTGCATTAGCGGAAAAAATTGTATGAAATTACTCATATAATATGGAAAGTGACATCATGATGAACAATTTATGCAATACAAAGCAAAAATCCAATGAGACCTTTGTGGGCTTCTTGTAATGATGGCGAGGGTTAGCAAGTTGTTTCCCTTGTGCATTACTAGAAAAAATAATTAGTGATCATATTTGTTCCTAACTTAAACTTAGAAATAGCCTTTCATTTACAAATGCACTGTGGATCAAACATTGAAGAAGTCATAAAGAAAGGTGGTCAAATTGAGAAATCCCTCATTGCGAGGGGAACACTTAAGTCTGTCATTAAAGACAAACATGAAGCTAAATTCGTCGATAAGCCAAAATTCTTTGATAAAAACAAACATCTCATTAGTGATGGCATTACCGATTCTAAGAGATTCCAAGCCATGCAAACAGGTCCACTTTTAAAGATTTCATAAGGACCTCATCCCAAAGCACCTACTAAACGTACATTTACGTCACTAACGGAGTCCTTATTGGCCATCATAAAATAATTGGATAGTGTAAAAATGGTGGAGTAACCAACAATGATAATACCCTATCCAAAATATGCTCCCAAGCCTATTTGGTTCAAAGACCATGAATATTGTGACTTCCACTGCATTAAAGGACACAAAATAGATAGGTGTTTGAGACTGCGCCATTATATACAAGACCTCATTAAGGAGGGAAATATCATTGTATATTCTCCCCCTAAGTTAGGGAAAAATCAAAATGAGAAAATGGGTATCTATAAATAGCCTTTCCCTAATCACGAAGATTAAAATAAAAGGAAATCAGATCATGGGTAGACCTCCAATGACTATATAACTACTGCTGATGTTTACCCTACTAGTGGTAGTCCCTTTGATTTTCTTAGAGGATGTATTCGTGCATCTAATGAACATGTCAATACTATCAGTATCTTAGAGAATAATTGTGCCATACAGACAAGACATACTTGTCTAATTATACTAGATGCCATGCCTATCCTCCAAGAAGGTCATTATAATCTAAATAGATTAGCTAGATAAAACACCTGCTAGGATATCCATTCTCGATCTCCTTAAAATCTCTATTGCTCACAAGAACATACTGTATAAAACATTGCAAAATTCAGGCATTTCTATAGACATATATCCCACTAACCTTTAATCCATGATTGCGCACCTAGACTTCAGTGATCATATTACTTTTGATCGCACTGCAATCTCGCGTAACAACCCAGAGCATAACTTTCCCTTATATCTAGAAGTGGTGGTTACTCATCACAAAATAAAGAGGGGTACTTGTGTAAGGTGGATCTGGTCTAAACATTTGTACTCTCAAACTGGTCAAGTAGCTAGGCTGTTTAGAGATAGATCTAGGAGATAAAACTATCACAATCACGGCTTATGACAATGAGGAATGGGAATCAGCAGGGACTATAGTGGTTCCTATGGAGGTAGCACCAACGTGTCATGACACAATGTTCCATGTCCTTGACATGGACCTTCCATAGAACATGCTCTTAGGGTGCCCATGGATTTATGCCATGCAGGTTGTTCCCTCGACCTTCCATCAATGTATCAAGTTATGTCACAAAGGTCAAGTGGTTACCATTTTGGGAAACCCATAACCATTCACACATTGTAGGGCATTACAAAGGTTTTCTCATGTAGCTTATGAGTGTCCTTCTACAGATGTAGTTATCCCCTTACAAACAAAAGCTATGAAGAAAGGATTTGATCCAAAATCACTCACCCCTTACAATCAATATTTTCCTTCGTTGGTTAACCCTTTCGCTTCATGCAAGGCAACATCAGAAAAATATGGCCCTAATAAGCCATTTACTCTTGAACAGGCATTGTTAATATCAAATCTATCAGTATCTCCCAGAATGAGGGGTAAGCCTTATTTTCAGTTAAAGATCACTCGCAAGCAATGTCCTAAACCGTTGGAAAAATTTGTTCATAGTTGTCTCCTATCTGAGGAGAAAATGTTAGAAGATCCTACCAGCAGAGTGTCAGAAGGCACCATGGCTTCATGCAATCAAGCACCTTGGTACATCAAAGGACATTGCATGCTGTTTGTCATGGGCTAGAGCGGGTTTGGATGTGGCATTAATTCTCAAGGCCAGTTAGAACCTATTCACATCCCTCATTTTCAGACAGATAAACATGGCCTCAGGATAAGGCCTCATGACTCTCCACCCTCTGAGATTGACGTCATCTCTTCTGAACATGAGGACGTTTCATCTCATTCTGATAGTGACGCAGATTTCCAATGTAGCCTCTACAAGGATCTTTCCTCCATGAACCTATTCCCAAATTTTTTGGTCTTTACCTTATACAAATCCATTCCCTTAACAAAATACCAAATAACCCTTCTATATCTTGAACTTATAAATTGGGATCAACAACTTCACATGCCCCTTGATTTCTTCGAAAATAATGAGGCATTGCAGAGTTCATGGGACTTAGGTATTTCAACCTAGCTGGGGACAATATAAAAGGATTTGTGATTCAACGAGAAACCTGTGCGTACTTCGGGGAAGAAGCAGAGATGTGTGGAGGATTCAATAAGAAGGCTGTAAATAAAAGTACAACCGCCTCTAAGAAAGCTTGAAATAAGGATAAACAAAAATCTCACAGTGAAAAACTCTTTGATTAACTCATAGATAAATGGAACAAAGAGTCTAAAGGTCAAGTGATTTATCCATTTAAAGATGATCGTGAGCTATCGTAGGAGGTCGATATTACTCTTCCCCCTGATCCTACATGGATGGAAGATGCTTCTAAAATTCTTTTTGAGGAAACAATTGATGTCAATATTGGCTCAGAGGAGCAGACTAAAACAATAAATTTGGGAGCTTCACTCTCAGCTCAAGAAAAAAAAAAGCTTTGTACATCTCTTAAAAGAATATGCAGACATATTTGCATGGACATATGCGGATATGCCTAGTTTAGACATGGAGCTAGTTGTGCACAACCTCGTTGTGCACCCAGATGTCAGACAGATCAAGAAAATGTTAAGAAAGTTGCATCCTAAGGTGATGCTCCTTGTCAAAGAAGAATTGGAAAATATGTTAGCTGCTGATTTTATTAAACCTATTGATTATTTGGAATGGATCTCTAACATAGTCCCAGTACAGAAAAATCTTGTAGGCATCAAAATCTACACTGAATTTCGTGACATTAACAAGGCATGCCCAAAGGATGATTTTCCCCTACCTAACATTGACATGATAGTCGATTCAATAGCTAGTTATGAAATTTTGTCCTTGATGGATGGATTTTCAGGAAGATACGAATTGTGGAAGAAGATCAGCATAAGACAACATTCATCACCCCTTGGGGGACATTTTGATACAAAGTCATGCCTTTCGGGATCAAGAACATTGGGCCTACTTATCAGTGGGCCATGACAGTTATATTCCATGATATGATAAGTGACATCATGGAGGATTATTTTGATGACATCCTAGTGAAATCAAAAAGTAGGAAAGAATACCCTGGAGTATTGAGGCATATTTTTTAGTGTCCCCGGGACTATAAGGTTTGCTTGAACCCTAAGAAATGTTTCTTCATTGTTTTACCAAGAAAGATCCTAGGGTTTATTGTTTCACAAAGAGGGATTGAAGCAGACCCCGAAAAGATCACGGTTATCACAGAATTTCCACCACCTAATACTCTCAAGTAGCTAAGGAGTCTCCAAGGGAAAATTCAGGCAGTCTAATGTTTTATTTTACAACTTGCAGATTAGTGCCACCCCTTTACCCATTTCCTGAAGAATGATGCAACATTCAATTGGGGACGATATTGTCAAAAAGCCTTTGCACTACTAAAATAGTACCTGTTCAACCCACCTGTGCTTATGCCACTTACCCCAGGTGAACCTCTCCTCCTATACATCTCCGCTACACAGTTTTCTATTGGTGCACTGCTTACCCAATACGACTTAGGCCATAAAGAGAGAGTAGTCTATTATCTCAGCCGCACCTTGATCACATACGAGTTGAACTATCCCCAAATAGAAAAGGCCTACTTAGCAGTTTTCTTCACATTCCAAAAGCTTCACCATTATCTCTGGAATAATAAAACCAAACTCATATCCAAAGTTGACCCTCTCAAGTACCTTTTATCCAAACCCACCCTCACAGGTCGAATGGATGATTGGATCATTCTCTTGAGTGAATTTGATATCGAGTTTGTGAATTAGAAGTCTTAAACATGACAGGTACTGGTTGATCAGTTGGCAGAAACTCATCTCCCAGGAATGAATCTTTCACTTTGTGCCTAGATTTACTAGATGCATCTATGATGTTTATTGAAGAATCCATAGAATGGCAGGTCCACTTCAATGGATATTTCAACTTCCATGGATCCAAAGCAAGAGTGGTGCTTATCCCTCCCACAGGTGATGTCCTACAGAGAGCATTTCGATTGGGATTCCCATGTGCTAAAAATATTGCAGAGTACAAGGCACTCATCGTTGGCCTCAAGCTAGCTATTACATGGAACATCAGACAACTACGAGTCATAGGGGACTCTCAACTTATCATAAAGGAGGTAAATGATGAGTACAAAGTTAAAGATGAGATACTTATCCCATATAAAAATATGATTAAAACCTTGAACGAATATTTCAAAAATGTCATATTTGAGAAAAAACCAAGGTCGCATAATAAATCCACAGATGTTATGGCTACTATTGGGTCTCTCTTACGCATAACACCTGAAGAAATTAAGATGCCTTTCTTCGTAGAGAATTTACAAATGCATGCATATGATATGCTAGAGTCATGTTTGGCATGTGAAGTTATTTGTGCTTTATCCCCTTGGTATGATCCTATTTTTCAATTACCTATAAGATGACACTTTTCCACCAGACATTAACCATTCTGAAAATAAATCCCTTATCTCACCACATAGCCCATTATACCCTCCTAGGAGGCACCCTTAATTTTTGTGGCTACGACAGGAATCTGCAATTCATTGTTTGGATGTTGCTGACTCTATCCACGCGATTAAAGAAGTGCATGGTGGTATTTGTGGAGCACATACTAGTGGCATGGTCCTAGCTAAAAATCTATTGAGGGTAGGCTATTATTGGCCTACCATGGAGTCTAATTGTTACAACTTATTGAAGAATTGGTGAACTATGCCAAAAATATGGGAGCTTAATACATGCGCTAGGAAAGGCCTTACAGCCTATTGCAATGCCTTGGCCATTCTCTAAATGGGGCCTAGATCTCATAGGGAAGCTCCATCCTTCTTCATCAGATGGTCATACTCACATCATCATTGCCACCAAATACTTTAACAAATGGGTCGAGGCTGTCGCTCTTACTTATGTCACCGGTGTGTAGATTTTGAAATTCATCACGAACCATCTCATATACTGTTATGGGATACCTTCGGTCCATTGTCACTGATAATGGTAAATACTTCAAAAATAAAATGGTTAAAACATTGTGTCAACACTTCCATATCTGACTCAAGTGGTCTACCCCCTATTACCCTCAAGGTAATAGATAGGTAGAAGCCAGTAATAAAACTCTTATATGGATTATGGAGAAAATGGTCAGTATAAGCGGTTGTAATTGGCACCTACATATACATCCCACCCTCTGGGCCTATCATACCTCCATCCACACCCCTACTGGTGCAACCCCATATTCACTTGTCAATGGAACTGAGGCCATCATACCTTTAGAAGTGGAGCTTCCCTCCCTAAGAATATCTCTCAGAGACTATCTTGATAAAGATGAGGACTAAAGGGTTGCTCGCCTAGCAGAGTTAGAACTATTAGATGAAAGGTTTATTAGAGCACTCAATCACCTAAAATTCTATTAGAACAAAGTGTCTAGGGGATATAACAAATGCATTATTCACTGGGAATTTGATGTAGGAGATCTAGTTCTTAAAGAAAATCAAAAGAACATCGTCAAAGATAGAGAGAAGAAAGGAAAGTTTGAGGCTAACTGGCTAGGTCCTTATGTAGTGATTACAAAATATGGATCAGGAGCCTACAAACTTGCATATTTAGACAGTGAAGAGCTTCCAAAACCTATGAATGTCATGCACCTCAAGAGGTTATACACTTAAGCTTGACATGAATATCATATAAAAACTAAAAATTAGAAAAAAAATAAAAAACAAATGAAAAAAATGAGAAAATAGTAAAGAAAAAGTAGTTCACGCACATGTAAAAACCACGCAATTGTGGCGCAGTGGAAAAGTATTTGAGTGAAAACCAGTTTTTTGGCACTCAAGGAAGATTCACCAGACACAAGTTACTCTTACGATAGGACGGGTAATCGTCACCACTTTCTAGGTATGACTTCCTTTGCTAGGTCTAGGAACCCTACTAGAGCTACCTTTTTCATATTGTGATCTGGTTTATTTTCTCTTATGTCTACGTGGGGGACATTACCTTTGTATACTCCCATTTCACACTGAGCATAAAAAAACCATGTCCACTTTCTCATACATACACGCGTGACATTCTACCTTTTGTATATTCCCACATCACGCAGGGGGCATCCACGCTTCTTTGTTCCTGTACATTGGTTTCAGAACATGACCTTAGGAAACACAAAAAAATTTAGAAAAAGATACACAAAAACCTAAAAATCTGGAAAATTTCCCTTTTCAGGGATTAAGCTACATTCCTTTCACAACGCTATCTTAGGGAAACCTAAACAACAATGAAAACTATAGCTGCGAAAACTTATCTTTTTTAGATAAACCCAAAAACATTAAAAAATATGTCAATGTTGTCCAGCAAAAATAGGGTAATGCTTTAATTACTTTTAGTTGTTGGTTTGTATAGTTTTGATGTGTTTAGGTTGTTGATTTGTTTGTTCTTCGAATGGGTTAATTTTCTTACATTACATTGTATTTTGTCTGATTTGATTATGTATGGAATTGCATTCATTTAGGAATTCTCATACTTGTGAAAAAGTTGTTGTTATAGGATTCTTTCCTTCTTATATATGTCTATTAGATTTCATCTTACTTTCTTAGATTAGATACATCTTTAGTCTCTTGCTAGCATTTATAGGTGTTCGTTTAGTTGTATTTTGTTGTATTGTTTGTATATGTATATTTGTTTTAGTTTTGTTAACTTTTTCTTGTGTGTTTTGCATAGTTGCTTGTTATCACATCTATCATTTATCATTTCATCACATTTTCTAACACCATCCACTACATCATATATATACAAAAATTCTAAGTATTACATCATGCTAAGTATTACATCATGCATGTATGCTAAGCTAATCGTCAAATATCATATCATCAATGGGGGCAAGAGGGGTTGCGCATAATCATAAATCTATCACCCCCCCCCCCCGCACCAATATCATCTCGTCTCATCCCAAGTGCTAGGGTAAAAAATTAGAAACAAATCATAAATCCAAAACATGTGGTGCTATCTACAGATAAATCATCAATATGAAAACATGGAACATATACATCTCTCAATATAAGGTATGTCACATACATTGAAGAAAGGTAAATCATACACGATGATGAAAATCATATAAAGCCTAATCACAATATAAAAGGGAAAATTCATCATCAAATTTCCATATAATACATGTATAACTATCCAAGTCAGTGCTCAAAATATACATCATCGATACAATATGCCATCTAAAAAGGGCCTGCATCAAAAAAGAATCGATCCTTCATCAAGAGGGGTCATCAAAACATAGGTAAATACAACTATCCAAAAAATTGGCCTTCATAAGAGGCATGTATACAATATATATATCTATACAAAAGGCAAAGTAAAAGAGCTCAACCACAACTCTCACCCTCACCAGGTTTCCCAGGTCCATGACTTGGTGGACGGAAGAGAGGTGGTTGTGATGGACCTAGACCAGGAGTACCACCATGCTATCTGGATGGCTATTATCCAATCGACTACTTGTTATCCAAAATTCACCGCTCAAGGTAATTTTGATAACATGCATCAAGTTCTTCGGTCCCAAGCAAATAGATTGATTGCAGGCCCGAAATCGCGTTTTTGGGGCCCCCTCAGCTTCCTTCTAACTCTCCGATCCAAGAAGAAAACCAAATGAGTTAGAAAAGGTGAAAAAATTACAAAAAACCAAGCTTGGGGCCGGAAAAATGAAGAAAATCGGCTAAGCCCTAGTCCGCGCGGCAGTTGGAGCAGCCGACACAAAAGTACGCGCGGGACGCGAAAAGCCGAATCGGCCGAAAGAGGGAAAAATGTCTAAGTCTTTTGTTTCATGTAGTTTGGGACATCCGGGCCAAAAGTACGTGGAGGATGCGAACCGGCCTATTTGGCCGAAACAGGAAACTTTCAATTTGGTACATCCGGGCCAAAAGTACGTGAGGGACGTGAAAAGCCGAAAGAGCCTCCAACGAATGGAATCTCGCCACGTGTCTTCACCTCAAATAGGAACAAGGAAGGCTGATTTGGCTGAAGCAAGAGATTTTTTTCCGGGAAAGTTGGGACTAAGGTACGCGCGGGATGCGAGGGACGCGAAAAGCGGAAGTGGCAAGGCAAATAAGAGAAGTCAATGTTTGATCCGTGAAACTTCAAACGGCCATAACTTTTGACTCCGAGATCTGATTTTCACAAAATTGGACTTTCTGGAACGAGCATGACGTCCTCTACACCACAAAAATACTCATATATTTAAATAAAAGAAACATATTCAGCTCCAGTCATTTAATGCTCAATCCCGTCAAATGACAGAAAACGCTTGCCAGACCCAAAGTAGTTGTCCGCACTCAGAAGGCCATAACTTTTGTATTTCTCAACAAAATTGCATAAAATTCATACCATTGGAATTGTGGCTCTGATCCTGACACACAGAAATCAAGAAATTCTAGATTTTATGAGATGATTGATATTTTAAAGAAAACATGGCCGGGTTCATAACAGTGTTTTAGTTTGGTGGTTGGGAGTACAATTAAGAGGCATGTTCATCATTCTTTCTCTGCTGCAGCACTTGGGATAGTGTGGGGAGCCTTTTGCAAGTAATATACAATCATTTCAATCCATTTAATACCTCTTACAGGTGGTTGAAGGACAGATTTCGGGATTTCCATTTTCCCTCTCTCTCTCTTCTCATCTTTTCTATAAATTGGAGTGTTGGGCTCATTGTAAAGAGGGAGTTTTTCAGATAGCAAAGCTCTGTCAAAATGTCTTTGTGAAGCCAATGTGATGCAGGCCCTTGTAGTGGACTGCTTGCATGGTGATCCAGGCCCTTATCCTGTAATAGATTGAACTGTGCATATCATGAAGCAATAAAATATCAGTTTGTGGATATATCTTCCCCTGCTTTGTTTCCTTGCATTCTTCTTGCCCCTTTAATCTTTCTACAAGAATATTGTGTCTATTATTATGTTCTTGCAGGGATCCATTATCATTGTGTATGCTTGGAATATCGTTGTGAATGCATTTTGCTAGATTGTGGAGAACTGTCATCACCTCTTCTAGTGTGCACTTTGCCTCTATATTTCACACATTTGGAGACTACTCTCACACCCTCCTTTTCTGGTGTATCACCACTTTAGTGTAGGCTTTCATTTTATGCATTCTCTCTCCCTGGTCCCTTGGAAATTTAGATTAGAATAGTTAGTTTCCCCTGCATTAGAGTAGATTGTGGCAGGTAGTTTAGGAGTAAGAACCAGCTTTCTCTAGAGGTCTATCTCAAGTAGCAAGTCCCACAACTTGGAGATAGTACCCATGTTATCCAATCACACCATGAGTTCAAGTATATGCACTTGTATAAACACAGGGGTGCTGTGATTCGGTGATAACACTACTCTATAATGTGTTGTTGAACTGATCTAACTGACTGGCCTAATCACCATGACTTGGAACCTATCACACTGGCATCTGAATTTTGAAACGGTACCACTTGCTGCTCTTTCAGGACTACCTTGAAGTAGGTAGTTCTATAGTATAGGGCCTTGCCGCCACATCTCATGGCATCCCGTATCAAGTTGACGTACCTAGAGGAAAGGACTTCTTGTAGGGAAGAATCGCGCTCACCTGTCACTCTACAAATGTTATTCTAAGCCTGTCTGGAGGTAGCGACGTCCTAATCTCTATTCATAGTAATAGCCTGCACCTAGGCCCGTGCATGATCTCTCTGTATGATATAGCCCTATGACTGTGTCTAGGCATGGTCCCTCTGACAAACAACCATCTTTACTTGCATCTGAGACTAATGTATAAGGATAAATATCTGAGCCCCCTGTGTGGCCAACTCCCTAATCCGACTCTGCCATAACGTGTTATTGCTGCTCTGAGTAGCATGTATCATGACCTGATATCTCTCCATAGTCAAAATATGCACCTGAGCATGTTCCTGATCTTCCTCTGCTATGAGAGCCTGTACCTTGTCCATGGATTCATCTCTCTCCCCAACCACTTGTAATTATACAATAATTACTGCCTATAATTGTTGTTGTAGAGAACCTAGCTGACCACCATCAGCACCATCTCCTAGAGCCTGAGGTGGGGGGCCCTGCTATGGAAATAGATTTTGAAGAGGGGTGTATATCCCTGCTGAGAACACCTACTGGGGGAAACATTGATGTCAGGCGCCCTGTAATCCTACCTCGGCCTAGGCCTATGAACCTGTCCCTGTGGTTGTTGTGATGCTGAACATTTTCCCCTATCCCTGATATACTGACATGATTCGGGCCCACCCTCATCATCATCGTCGTCATCGTCACTACCATCACCACCAATGGCTCCACCCTCATCACCACTAGGGGGCCTCCTTGAGGAGGTTTCACACCAGCTTTTTACGCCACTTTGGGAATACTCAAATGGGAAGCGAAAGCACACTGTGATACCATGCCCCATACTCAAGCGTAGTTCCTAGATCTCTAATTTTCCTTACTGGTACCCACATAGCAGGTACCAACTATCAAAAGATGGCTAGTGCTCTGTCACAAGAAATCTTTGAACCCATATCAAAATGCTCTCAGGATCTGCAATCATAACATCTGTGCAGCCTAGGAACATCCTGGGTAATGCCAAACTACCTTTGGAACCGATCTACTCTGTATAACTCCCTCATGTAGCTATAGATGCCTAAGATAAAGTGTTCTACCATGGCAGTACTGAGCTCTGAACCATCCTCAGACTACTAGAAATGTCTATAAGTCCTCCACACTATGGAAATCCTACCCGTGGCTCATCAAAATCACATCGATAATGGTATGTAACCCCCATGTATGGTCATACATTGTCCCCTGCTGGGACCCAACCCATCGTAGAAGGCTCGTCAAGAGTCCTAAACTCTCAAAACACCAAAGGGGTGACCAACAACAATATGGTCCCATGCCCAAATCTGCAATAAGCGAGCTAGCCCTACCATCTTTTGAAGGTAGTAGGTAATCAAATGAAGGTCCCAATATAAATGTGCTAGGATGCACTCACCCCAGCAGTAGATATCCCCTGCTACCAACCCATGTATCACCCCCAGAAGTCTAAGCAGAAATGAAGCACTAGTCTTGTCAGGGAGTAAAACTCCATTGATAAATGCCAGCATATAAACCACCACCCGGTCTAGGTTTGGATCATCAATGCATCATGATAATTTGATGGAAATCCTCTGCTACTACGATATCATCAAGATGCCAAACAACTCTACAATATATCACTGAATGTCGGTCCAGTGGCTCATCATTTCGATAAGATACCCTTGAATCGGGACCCGCATAATGTGCCGTATATCCTCTAATGTAATAGTAATCTCCCTGATCGGGAGGTGAAAGCACTAACTCTCACTGTGTCATCGCTCTGCTATGGCCATCAGTAGGCCATGATCTAATGTGATCTGGGGCATGTTTGCCACATGGGACTAATCCCGTAACATATAGGAGGTTGTCTAATATCACTCTTTCATCATTGTCATCGAACTACACCTCTATCACAGCAAAGCAACTGTAGCACTCGCGAGTCTGAGAGAATGGGTAATATGCGTTGCAAAATCAACACACAGGTGCTAGGCACTTATTTTTTTCTATCTGTTTTTCTAAGGAAAAATGCTTCTTTAAGTCGTCTAGCTTACTTCTAATCTAATCCAGTCTAAATTCCTCTATACTTGGCTATCTTTGCTAGCAAGAGTTTTTTTTGTGTCATCTTTCTAGTGCTTGCGCGCCTCTTCTGAATGCCTACGTGCCCCCTTTAGTGTATACATGCACACCATTCTGATGCGTATGCACCCCCTCCATCTTCTCCTCTACATAGTTAACCACACAGAGTGCATACGTGCCCAATATTATTCTTATGCACCTACTTTGACACATAGGGCGTGCGCGTGTCTACTTTGTCCTCCATCCGACATGGACGTGCCCCACTAACTTACCCTCCCTCTCTACGGGTACACCGTTTGTGCACATCCATCTATTTTCGATAGGTGCACGTGTACATGTCCTTGACTACTTTCAATGCATACGCGTATACGCGTCCCTGTCCATGACTATTTTGACGCATGCACGTGTGCGTACCTATCAAACCGATGCATACACCCAAGCACATGCATCATATTTTGTCCTACCTACCCTATAAAATCCCTAAAAATGTAATAAATGTGTAATTAATAGGAGGGATAGGCCACTCACGAAAGGTCCATCTACTAGGTCCTGCATGAACTTTTGGATGCGATCCGCACGTCTCGTCCTCCTTGGTATTCTTTCCATCTCACTCCAGGGCTATCATTCTTGTTCACAGTAAAAATTTGCAAGAGCTTTGGTAGAAATGAACTCGTCGTGATTGTTTTACCGACCCCGGGTGGGTATATCAATCCGTCGTTGTGCCCTTTGGGGAATGTTTTCTCCGACGTGAGCATTCTAACCTTCTTCTATCCACTGTGATAATTATTTTTGTATTAAAATAATTATTTATACTAATTTTCACATGCTAGGGTACTTCGTACCCCCTTGTGGTTACTTCTCTGTCACAGTGAAGTAATTTACAAACCTTTCAGTTGCCTTTTCGTGCCTGTTCCTCTGATTTTCCTTTAGTTTCCCCCGTTATGATAATTATTTATAAATTTATTTTAAATAAATTATTCACGAACCTGTCTTTCTTCTTGTAGGAATATATTCTAGCTCTCTGGACAGCCTCACCTTCCCACTATCACCCTCACACATACTTTTAAGAAGATATTTTATCTTTTAATATTGTTCTAACCAATCAAAAAAATAAAAAAAATAAAAAAATTAGAAAACTATTTTAAAAAACCAAAATCATTGAAATACCTTAGAAATAGATTAAAACTGTGGTACAATGTTCATCAACGGCCACGAAATTTATGTCTCTCACATGGCACTCGTCCCATATTTCCTTCTTCCATTTTTGAATATTTTGAAACAACGACTCACAGATCATATGAATCTTAAAATCATCTACAAAAGATATGTTGCTTACTTCGTCTGTACTTTAGGGAACTATCAATTGCCTAGTACTTTTTTCGTCGTGCACATTACTTTTTCATTTGGACAAAAGTGTCATCCATCATTTCTCTTGCATATATCTGCATTGCTTGGGGTCTCACCCTTCACCCTTGTCGTTTTCCAGAACATTTGGCAATACATCTTGATAAAAAAATATTTGTTCAATTATCTTGAACATTGTTGGTTTAAGTGTGTGTGATTGTACTTACTTCCCTGTTAGGTGAGCTTGTTTACTTGTCTTGTATTACATTGCATTCATGTATGTTGCATGGGGTTGGCTATTCTTAGCACATGACGGTTATTTGTATCTTGGATTTTCATGTCATTATACGCCTCCTTAATATGCTTACATTTTAATAAGGACCGATGATGAGGATTCTAAGCAAAAATGATGATTATGTATTATTCTATAAGACACTGGCTTATGGATAGCTCAATAGCCATTTTTCCTTGTTATTTTCTTTTCTTCTTTCTTGTCTTGTCTTCTCTTTTCTTTTTTTTGATTTTCGACTGAGTTCTTCCATCACCCCATCGACACTCGAGGGGACATCCTTCATCCTTCCTTATGTCAATTTCATCTTCTAGGCTTCAGAGTTTTCTACCCATTTGTACTTGTCTACTTTCTTTGAAGTGACGTAGCTTATGTCACCCCAAAGAGGGGAAAATGTAGACACCTGTAGTTTGACCAAAGCACTATTATTCCTAATATTTCCCTAGGTAGTCCTCTTCCTACAAGTTGGAAACACCTCGTCAGTTAGATCTATCTAACTCCCCTTGTTTGACCCTTTTGCGGTCTCTTTCCTCTAAAAATTCAATTAAACATGCTATTATAAGCCTCTTTAGGGCTAAATCCCCTTCTTGTCCTCTTCTTTTCCACCTCTATTATCTCCCTAGAATAACAATCCACTTCATTGGATTGATCAGGTATTTTACAATCCTCCTAGAACTCTAATTTTTCTCTTAAAATCCTCCTAGAACTCTAATTTCTCTTTAAATCCTCTCATTCTCCCAAATGAAAACTATAAATGCCACACTACCCCCCTCTCTTTTTATAAGAATTCTTCTCCCTCTAAACCAAATTATAGCACTATTAAGGCTTAGGTTTTATTCCATTTATTGAGCTAGTTTGCTTCACCATTGTTGCACACACCAAGCTTTCAGAGTAAATGGGAAGAACCATTGGCTTTGAATCCATTAATGGTGAGCTCCCATTCTCTCAAAAACACAATTGATCACTTAGTTTCCTTATTAGGCACATTATTTATAAGCTTTCAAAAAATAGAGGTTTACTAATTTACGTAGTTTGATTGTTTTCTTACATCTAATGCATACAAAGTAGATTACCTTGTTTACTTCTTATCAGATGGTCCATTGAGGGACTTTGCACAAGGCTTTAGGGTCTCTTAAGAGTTCTTGCCCCGTATCCATAGCTTTTGCAAAATATTTGATTGAACATAGTAGTTAAATTGAACCAATTCCTTCAACATGGTATAATGTATCATCACCCAAAGACACATGGTTTTTTATGGGTGTTTTACTCATTGTGAAGAACAAATCGATCTTTCCTGTCATGTGTCGAGTTGCACCAGATTTTTCATACCAAATTTGATTTGGAGAATGGGATACTTCATTTGACTATGTAGAATACAACAATTTTTCATCATCAAATTGATATTCATGTTCGGCTACATTTCCTTGTTCAGTTGGTTTTTTCTTCCACTTTTGTTTATTTTGTCCATGTTTACTCTATTTTGGCCTGATTTGATTATTGGTAATCACTCTTCTTGTAACTTTACGATCCTTGTTGGAGCATGTTGTACCAAAAATTATTTAACTTATGTCCTCTTCAACCAAAAATAAGATATTTTTATTGGGCCTTTTGGCATTGTTGAGTGTTGCCTTGCTTCAGAGGATTTCTAATAGACTTAGTTTGTTTCTTTCCTTTCTGATTAGAGGCAAGTTTATGCTCTTGAGTTTCACTAGTTAAGCGAATAGCTTCCTCTTATTATAGGATATTCACTAACTGTTCAAAATTTGGTGTTTGACTAGTTATATTTAATGTGGTCACACAAGTCCTATATGCAGGAAGATCTCTCAACACTATAGGCATACGTGATGTGTCAGTTACTTATTCTTCCAAATCTTTAAATGATGCATGCAAATTTTCCACTCTTCTTAAAAACATTTCAACTTTCTTAGTTGGTTGAATTTTCAAGTTCAATAGTTGACTGTGGAGATGAAGTATTGTGTTCTTTTCTTTCAACTCATATACTATTTTAAACTTATCCCAAGATTCATTTTCTATGTGGCCTCAGGAATATGAGGTTTTACCTCGTCTAAAACAATAAACAATATTATCAACTTTGTGTTTTGATTTGCACAATCAAATCTAGCTTTTTGTGTAGCATCTATTGTAGATCTTGTTAATGTACCAGAAACTATAGGTCATTGATTTTCAAAATTAATATGTACATGAATTTTTTCTTTCCACGCTGGATAATTATTAGAATGTAAAACTTTAGAATTAGGCAAAAATAATTTTGGTGTCGTAATTGCAGCCATTTTGAAAACTGATAAATAGTAGAAGAAAATTTGGATACTTTTCCCCCCTCTAAGCATTGTTTCTCAAAATGGCGTTTCAAATGAAATGGAACTTTTTTTTTCTAAACAGGGTTTTTCTATCTAAATTTAGGTTCCCTTTTAGCTATCACTAATTGAATTAGTAGGGGTTTTAACTGCTAAATTTAGTTATGGTTGTTAAAAATGCCTCCAAATTTAATTTGTTTTAAAGTTAAATTTCAAGCCTACAATGGAATTTGAACTCACCACCTATTAATCCCAAAGTGTTGATCTTAACCAATATGGCTGATGAAGCACTTATATATAGAAATGAAGGAAATTAAGTTTATAAACTTATTTTGACGAGTTTTTTTTTAAAACAAAGTGCTTACCTTTATAAAATGCAACTTGATACCCTGATAGAGGCCTATGTGGAAAATGTTTTGAGGCACTGCATGTATATTTAGGGATTTAATTCTTCTTCTCCTTTTAAAATCCTATTGCAATTATTGTTCTTTAAAACTCAACCACCACTTTTTATTCTTTCTATTCACTTGATCTATTGATTTTTGCAAACTCTTGGCCTCTTGATCTATTGATTGTGTCACATCTATTTGTGTGTCTTTTGAAGATCGAATTAGATAGGGATGGCTATGTGTTTTTTATTGATTTTCATGATGCATATAAAACTGAGCCAAATTGCAAAGATTGATTCAAAACAATGAACAATGTCACTATAAAAATTTGAAACGGAGTTACATCCAGGTATACAATGGCTTGTGATTATGCTCTTAAATATCTAATCTAAATTTTTCTACTCCTAAAACTTTAGAATATAAGAATTTTATTTTGTTGCAAATCAAATGTGATTCTAGGTGTGGATTCGGGTAGGGGCTATGAAATTTTTGTGGGCTTTTATTGATCCCTCTAGCTCTAGATTTTCTCCATATCTACCTAAACTTCCCTAAAACATCCTACAATATCCCTAGATCATAATTCATCTCATATACTAAATATTATTGATCAAACAGTGGCAGAGCTTGAGAATTTTATTGATATGAAAATATGAAGATTACAAAATAATGGAAAGAGTTGAAATTTATACAGCAATTGAAAAAATTATATCAAGTTCGTGAAAAATGGATGGGATCACCGAAACTAAGAAATATGGAGAAATAACATATTGCCCATGATTTTTGCTAGTAACTACTTCCAGGAGATATCCGAGTCCACACACAATAGAATTTTTAGTTTCCCACAAACATGACAATGAGAACCATATAACATACTTTACTAACAACTAATGACAACTAACACATATTGACTTAAGTTAAAGTAAAAAATTAAATACTTTAACTTATTACATTTATTCAAATATATACTAATGATGAAGTATGCTAAGTTTTATTTCGAACAAGTTCTAATTTGGATGTAGTGTGTGCAAGACCAGATAGACAACGAAAAACAAAGACAAATGGCCAAAGATAGTCATGAATTACTATTTTTATTACTTATGAATCATGTGAATGCTAGTACATGTTTATGGACCTAGAAATGTATTAAGGTCCATAATTTTGTGTCTACATTTTCCCCCACTTTACGTTCTTGAGTGAATATTCAATAACATAAAGTAGATAGGAGATACATACCTGATAACCATATAAAATGTATTGTGAGAATCATGTTGAATGGATAATTGAAGCATGGAGTAATGAAAAAATGGATAGTGGAAACTAGGAAAGGAAAGTGACCCTAGGGGTATATGCTTATGTGTTGTACCTGTTGTTATTGTAGCTTGTTGTTGTAGCTTTTTAAAGATTTTTTCTTATTGCATATTAAAGATGGACTTGTAAAACAAGAGGGAAGAAGTAGTCAAATATGTGTATCTGAATTTTTTTCATAAATATGTATAGCATGTGAAAGTATGTAACAGTACTCAATTGAAAGTGTGTACCTAATTTGTGAAGACTGAAAAGGATAGAAAATGTCCTGAAATGTTCTAGAAGAGTGAGTTTTTTGGGTGATCTCATGCCAAGAAGGATTTTTTTTGGTGATCTCATGCCAAAAACAAGTTTTTTGGGTGATGTTATGCCATGAAAAAACATTCTTGGGTCGAGATATCTATTGTTACTCTCCCTTGATGAATACTTCCCAATTATACGCCACTGCAGATGGTGTGATACATTTTTTTCATGTTTATCCTTATTTTTTCCGAATGTAATGTTTCTTATGATTAAAATAGAGATAGAATTCATTCTACTTGCTGGAGAATTGTTCATGTACTGTGAAACTTCTCTATAAACTACTGTGAACTGTGTTGATCTGAGAAAATTGTTGTGTGTGCCCCTGAACATTAGCACCTAGGGGAGGTCATAGGTGCCTAGGTTATCCTGTTTGATCCTATGAGTTTGTGTTTGTACTATGATGAAGACCCAAGTCAAATTCTAGGGAATTTTATTTTTGTGTGACTTCTATGTTCTTCTACTATGTAGGATGGTACTGTATGGGGTGTCTGATTCACCCAATATATGCCCCCCCCCTCCTTTGGGGTGCATGTGATGTCGCTAGGAGAATATTTCTCTAAGAGAGGACTTGATGCTGATCTGAACTATATCCCTATAGGGGGAGGAAATGTGCATGGTAGAAACTAAGAAACATGCAAACAAAGTGGTTAGATATATATGTTAATATAAAAATTAGAAATCATGGCATAGAAAATTAATGTAATAAGTAAGTTTGAATACAAGATAGAACGCAAAAAGTGCGATTCAAACATGGGACATCGCTCAAAATGTACTAGTAAAATTAGGACCGAAGCGGCCAAAACAAAACAAGAAATAGCAAAAATCACTAAAGAAAAAGTTAACAGTAGAAAACAATGGAAAGAAAAGTGTAACAGACAACCATGGTGGAATATAGTTCCTACAAAGAAAATGTTGCACATGAAGCACTCATTAACATGTTAGAAAGATAAAAAATATGTCAAAGAATGAATTTATCAATGTAAATTAGTTTTCTAGTAAGAGTAGGAAGTATTAAATGATGAAATAATAGTACCTTTAATGTGTGAGAAATTAGATGCACTAGGATCCTCAGTGGGATTGGTAAGAGGTACACTATCAACCATCATTACAACATGTAAGGATCTATAAGAAGTCTGTATCAATATATTTTCTATATACACATGTGCATTCAAAAATATAGAACAAGTGAATGCACATGTGTATATAGAAAGGATATTGACATACTAAGCATCTGTGTAGCATGGGAAAAAAAGTGTACATGTAAGTATGAGGAAGAAAGAGTAAGTGCAGCAAATATTTGTGATATGATGTGTATGATTGTAGTGGAATGGTATGAAATGTGTTTATATGGAAGTAGAAGCATTCCCCCCAGTAGATGTGGATGAGTATGAGATGAGTTTCATTCATAAAATAACCCTCAACAATAAAGAATGAACCATATAACAAGAGTGTGTCATCGGGAAATAGTTTGGAACTATGTGCTAAAAAAAGAGATGATGAATCGTAGCATGTAAAGAGTGAATTATGGTGAGGTTCATTTCATATTTAGACCCTCAGAAGTCGAGCATGAACTATGGAACTAGAATGCATCATAGGGTAATGAATCATGTAAATTGTGTATTAAGATGTATAAGAGAGACTAGATGTAGAGCACGGAGCATAATGTGTCTATGTGAAAATTAGAAATACTTAAAAAAATTAAGGGGCGGGAGTACAAATAATGTTTCCCCCTAAGTGCATGATGGAGATCTATGAAATGATATGAGAAGGACCATACCACGGTGGCAGAGATCTAAATGTTTCTAAGGAATAGTTTTTTTGAAAAATGTATTAGATGTGAAAGTGGAGTATGGTGGAGAGGGATCTTGAATGGTGGTAGCTTATGTGGAATTGGTAATGTTGTAGAGGACTTGAGAGGAGGAGGTGTTGGACTGATTTTGATAGGAAGTTTCTTAGTTGGAGTTAGTAACTTGGTAGAATACTTGAGAGGATGAGGGGTTAGAATGATTTTGATAGGAATTTTCTTTGGCGGCTCTTGACTTTCTGTAGAAGGAACAATAGTAACGATGACATCATTCTAATTAGACAGATGAATCATATTTAGGAACCTAGTGGGATTTAGCAATTGGAGATGAACAGGAAGCAATAGTTTGTGTAGAAAATAAAATGAGACCATAATGTTTAAGGTGACCGATTTGTCATTTTAGTGCATATTAATCATTGCCATCATGTCCATTGATTTGATGATAATGGAAATATTGGTGACCTTGGTATTTTGCAAGCCGATAAGGAGGAAAATAATGAGTAGATGGCAAGTTGATCAATTGATGAGTGAGGAGCTGAGTAAGAATATCATGTAGCTTAACATTGAGATCAAACTTGAAAGGCACGAGGAGTGGTAAGATTTGGGGTTAACTGATATGGGCACATGTGGAATTCATAGAAGTAGAATGAGTTGTAGAAGAATAAAAAACATGGGATTTACAAGAATCTTTTAGATGCTGAATTTCAGATTTAAGAGATGTAATCGTTGTTTCCATATCTTGAATTTCGTCTTGAAATAAAGATTGCAAAGATTAAGTTGACTCTAATATGGATTGATTGGATGGATTATTAGGATAGATAGATTCATCAGATATATTATTGAAAATAACACTTACTTAAGCAAGTGGCATATTGTGAGGAAGATACAGTGTGTCTAGGGTTTTTTGAAGAACATCTTTGCAAGATAGGTGAATTTGAAGCAATTAATTTAAGGAGACTTGAGGAATCTTAGGATCCATGAAATAAGAAAAAGAGGTATCTAAGTGGACTAAACTTTAGATTCACCAAATGATTTAATAGAGATTGAATTAAATCTAATCGTAGAGTAACATATATGATAAAGATAAAATACATATAATAATTTTAGGCACACAAA
The DNA here is from genome assembly GCA_019776745.2 of Taxus chinensis. Lineage (NCBI taxonomy): Eukaryota > Viridiplantae > Streptophyta > Pinopsida > Cupressales > Taxaceae > Taxus > Taxus chinensis. Next base: position 19,105,717 of record CM034153.1, read on the forward strand.
CAATGCAACATTATAAAAAAATTAGAGAGATATATGACTTTGTTAAAATCATGTGTGATTTAAGACTGATCTGGGTGATTTAAAGTGTTAAACAAGGATAGAATTACATCGCAACTATCCTCCGTAAAATTTTGATTTTGAGAATAATTCCAGACATGAGCATCTGGTGCTTGATAGGGGCTCCCTAGGGGCTCCCTGGCGCTAGTGAGTATTCCTAGGCACTAGTGATTTTGTATAAGGTATGAATATTCTTTTTAATGTCCTACTAGGATATTTATATTACTTCCTGTTTATCACCTATGTGTCCTAATATGATATTTGAGGTACATGTAACCTGCAGCACAAACCCTAACTACCTATAGATATCCTATTTTTAGATAAGATAAAATAAATTGGTTTTAAACGGGGACCAAAAAACCCCATACATAATAGAAGAAAGTTTTAAACAAAAAAAAACAAAAAAACCAAGGAGGTAGAGTAAAAAAATCTTGACATCTAGGCCCCCACATGATAGAGTCAAACTAAATAGTTTGCATATTAATAACAATTTTTTGTAAGTAACTAAACCATGACCAGAAACAAGAACAATAATAGAAAAGAAAAGGGCATAAAAAATCCTTCCATTACATGTCTATAAACCACATGCAATCGAGTAAAAAAATATTTAGAATGTAGATTCAGACTAACCTCGACGCTCACCTTGAGAGTGAGCTTATGACCGAGTAATGCACAATATCAAAAATTTGATGTAGCTCTTGTGAGTGTGTCTAATAATCATGCCCTAGAATTTCCTGTGTAAGTGCACTTGATAGCAGGCTATAGCTAGATGTAATAATGTAGATAGTGTGTGGATGGAATAAAGAAGCTTACCCTTCCTATGTTGTGTATGCAGAAAATGCACTCCCTTGTCCCTTGAATGAGTGATAGATGAATGCTTTAGAGTGCTTTAGGTGCCTTTGGATGCAATATTAGGTGATAATAGTATATGATTAAAGCTTGGTAATTTATTTTTTTCACATAGATATGTATTTATATGATTCCCTTTTTTGAATTTTGTAATTGATAACTAGAAGGGTGACCCATAACAAAATAAGGTGCACAAAAGATAAAAAGAGGCCCAAAAAGAGAGAGTAAGGTTGAAAGAGGTCGGGGGATGAAGGCGACGATTACTAGTTTTCTTTCTTAGGAATCATATGAATGCTAACACGTGTTTATGGACCTAGAACAAAACCCAAGTGCATAATTTTGTGTCTAAAATGTCAAAAACAAGTTTTTGTGTGATCTCATGCTAGGAATAAGTTTTGTGGGTGATATCACGACAAGAGAAGAGTGTTGATGAGAGGTATATTTTTCTCTCCTTCCATGATGCTTCCCAAGTAAGTGCCAATCCATATGGCATATCACTATATGTAACTGAATGTAAAACAAAATATGAAACTAGAGTCAAGTGACTTCTACTATAGAACTATGTTATGAACTGATGTAAACTACACTAAACTGAGAAATTCAATATTTTTCCCCCTAGGACACAAGCACCCAAGGGGACACAAGCACTAACTGCTACTATCTAATACTTAGCACTAGTGTCTACTCTATGATTTGTACCTGAGCCTAATTCTAGGTGAATCTATAACTATGTTCCTATGTTGATTATCTATTGTGTTGATTTTTTTTGAAGCTCTGAGCTACTATAGGGGTGATTTCTGTAGGGTCCTTGGTGGGACTGGTAAAAAGAAGTTAAAAGTATCACGTACCGTTTATGAATCTATGAAATTTCTTGCATTCACCTCAAGATACCAAGTGAACATACATGTGTATATATAAAAATATAATTACATACTAAGTATCCAAATAGCGTAGGAAACAGAGTGTAACATGTGAATAATATAAGCTAGCAATAGTAAATTCAGACAAGATATACAAAGGTTATGCAAATATGATGGAGTGTTGCAATGTGTAGGATATGAAAAGGAAGAGAGCTAAATTTTCCCCCAATAGATGTGTGTCTGATGAGGTTCATTTATAAATGCTCCCTCAATAGTCAATAATGAAACATATAATAATATTATGTCATTAGGAAATGATGGTTCAATGTGTATACCAAAAATGTGAGAGTGGTGAGAAAGATTGTTCCTGAAGCACATAGGGTATAGTAAAGAGTAGGTGATATGACATTAATTCGATAATTACACCCTCAACATTTGATTATGAACCATGGAACTAGAGTGCGTCATCAGATAATGAACATATTCTGAGAGAGGATGATATTAAAGATGTATCATGAAGCATTGAGCGTGAAATATAATAGAGAAACTATAAATAGATACTACAGACTTCCAAGAGTGATAGAGTGGTAGGGGTAGTTTGATGACCCCAAGTTCATGTGAGTAATGGAGATCTATATGATGATGGGAGAAGTAATATGCCATGGTGGAGGAGTTTCAAATGTTTCATAAGAAAAAATATGGTAATCACAATGGTAGGTAGGAGTAAGAGTATGACCAACATGACATTTTGGGCTTAATGGGGGAAATTCAAGTAGGTGACATATCACATCTTGTCTTGAGTGAATTGGTTGTGCTTCATTGGATGGTGGTTTCTTGTTTGGGATTGGTAACATTGTAGTGGGGTTAATATGAGGAGGTAATGGGGTGTATATTTTTAAAGGTGGTTTCTTAATTTGAATTGGTAATGTTATAGAGGACTTAATAGGATGAGGTAAATTGGTAAGTATTTTTAAAGGTGGTACGAAACTAGGTTGGATATGCGACTCTTGAATTACTGGAGAAGGAACATTAGTAGTTATGCCATGATGCTCACTAGACATAAAGGGTGAATATTTCGGAGCCCATTGGTATTTAACAATTGGAGATAAGCATGTAGAAGGATGTTCTATATCAAATGAAATAAAACCATGATGCTAAAGGTTCCCTATTCTTTCATTTAAATAATAATAATAATTGTCATCATATCTATTGATTATGTGATAATTGTAAAATGGGCGACCTTTGTATTTTGCAATCTGATAAGGAGGGTAGTAATGAGTAAGTGGTAATTTGATCAACTAGTGATTGAGAATATCAAGAAGAATATCATGTTGTTTAACATTTATATTAACTTGAGAGGTGTTAGTAGTGGTAATACTTTGGCTTCACTTGTATGAGAACATGTAGTAGACATGGGATCAGAATGGGGTATAGAATAATAAGTAGCATGGGAATGAGAAACATCCTTAAAGTGTTGGATTTTCGCTTTTATGGATGTAATCATGGTTTACATAGCCTGAAATTTATCTTGAAAAATCTTGGTTTAAAGCATGAATTGACTCTAAGATAGATTGATTGGTTGTGGTATCATGACTGATAGGATCATCAAAGAGATGATTGAGAATGGAACTTACTTATGCAAGTGGCATATTGCGAGGGAGGTACAAAATGTCTAGGGATATTTACAAAACATATTTGTAAGGTGGACATATTTGAAGCAATTGATAGAATGAGACTTGAGGAGCCATGAAAGAAGATCTGATAGATCATGGAAAATAAAGATCCAAGTGTTTGATCATGTGTGGGGCTCACCAAATGATATAATATAAGTGTAATTAAATCTAATTTCACAATAAAAATTGTAACTAATGATATATAAATGATAAATGTATAGTAATGGTCAAACAATAAGCAAGCAATAATATGAAACCCTAAGAGAGAGAGATAGGGTGACTTAGCTTATTTCACACAATCTAAAGATGATCTAGGTAGGAGAACTGTTTAAATAGACTATAGGTAGTGTCGTCAAAGATCAGAGAATATTCTAGAACTCTTAAATATGAATGAAATAAGTGCCCATGGGAGGAAAGAAGTGCCCAGTTGCTAGTGACTAATATGGGAATTATTATCTAGTCAATTTCTTAGGTTCTGTCCTTTTTTGTGCAACAGGAGCTTAGCTGTTAGCTTCTTTTTATCGCTGTAATGTTGATATATTTTCACTAATTGTACCTTCAACCTACAAAGAGAGATACCTATTTTTACATTCCCACAAAATTAGTACCGAGTGTTACACTAAATTTTAGAATCCATGTATTTCTATGTGAATGTGTATGTAATGATTTCCTAGGATGCCCTTGTGTAAGTTACACAGTGATAACAAGCTAGATCTACAATGTAAAAATGTATATAATGTTTGTGATGGAATAAAATGAAATCCCCCCTCATATTCTTTGTATGCATATTGATGCAGCCATTATCTTCTATGCGAGTGTGCTAAATGAATGCCTTTGAAGTTCTCTTGTGCCTTTGAATACAAGATTAGGTGATGCTTATTGTTTGGCCCTTTATTTGAGAGATATAAATATGTATATTTATATAATTCCCTTGTTTGAAATTAATAATTGACAACTAAAATACCGACCCAAAGTTGTAAAAGATGACCCAAAAATGAAAGAGACCGAAAAGAGTAAGAAGGAAGGGAAAAAGGTTAGAAGAACCTAAAAGGGACAAAAGCACCTAGGTGCTTTTGTCTTAAATGTTCACTAGTATCTGAGACCATAGAAAATAAATCATTCAAATACCAACAGGGCCACATGGCATGTAAGGTTTGTAAATGTAGAACAAACAAAGAAAAAGGATCAAAATACGTTGTCAATCGCAAGTTTTCTTTCTTAGAAATCATGTGTATATTAGTATTCTCTGGGACCTATAAATATACCCAAGTGCATAGATTTTTGTGAATATTACACAAAAAAAGGACTTGTATGAATATTACACATCACACAAGATTTATTTAGTAAAGCACCCACCTCAAAAGGAACACCCACCCTTATTTATTATCTGCTACCAATATACAAGGAGGATACAACATCGCAATATGATCAAGCACCCACTTAACCATTTGAATACAAATACCACTTAATTATTGTTACTTTTACAATAGATTGTGATCACAAATTCTACTCCATGCACTCAAAACTCTTTCAAACTTCTCTCTCTCCTTACTCGCTCAAATATGCTCCATCATTTACTGATTAGGTCTAATGACCTTGAACATATCCTCCTCTAATATTCTCAAGTATTCATGTCTCTTCTAAACCATGACCTTGAACCTTATTTCCACTTCTTCCACCTTCTCTAGCTCTCTCACATCCTCATCATCAAAACACACACAAATGAGTCATTACAACTCACTTACATACATGACTCATCATAACATCAACAACATGTCATACAATACCATTAAGGTTAGTCATGATAACATAAAAACACTTTATTCCATCATATAATATCACTCCGAGAGACCATATAAGTCGTTATAGAGTTAGACACAACCATTCTTAACAATTAGGCCTAAAACACAAGCTATCACTTCCAATGAATGTACTATGACCATTAAGAGAACACTAAAAATTCACCACGATTCCTCCAACACCACAGAAGTAAGGAACATCCTCTAGTCATCATCAACAAGAATGAGAAGTTTTATAGCCATCATCTACATCATGACACGCTCCATTTTGCAAGATTCACCAACTAGGTCTAAGAACCTAGACACCCAGTCTCAAAGAGAAAACAATATCATACCACAACCCAAGATCTCAAGAATGTTTTGGAAAATGTACTTAAATAACATGACCATGACTCACTTTCCATATCCATGAGATACCATCAAAAAAGTAAAAAAACTCCAATACCTTCAACTCTTTCACCTCACTTAAGCGTGATGATCATATTAAGAAATAGTTCTTCAAATAAAATATGGTTCACACCTTTAAACTCTTCACCAAGACACAAGTAGTATATGGATGGAAATATCTCAGTTTCTACTACTTGAAACAACTCACTTCAACCTCCAAATCAAGGCTTAAGGTTCTATAAAGCATGCATATTTAAAACTTCTCCAACCACGTCCTTTGGTCTCAATAACGATCCTTAAGGAATCTAATATCAAACACTTTAATAATTGCTTCTAGAATCTTCCAACACCTGTAACACATCAAGAGAAACCTACTCCACCTCTCCAAGAATCCATAGGCATAGGTCATATGCAGAAAACCATGCTTGCATATATGATCCAAAAACCTTCTAGATAAGCCTAATATGTATGATTAGGTCATTAGAGATTAAGAAAGAAATCACTTCTTAAAATACAAATATGAAATAAAATACATCAGACCATACACCTAAATTATACCCAAGCTCATCAAAACATGCTACAACATGAAAAAATTCAAAGAACACCTCAAATCCGCTTGACTAGGTGTTAGCCCTTAATGCTAAAAGAAATAGCGAAACTTGTGAGACTTATATCTTTAATTTTATCCATTGTACCTATCTAAAAAATTTTATGATTACTTGGATCACATCCTAATTTTTTTGGAGTAATTCACTTTCCTTCATGAAACCTCCAACTCATCCTTGTACCTATAAATATCCACAAAACAATGGTTTTCCTTCATCTTCTCAGCTGACCTTTAACATGAAACCACCACCATCAAGATCCCAGAAGATTAATATACAAGCATGAGTCATCATAAAATATTACACAATTGATTTGGACAAAAAATCTTCATTTATTTCCTATCGCTTTAGGTCTAGGGTTTAACTAGGGTTTTAGACATGTTTACTTTCTTAGCAATGGTTCATAAAAACCTAACATCCATTTGATCTCGTTATTATTACTAAAGCTTCTTAAATCCATGTACTAACATCCCCCAGAGCCTTAAGATCCCATGTAAGGCTCACGTGTGTGGGTGACCAAATGAACATGCCCATCGAGTAGGTTGTTTCCTTCTCAAGAGCTCAATATGACTAAAAATGACATTTCTTGATTTAATTTTAATTCCTTGACCTAAAAATTTTCTCAAATCACCATGATGACCTCCTCCATTCTTTCCAAACCTCAACCAATCTTAAGTTAATCTTTAACTCTCCATGCACTAAGACTTACCCATGCATCTTAGCCTTGTCTTCATAATCTTGCTCCAAAAATGACCTTAAACATGCAATTACTAGCTGAAATATGACCTAATACATCATCTACACATAAAATGAAACCTCCAAATATATTCCTCATGATTCATAATGACTTTCTCTACCTTGTACTGCATACTACTACATCACCTTCTTGCACTAGGTCAAGAACATGACCGAGAAGGACTTGACTCAACACTTGACTCCCATGATATGACTTTTTTTACCTCTTACAGAATCATTAACACCTCTAACACATCATACTAAAAATTTTAAACACCATGTATACCTTTGGAGAACTCATACCAGACCACACAAGCTAGAACCATGCACTCAATTATGCATGTTGACCAAGACACAACAACATCATGACACCATATTTCTTCACTACCAATCAACCTTCAACGTAACTCATGAATGGAACCCCTTGAATACACCTAAACTCTCTTTTTCATCAATGATAATATTTGACATCAATGACAACTACACAAACAATTCCCAACACTATTTTTAGAAAAATTATATTTGAATTGTACATAATTTTTTAGTTTTTCTACTTTATCAATGTTCTTGTCCCTATAAATTATGTTCTAAGGGCATACATAAATTCCATGAATTTGTATGTATTTCAGGGATAAATTAGGTTTATCTAGTCGCTAGATCAGCCAATCTCAATTGAAATGTCCTAACATTTTATTAACTTCAATTATGGAACATTTAATTAAGGATAATTAAATAATACATGACATTTAGTTACTAGCATAGGTGCATTTGGTTTCCTTCATGTGTGGATATAGCTAACTCGGTTTACTTTTCTTGCTCGATATAGTTTACAAAGAGTATGAAAAGAAGAAAGCACAGTAAACAAGGGGAAGTTAGCTCGGGAAATTTAATTTTAGTTACATAAATTCTTGAGTGATAAGTATAATTTCCATTTAATAATTTTCTAAAATCAACTAATGATGAATCGTTGAGATGCACAATTTTGAGCATTAATATTCATTATATTGTATAGTTTTTATTATGTTGTAAAAAGAATAATTGCATGTATTGAAGAATATCATTTTAATCTATAAAAATGTTATGAATACCCATATTAGGCTCATATATATTTATTTAGTAAACAAAATTAAGTTAATTTTTATTTTAAAAGTTTTTAATATATTAGAAATTAAAATTATTAAAATATTAACTAGGAAAAATTACATTAAAACATATTACTGTATACTTCCTTCTCTATAACTTGACTATTGATAATTTATTACAAAAAACTATTTATTAACGTTTTTATTATAATACATTATATAGCACATTTTTTACATAATATTACCATATTTACAGTGACATAATAATAATATGAAGGATGTATATTTTCATAAAAAAATTCTTCAAAGTATTAATGTTTGGAACTAGGAAGGAATAGCTCTCAGAGTGATTAAGATCAACACTTTATCCTTCACCTTCTCTTTGAGCACCAAAATTTCTTCTCATAGTTCTACCACACAACTCAAGAATTCCTCTACTTTCTCTCGATCTTTTTTAACAAGTAGATGAATTTTGGTTTTGAGATGGGGGATATTCATTTGGTTCTTTACCTCACACATGGTGGATAGACCAACCTAGGATTTCTTTGATATCATCACATCCCTTTCATGTGGTTGATCATCGTCATAAATGTTGAGAGTGATCAGCATTAAGGATTTTGCATCATTTTTTTATATGTCTTCCTCTTATCAGCGTTGGTTATGTTTTTCATTGTGTCGTTGATATTTTCCAATAGCTCTTTGAACTTACAAATCATATGCATTTTTTTCTTCCACGCACCATAATGTGGTCCTTTAAACAACTGTGCAATAGATAACAATAATTTGGGAGCAAACATGATTCCAAAAACAAAATTTTATCATTGTATTCAAAATTTCAATTTATTATAAATGAAGAAGAGAAAGAAAATGGTCTTGGTGTGCTCGTGCAGGTAGACATGATGTAGACACCACTTTTCAGTACCCTAATTCCCCATCCCCATTCGCTCCCTTTTGTTCTCTCCTTACACACTCACATTACCTTTCCCCTTTGAAATTTCTATTTTCCTTCCTAAATTTTAATTTCCCTCTTAATCCCATCTATTTTATCTATTCCCCACCTTAATCCAATTTTTATTTAGGCCCCTTTATCCCTCCCAAGCCTCATCTAATTATCTATTTATTATTTTAACTACCCCTTCCCATTATCACCCCATATTAATAACATTTATTTCCCCCCCATGTAGTGCCTATAATTTTATCAACTACCTCCCCCTAATTAATCCCCACGCAACCCTAAAATAGCCCACTACCCTCATTTTAGCTTTCATAACACCTAAATCCTCAAAATCAAATATGACCTAATTTTTCAGTCTGCTCCAGTCACTAGAAACTTATCCCATCATTGTCGACTCTATTAATTCATCTTCACCCTCCCGTGAAATGGATGAAAAAAATTAATTTTTCCGTATCCTTGCATGATTTTTACCTTCATCCTCTCCCATGGAGCTACTATCATCAGCTGGAATCAACCTTGCCACCATTTTGTATGCTATCATTGGATTTTCACACGTTCTATAGTTCATTTTGTTATCCTTTCTTACTTCGTTTCTTCTCTTATACATATTTGCAAATTCCCCAGGAGCTATGTCCATCACTTCAATAATATCTTATCTTCTACATACCTATCTCTCCATCCATTCATCTTATTAAATCTTAAATCCTGATTTGGTCACCGTCAACCCATCTTCATCATCCATGACCCGCCATGTGTTGATATTTTTCCCTATCTGCACATTCTTCTTTTTTAGTTTCTAATCCTATCTTCCATACACATCACTTATTTTCACTAACCTAGTTGTTTATCACCCCTAATCTTATAATCTCTTTCCATATTTCAGTCAAATTGACATAGACGCCATCAAACCCATCATACTTACATAATTTCTTCACATCACTGCTTCTACATCAAATCCAGATGAAGCTCTGTTTTGGTTCATTCTTTAATAAACTCTGTACCGGTCACCTTCAACCATACGATTCAAACTTGGGTCTCTGTCAACCTACTGAGGATTGGTTTATTTTTCAACATCTATCGTTATCAAATTTTTATTTCAGTTTCTTTAGCATATTAGATCTTTATTTCATATTGTTATCTGCATCCTTCATTTATTTTCACTTTTACATTATTTCATCAAAACATGGGTTAACATCCATCCTTGGAAGCTATTGTTTTCCCAGGACTAACTTTGTCATGCAACCCACCATTATATCTTCCTAATATTTTTCTATCAGCTTCTCTTTGCTATGTAGGTCATCAAGATCACATTGTAGATTTTTGTTTGCACCCGTGCCTTCATAATACTTTTTATCACTGACATTATGAGGTAGGCTTAAACCCTCCCATAGTTTTGAGTTCCTTGGTTTGTTGTATCACTTGCATTAACTTGTAAAAGGAGCGGGAAATCTCGTAGAAAATTCTGGCACATCTGGTGGGACATTCCCTTCCTCCTTAGTGAGTCCTTTATTTTATTGTATTTTATTCCATTTTCTTCATATTCCATTTCTCTATTTCTACTAACATCATAGGTGGGAGCTTCGCTTTCTCACGTGTATGGTGGTTTTATTTCCTAGATTGAGAACGTGCTTGTTCAATAAAATAAAATAAAAATAGCGTTATCCACGTATTCTTATTTTTGTTCATTATTTTTTTCCTTTCTGCATCTTCTTGTGTGTTCTTTCTTCAAACTTCACATCTTATTTTTCGGTCTAAGAATAACCCCCTCATTCTTCCTTGCTCATCTAGATTAAGTAGGGGCCAATCTGCTACATTCACTTTTCTCAACACACATCCAAACTCACATATCAAACTTACACATATGAAACATCGTATACTAGGTGGAACTATTGAAATTTCATCACTCAATAGGAAATTCACCATGGTGTTCTAGCTGTGTTATAAAATTTATAGCAATTGGTATATTGGATAAGCACCTAACACCCTTATCACTATGATGTGTGAGGCATGGGGGTAGGCCACTTACTGGTAGTCATCAAATATTTTTTTCTCATGTAACTTCGGTTGTATCAAGGACTCCACCAAAAACATCTTGAAACCAGCCTTAAAATGGTCATTTCCTAGGTTACCTCTAAGCCTTTTTCTTTTTCTTCTTCACATCCTCGAATAAACAAGATAATTAAAACATTTTTGCTTCTCTTGTTTGTTTTAGTAACATTTGTATAGGTTTTTATTTGTTTCATGCCATTTTTACGAGATCTCAAATATAAAAAAATGGAACAAACTACCTCATATAACATCCCCACGTCGAACAACATCATTCGACAAAAATTTGCACTTGCTACTAGTCCCTCTGTTTTTCTTATCACATCCTGTTGTTTTTACCCACCCTTCAATATTTTGTCTCCCTTTAGTGATCCATTTTCTATCCAGACCCATTGCCACATTAAAACTAACCCCTTCCTATACCACCATTTAGTCCCTTCAAGAAAATATACATCTCCATTTACTGCTTCCTTTGAGACTTTTGGGCCTCCCGTTATCCCTCGTAAATGGTCAAATTTATAGGAGATTATAGACACTACTCCTATTACCCTTTATGATTACCTTCTCTTTGGATATACATACCTTCCCATTGATGGACCTTCTCTTCAAAAAATCTACTCTCAGGTCCTCAACTCTCAACTTGTTTTTTCCTTTCCCGAATCCATGAAGGAGTTTACCGTGGTGCAATGTGAACTTGGCTCCCATCAATTTTCAACTATGATTCCCCAGACTCACCAATATAATCAACTAGTGGCTCTTATTCCAAAAATATTCCTTTTATCAATACTTCTCCCTCTTCTTCCATCCCCATCACCTCTTCATCTACCATTTTTTTAGTGCCCCTACTAAAACTATACAGGAATCTCGACTCCTCCTGCCAGCACCAAAAAAAATGATCAAAAATTCATCCCAATATCCAAATCCCAAATCCATGTTAATTTCATTACGTCGTAGTCCCATCCTTCTGAACAACCCAAGCCCATCAAGATCCTCTCTGGAATTAATTCCACCATATCTTTCCTCATCAACCAACCCAAAAATCTCAACCATCTCATCATTACATCCCCACTCATTCCGCGCAGAACCAATCTAACTACCCTACTTCTCAAAAAACAAAATCACATCCATATCAGTATCTCCCTGTTTCTAAAAAAAATTGTATTTCCCATCATGTTCAATCACATCTATTTAACTATCTCCTCCTTATCAACCACCTCCTTAGACACCTAACAATCCTCTGCACTATCAATCTCATCCTTAACCCAACCCTTTCACATCCTATGATTCACAACCTCACCAATTCATCTCACATCGGTCTCAAAAAATTATGTAGGATTTATTGAATAGGTTGGCAAACCTCAAAGTTGCCACCTTGGGTCCTAAGAGCTCATTTACCTATGAACAAATTTGAAACTATCCCATCCACCCATTGTTTCCTATCAAACCATGTCCACCCCACTTGGAACTTCTTAAATTGTCAAAATTTAATAGTAAAGAGGACCCCCAGTAACATCTTTGTGCCTACAGGCATGCTTTCTACCTCATCACACATGATCAATACCTTATGCTTCATACCTTCTAAATGTTGTTTTCAAGTCCTTTCCTAGACTAGTACAATGACATCCCATGATACTCTCTCTTTTCATTCACCTAGCTCACGTAATTATTGTTAGAACATTTATCCATTAACAATGCACATAATATCACCATGAATAACCTATACACCATTAAATAATATGATGAAAAATACATCACAGCCTCCATCGCTAGGTGGCAGGGTCTCATCAATCACTTATCTTTCTCCCTTCCTTAAACCTAACTCATTGATCTCTTGTCCTAATCCTGCACAGAAAGGGATCTCATTAAGATCCAAATCCAATGGTTCCAAACCTGTGTGATGTAGGAGAAACAATTCACCATGGAAAAATATCTTGTGTCATCATATTCACGTTAATGATAAGGCATGTTTTCTAGGTACTAGGTGAAACTAGGCATGTCATGATAGAAGTGACAACCAAACTAAAATGGAATAGAAGAATTTGAATAATGTGGCTGTTCCATAAGCCAATCGTAACAATAATATACCCTTGGTAAGTGTCATAAAAATTCCTTGAAATGGTTGATCTAATGGAGTCTTAAAGCTTATAATCATTTAAGGGAATGACAATGAGGAATAGATAAGGTGTCTTGGATCCTGAGTACCATAGATGAAGGATTATATGATTGAAGCTATCCTAGAGACATGGTCTAGGGTATAATAAATTTAGTACTATAGCCGAAACATCCTCTCATTTGACTACAATCATTTCAAAAGGGTGTATTTGGAAAAGGATCCAAGTGGGAAGGATATAATTTTGAAATAATTGTAACTAATTTTCCAAGCATGAATTTTATAATTGTGTGTGATAGTAGAAGAAACAAAATGCAAAATATAGTCAAGGCTAGTAGAAGAGGTGAGTTACAAAGGAAGTACATGGTAATAGAGGAATTAGACTTTGAAAATCTAGGAACACCTAGAACTCATTAAAGGGTTCATAAAAACACATTAATTTGGTATGGAAGCACTCTAGAAAGGTTTTTATGCTTGACAGTTCAATTTATAGACCTAGAGAATTTGGAAGTTGATAAATTTGTATAAAAATTCCAAAAATTTGTAAGATTACAAGGACTATTCTTTTTTATCCTAGTAATCCTAGTGAGGTTATCTTCTTGTATAATACTTTTCTTAATTTGATAAATTGTGTTGGCACTTTTTTTATTCAAGAGTTATTATTTGATTAGAGGAAGATCATGAATATTTTTGTAGGGTTAAAATTTAATGTTGAGATATTATGATCGGGTTTTAAGTTCCACTGGGATTTGAAGACAATTTAGATTCGAGTGATTGTGCCTTGTAAGTAAGGAAGTAATTAAAACCCTAGAAATTATGACTGAGTTCCTGAGTTAGGAAAGATTTTTTTTATATTAGTTTGTTAATCCTAAGAAAGGGAGAAAGATAATATGGTTATATGTGTGAGTGGAGAAACAATTCAAGGAAAAATATCTGATAATTCACGTTAATGATAAGGCATTTTTCTAACTGTGAAACTAGGCATGAATGATAGAAGGACTCAAGTGATCGGATGGTGACATTTTCAAAGAATCATGGTATGATAAGGCATATAGAGCGTTCTAAGAAGTAATTATCCCAATTATTGTATTACAAGTCAAGCTAAGTACATTTTGAACCTTGTCTGATCTTTCCCATGCAAAGTAAGGTAAATTTTGATGGTGTAAACCTTGTTATAGATTTTTTGAAACTTGTTGTTGATTCTAGACTACATCACTTTGAGAATAAATTCACCATGGCTTGTAAGTTAGAAATCTACGTTCCCTTGTGCAAGGCCATGTTAAACATCAGATCCAACAAACCAAAACTAGAATTCACCAAGACATCTAATCACAATGACAAATCTAAAAACAATGCCATTGTTGTCATTGTTAAATCATCTGTCGGTATCTACCTCTAATATTGATCCCCCATAAAGGGGTCCTCGACCTAATCCCAACTATACCCCACTCTGGGGAATCATATAGTTCAATCATTTCAATAAGCTCATGGTTTCTCATCTAATCTAGCTTCCTCATATCTCACCTCGTCGATGACACACAGCCCTAAACCCATGTGGTATCATGAGGAACACTATTGTAAACACCATCAAGTCCATGACCATGACATTGAAAAGGTGTCACACATTTAAAGACCTTGTCCAACTGCCTTATCAACTGAGGGGATATCCACTTGGATAATCCTAATGGCCCTCCCAACCAAACTTTAGAGGTTTTCAAACTAGTTTTTCCCTAACCACTCACCGAATAAACAAACAGATCCTTCTGTATCCCACACACCTAATTCTCGCACAATCAACACCTTGAATCAAGAATCGACATCATCATCCGGTATCGTTACCCTTTCATCTACCTTACCCAATTCTCTTCCTTTGACATCTACAACCACATCATCACCTTACACCAATGTCACACGTCTATTAAATCTACATCCACTCTATCTTCACTTATCACACCCACATCTCATGAACCTAGACCCAGACCCGTCACATATAGATCTCCTATACCCATATATATCACATATGTACCTACCCCTATGTCAACACCTATCTCTACAATCCACACATGTAACCCCTTTTACACCCAGACCTTCGAACTAACCCAAATCTACACTTTCAATTAAATCCATAGAATCACCTACACCTAAATCCATTTTTGTATCCACACTATGACTTCAAACATTTACTACACAAACATCCTCACTTGACACAACCTACAAAGGATACCTCACTCTCATCCACTATTGTACTATAACTATACCCACATTTCAAAACCTATCTATAACCCCTTCTGATATCATTAAACACATTATCCAAAAATACTCCCATCCTCTATCTCCTCATCTTACAACAAAACATATACCCAAATCATCCGGTCCCATCTCTAGAGGACAACATATTGAAATCATCGTCATCCCCTCCAAGGTCAAAACATCATGTCAATAAATTTAAGAACCTTGGTGTCCCCACTCAAAATTCAATAACCCATCCACATAATAAGTTGGAACTCCCTCCCTCAAATCCACCTCAATCCAAGTCACCCATCATCCAATCATCTATCTTAGATTCTCATCCTTCTATTTTGGGAGCACGCCCTTCATCTAAAATGTCTACCACTATCCAATCTCAATCCAAAGCACCTATTTCCCCATCCACATATACATTTGTATCATCCATGTCCTCTTCCAAATCCACATCCAAATCTAAATCATCTATTTCCCCTCCCAAATCCCCACCTAAATCATCCATCCCTCCTCCTCAATCTGGGTCAAAAATACCTAAAGCAAAGCCCAAACCTAAGGATCCTATAAAGCCTCATAAGAGAAACGGTCCCCTCTTACCTTCATCACCCTCACCTAAACCAAATCCTCCTAAGGACCATAAAACATCACCTTCACAAACTATCATTGGATCTTATACTGAAATATTTTAGTGTCTTTTTCAAGCATCCACAATTACCCTTCCCCCTGTCAAGTCTTGCGATCCATGAGGGAAAAAAACCTCCTTGATTTGACTCCAACACCGTAGGTGCCTACCATCATGCCGCCAGGCATGCTACAGAGCATTGTAAGGTCCTACGCACCCTCATTGACAAATTTATCAAAGAAGATGATCTTATCATTGAAGATATCCCTCTCTCATCTAATAGTCAATCCACATACAAGCCCCATCTTCAAATCATGTCCACAACTTCTACAACCTTTTCATCAACCAAGTCTTTCATTGACATCCATCCTCCCATCTTTACCTCTTCTAAGGATGTTCCTCCTCTCTATATCAACATTGTATGTATCACGACCCGTTCTCATCCTCACGAGCTACAACCATTTACGCAATAAAAATCAAAGGTCATCATTGTTTCTCCCTCTAATGATCCCAATTTTTTCCCCTTCTTCATCCAAGGCTAAGGTTTCCATCTTAGCCATGCCACCGACCCAAAAATCAGCCACCATCGAACAAAGCATCGTAAGGCAACTACACAAGGCTCCTGTTAAGATTTCCCTTTACGAGCTTATCCAAAGCTTTCCCAATCACTGATAGGCTCTCATTGAGACCTTACAACACATTTTCATCTTGTCTGAAGAATATCATCCCTTTAAATCTCTTGTTGGGGCCCTCACTGCTTCCACCACCATTTCTTTTTATGATTCAAATATTTTAGACATCTTACCCGAGGATCATGACCTTACTCTGTTCATCATTATATGCATAAATGACACATTCATACGCCGCGCTTTTATAGACAATGACACTAACATTAATATCATCTCATTTCACACCTTTGATCAACTCAAACTTCCAAATCCATCGTTGTTCAATCACCAGCGGTTCTTTAAGCCTTCAATGTCGTTTTGGCCACTGATTTAGGAAAATTTATCCTCCCCATTCATATTAGTTAAAAACTCCTCCATGAAGTCTTCTACATCATCAAGGGGGAGTTTCAATACAATTTCCTATTGGGGCACCCATGGATTTGTGTCATGCACTTTGTCTCATCTACCCTTCATTGTTGCATCAAATATGAACATGAGGGGAAGATCATCCTTAGCTAACATTCCTACCTTCGAAGCATCCACTAGTTATTTTACACCTTTATCCAAGCTACCTAATGATGAATCCCTTGATAATGTGATGCAACACCTATCTCTGGGGGAGTATTGACTCCTCATTCTCAATTCTCTTCCATCCCTCAATCAACTTGGTAGACCTGATAAGGCACTCATGTATCAATAAAATGTCGAGGATATCATTTTCTATTATCTGCATCATCTCAAAACCAACATCATCTATAGTGGCATTGATCGCCCTTCATCCCATATCAACAACCAAACTCATACAAAAACGTACACTATAACAAATCCTTCACCTATACATACCTCCACCGATGTGCATGGAAGGGATTCAGTTTAGGATGTTATGAACGAGGTATGCATGATCTCGTCATTAACCAATCTCATGAACCTCACGATAAATTTATACTAGGTTTCAAGGAACAACCCGCTAACACCCTCACACAAATTTCTTCTGCATCTCCCATATACATCCACTCCTTCTCTATCCAATGATGCCATGGGCATGGATGACAATGTGCCCCTTCCTCCTAACTTTTTTTTAGTCTCCACCCTCACCTTGGGACTGGTCACTTACCATACTAGGGGTGAAGCTAGGTCCCTTCCTCTCATTTTACCTAACATGGTAGAGGATGATTCCCATACCATCGAAATTGATCCAATGCATCGATGATGACTCTAGCCTTTTCTACATGGGGGAATGAATATTCCTATCTTCATAAGGCCTTCTTGACACATCCACCCTCCTTAACGAATCCACTATCGAAGACAACTTCAGGACTCTGGAAGAGCCTTGTATCCTTAAAGTTGGCCAATCCCTTGATCTATAAGAAATCGAGGTGCTCTCCTCCTTCCTATCCAAATACAGTCAGGCCTTTGCATGGTTGTACTCTAATATGATAGGCCTCAATCCATCTATTGTCATCCATAATATCGTAACCATTCCCGACACTAAGCCAGTTAAGAAAATGATTCACCACATGCACCCTCACATTTCTCTCTTTATCAAAGAGGATTTGCAATGTCTTAATTTTGCTAACTAGATCCCACCCATCAAATATCCGCAGTGGATTTCAACATTGTACCCATTTCCAAGGCATCTGGAAAGTTCTGCATCTGTACTAACTTTTGAGACTTAAATCTTGCTAGCTCTAAGGATGACTTTCCCCTTCCCAACATTGATCAGTTATTCAACTTGACATCCGACCATGAGATGATTTCTCTTATGGATGGTTTTTTAGATACAATCATATTCTCATCACACCAAAATACCAACATAAGACTTATTTCATCACCCCTTGGGGGACCTTCTGATATCATGTCATGCCATTTGGTTTGAAGAATGCGGGGGGTCACTTATTAGTGTGATATGACATACATCTTCCATGACCTTATCCAAAAAATCGTAGAGCATCATGTTGATGACCTCTTGGGAAAATCTAAAAGACGACATGACCATATTTCTGTCCTTAAAACCCTTTTATCTTGTCTTATTCAATTCTTCCTTCATTTAAATCTTGCCAAGTGTGTGTTGAAGTTCTAACCGGAAAACTCCTTGGATTCATCATTTCTATCAGGGTCATTGAGGTTGACCCCACCAAAATCAAATCCATCCTCAAGATGCATCCTCCTTCTAATTTTAAATAGATTTACAATATTCAAGGAAGACTTCAATCTATCTACTGCTTCATCTCGCATCTTTCTGACCACTTCTAACCTTTCCATCATCTCCTTTGCAAATACACCTGATTCAATTCGGATGCCAATCATCAAAAGGCCTTTGAATATCTCAAGAAATATATTTTATCTCCACCTGTGCTCACACCTCCACGCAAGGGGGATCCTTTCTACCTATATATGTAT
The DNA here is from genome assembly GCA_019776745.2 of Taxus chinensis. Classification (NCBI taxonomy): domain Eukaryota; kingdom Viridiplantae; phylum Streptophyta; class Pinopsida; order Cupressales; family Taxaceae; genus Taxus; species Taxus chinensis. The sequence goes on from CM034153.1 coordinate 19,124,806, forward strand.
GCCTTTGATCATGCTCTAGGTGCCATGTTTGCACACCACATCAATCAAGTCAGGGAGTAAGTTGTTTATTATATTATCGTGCACTCTCCTTGATTACAAAACCCACTACACTTAAAGTCTAAAAGTTTATGTTGTGCCCTCTTCTTCTTCGCCACTTCTAAACTTTGTTACTATCTTCTCAATCATAAAACCTTTTTCATCACTAGCTTCAGTCTTATCTCAAAACCATGCATTCCAAGCCTTATCATAATGACCACATCACTCAATGGCTCATGTTCATAAGTGAGTTTGACGTAGAGTTCATCTCTCAAAAATATATCAAGGGCCAAACCATCACTAGATCAACTTGTTGAAGCCCTCTTCCTGAAAAACCATCTTCTTCATGAACAATTTCTAGATGAATCCATCCATACCATCAATAATGAATATTCTCCCCTCAAAATGACATTTTTATTTGACAGATCTAAGTGTCAAAAGGGGGACGCACTGGTGTCATCATCATTCCTCCTTTGGGATACTCCTATCCCCATCGCTTATAAGCTTGATTTCAAATGCACTAATAACATGGCTGAGTATGAAGCCCTCATATTTGGCCTCCAAACTACTATCATGCTCAATGTCTAAATCCTGACATCTATGGTGACTCTCAGCTCATCATCAATCAAGTAAAGGGACCTATCAATGTAAAAATGAATTCTTTAAGAAATACAAGGACATTATCGACCTTTATTCTTGAGGCCTTTGATCAGTATACCATCCAATCCATTCCTCACTCATCTAATCATTTTTATAGAAACTATGGCTTCCCTCACATCCCTCATCTCATGGGAAACCCAAGAATCTAAAGTCTCTATTGTTTTCCATCATCTTGGTCAACCATCCCATACCCATGAACTCCCTTGTGTCAATCACATTGACACCAATCCATCTGATATCTGGTACACCTAGATCTTTGACTATCTATCCATGTATCTAAAATTCCCTCTGACCTATCCAATAATGGTAAAAGGTCATTTCTTCAATGCGCTAATTGCACTATGTCATCCTTAGTGGCATCCTATACAAACGTGGATTTGATGGTATCTTGTTACATTTCCTTAAATAACATGAATCTACCCGCGCCATCCAAGAGGTCCATGATGACATATATGGTGGACGCTTTAGTGGTTTGGTTGTCACCAAACATGTTTTTCACCTAGGCCATTATTGGCCCACTCTTAATAAATACTAGTGTGAACATGTTAAAAATTTTACTAAATTCCAGCAACATTCCAATCTTATCTGCATCCCTAGCTAGCCTTATAGAAGGCCCAATATCTATGGCCTTTCTCACAATGGGTCTCAACCTCATCAGTCTCATCAACCCACACTCTTCTTATCAATCATCATTCCATCATCACCACTACCGAGTACTTCACCAAGTGGGTAGAAGCCATTCCACTCAAATCCACTACAACTCGTTGACTTCATCTATCAGCACATCATTTTTTGCTTCAAAATTCCCCATAAAATCATCACATACAACAAAAATTCCTTTAAAAAAAAATACCTTAAGAAGATTTACAAAACTTTCAACATCAATCTTAGCTTCTCTTCTCCTTATTATCCACAAGCTAATGGCCAAGTCAAAGCTACTAACAAAACCCTTCGTAACATTCTTGCTAAAACCATCAAAAAATAAGGATGTAATTGGCATCTTCACATCCCCTTCACCCTTTGGGATTATCAGAATAGCATCCGCACCTCTATGGGTGCTAATACTTTCTCTCTCATCTATAGCTTTGAAGTTGTTCTTCCTCTCGAAGTCTAAATCCCATCCTTACATGTCTCTCTCCACGACTTCATCTCTGAAAATACTATCATCAAGAGCATCTAGCCTAGCTTGAATTGTTAGATGAGCATCACTTGATCACCCTTTAACACCATCAATGTCTATTAAGAATGAATTAAACACACTTATAACAAACACCTCAAGAAACACAACTTTAACATTAGTGAGCTTGTTTTAAAATAAAATCATAATGTCACTACTCTGGAAAGGAGCCAACATGGAAATTTTTCTCCCAACTAAATTGGATCATACACTATCACACATAAGTATGGGTCTAGGGCCTACCATTTATCCTCCCTTGATGGTAAATCAAAAGAAAAATCTCAATGCCTTACACTTGTAAGATTTCTATTGTTAACATATCTTCTACCAACGTGACCCTAGTCACAATTAGTGATCTCATTTCCATCATTTTCCTTTTCCATCTCTCATCATAATGATTTAGAATTATGTGGTCTGTCGTCACTAAGCCTATCTATGACCTTAAATATGGGCACCACGGATCCTCTCATAACATATTCCTCATGGACAAGCTCCTCCTTCTCAGTGGGAACCCAAATATCATTACATCCATCACCCTCTTATCTACCTATTAGAACCATGCTAAGGGTCCATGGGTGTCACTTGTACATCTTCTCATCCCCTCCCCAAGTGGTTTACTTTGTATATCCCCATATCTATCCAAATTCAAAATTTATAGATGCTCATATCAAAATCTATCTTGTCTAAAAAAAACTGATCCCTCAAAGGACAATTGTTCATGTACAGCAATTTGTTTTTCAAAAATATAGACTAATCCCTTGAAGGACATCTATCATATCTCATCCATGCCATCTAAATAGTCAAAAAATCAAAATCAAAATAAATTATAGACCACTCCCTCAAAGGATGGCTACCCCCTTATATCATGGCAGTGAAGGCTTCCCACATTGATCAGATTTCTTAAAATCTCAAAAGCAAGATATCAAAAGTACACAAGCATCCCCAGAAAGCTTCCTGTACATTGATCAACTTTCCCATCTTCTGCAAACTTCCTGCATCGATCAGTTTACACCATATTTCACAGAGTTGGGGCATAGACCTAGGCATACCACCTAAGGAGAATATATTTTCCCCATAAAAGCTCCATCTTAACCCCTTTTTCATGTCTATAGTACACTTATACATATTTCCATATTTCCTTGATCTTAAATGTGACTAATTATCAGTTAGTATGTGTTAACACTTTTCATTGGTCACAAGTTCATTACTCTACATTGTTCCCTCTCATGCTTTACCTCTAATACAGTTCCAAAGCAAATTTCTATGTACACTCCTCTCTATGATGAAGTGTAATTTCATACGCTTAGGTCACCCTATCAAGGTCACTACCCTTTCCCACCACACTATCCTAACTTTTACATTCACACTCAATCCAGCTATTACATCATGTAATCTAAATCCAACATATATCATCTAACCATATCTAATACATATCCATCCATCACATAAAACATCATCATACCCCTAAATATCATATCTATATAGTCTCCATCTCATTTTACCATCTATAATTTGTTGTAACATACACATCTAAATCTATCACAATATTCTAATCTAAGTCATCCATATCTATCCATCTATCAACATCATCATTATCAACATAAAAACATTACATAAAATCATTTAATCCATACATCACATCCATGTAAACATCACATTACAACCATCAATATGCATATAACATCTAATATCAACATCCATCACATCATATCAAATCATCTACATCTATCAAATAAATCATCATGCAACACATATAATCCCTGATAAAATCATGTGTGTGTGTGTGTGTGTGTGTGTGTGTGTGTGTGTGTGTGTGTGTGTGTGTGTGTGTGTGTGTGTGTGTGAGATCAAAATGTGTCCAAAGTTCAATGATAGGCCTCTATGGGGATCTATTTCAAAAATACATACATAATCGAAAATCTATATAAAATGTCCACCCACTAATTGTTAAAATGAATATCAGACACTTTAAGTATCGAACCCTACTCCTCCATTGCAGGATCATGTATCCCTCTACCTGTTCACCCATGGCTCCCTCATCTGTGCTACACTCTTCATGCTACTTGATGTTACTGGTTGTGTAGCTATCCATGGCATCCACTCCTATGATAGATAGGCCACATACCATGGCACATTTGATAGTCTAGATGTGATGATGCACTCATAGTAACACACCTCTGTACCCAGTGCCTTGTACTAATTTAGTGAGATGGTACTAGGTGGAGCCAACTATCTCACTCCCTATGAAGTATCTAGTGCCTCACTCCCTAACATTGTAATTATGGATACAAGATCTCAAAATATGGCCTTGTAGGCCTCCCTCTATCTGCAGTATCAGTCTCATTGCTACATGACTAGGTCCTTTTCTTGATGTAATCCTACGGCCTCTTATCATGTGACATATTTCTCATATCACATGTCATCTAAATCTACATGTATGCAGGCTATCTAATATACTTTCTCATCTCCACCCTCTCCTCCATGTGTTTCTTCCCCATCTCCAACAGGTTTTACTGCCTCCTCTCCTACCTGCGCTATCTACTTTGCAGCCTTAGCCACCCACTATAATGTCCACCAATCAACAGAGCCCCTATCTACCCCCACATCATCTTCGTTTCCCCATCTACTCCATGCACAACTCAAAACTGCCCCATTACCCTAGTGAAATGCATAACACTATCATCTCGAGCTTCCACCCCTGCAACCTTCTCAACCTCCTCAGACCCATAAGCTGTACATCTATCCCTGACCATATAGGGAATTATTTATATGGCCTCCATCTAACATCATCTAAATCCAACCTCACCCCAATCAATCCTCATACCACTCCTCCCCCTGAGCTCCCTTTGTCCCCATGAGTGTGATCAACTTGTTATCTTATAAAACCCACAACCAGCTCCATATGATCACAGGTCACCCATGGAATCCTTAATGGCCTCACTACAACTATATTCTCATATTGGGAAGTAGTGTAAAAAAAAAAACCACATCCATGTTTATCCTACGCCCTAATGTATACATGCAACAAATCATAGTACACATGTGCAAGCAAGGCTACACCAAATGAAAACATTATCTGATGCTCCACCATATCTACTAGTACTCCTTCCAATAACTATGGAAACTTGAGACCCACCTAAGTTTGGTAAATCATAGTATGCTATCACCATCATCATCAAACACATCAACCTAATCCTCAACATCTCCTTCTTGGTAGCGAGCATCTATGTGAAATTCCCTAGAAACAAATGCTCTATGACCGACTTAACTCCAAAAAATATTGCCAATGTCCCCATCCTCCCCTCTGTCTGTGATAGGAACTACACGTGACCCCTAGATCAATAATCTCATGAATACTGGTACAAACTCCTCTAGTATGACCTCCATCTCTCTTATCCAAAACTAGAATGTGTTAGTTCCTCGGGTCCCACCTAACAATCAATGTTATCATCAAACCCATATCCCTCAGTATCCTCTGTTAGTTGAAAAATCCACCAAATCCCACTATTGTCAAGTGATCCCACTCCACATATGTAACATCCCCCCTCATCTAATCATATAACATTCATGACGCAGTCACTTAGGTATAATGTGTCTCTAGCTTACCAAAACTATTCAAACAATCACCCATCGACATATTGTAATAAAAAAACACCATTTTTAATCAATCTAACCGAGTTCCTATCTAGTTGATGGCAACCCTCACTTGGGTCGATTCTTATCTTCCTTTGGTTGATGGTGACTAGCCCATATTCACTCCCGACTGGTCCTTCTTGCACATCAATTTTTCAAAAAAATTCCAAAAAATAAAAAATCAATAAAAATTAAAAATAAGGTTAAGATTTTGATTGTTACCACTCGCTAGGTCCATTAACACTTCGTCACTCCACCAATAACATTCATTTCTCTCAAAATCACATAAAAATTTCTCTCTCAAAACTCTGAATTCAAAATTCACACATTAAAAATGAGCCCCTTTCTCTGCCAAGTTTGTTATATATATGCACATTGGTCCAGTCACTCATCAACTTGTCCCTATCACTAGTGACCCAAAACCAATCGCCAAAAACTTATTCAGTCATCATCAACCCAAACCCTAATTTAACATATTTCTCTTCTTCTTGACCATATCTCTTAAATCCATTTCCCCCATCTCAAGCTTGTGTGTTACCCATAACACACTTGTGCTTATCCAACATCTCTATATTATAGTTTGTAAATCACTCTGTGCCCATTGCATTGCCCTTCTTGGGGAACCATTTATCATCTCAAAATCCCACACTCATGGCCATATTTTAACATTGACCCACCCAAAAAGCATATTGTTCACTTCCTCATGCTTGGAGAATAATTCATAATAGCTTGCCCTATTTTGTTGTTCCACCATATGTCAAATCATGATTTTTACTACCCTCCCATTTTTTTATGTATATTTTGATGTCTTCCTTGACCCATTTGTCCCATGGATTGTACATCCATCTTGCAATGAATTTTTCTGATGCATAGGGTCCATATGTCATTAATGCAACCTCCATCACAGGTTGTGCTATGATCCTAATAATGTGTTTCCAAGGTCACCACCATATTTTTATTTTTGTGGCATCAACAACCATCCCCCTTCACTTGGGACATATTCTTATCTCTTTTCCCACCCTTTTTCATTACATCATCCCTTTATCTATCTTTTTCAAAATTGTGATAAAATCATCTTCATGTCATTGATCCCTAGTTTTAGGGGAGCACCTCAACCATCATATCTCATCATCACTCTCAATTTGTTGTCTCATGGCTTGCTTAACACAAATCACTTGACAAAAAGGGGAAAATGTAGGCACCAATTTTTGACATGTTGTCCCCTCATCCCTTGTTCTCTCTTCTTTTACTATCATTTCACACATTCGTCCCTCCTATGTTATTCCTTAAAAAATTATACCCCCATTATCCCTCATAGTTCTTATTTTTATCCTATTTTAAACCTAACATTATTTAACCCCCATATCCATCCCTAACCCCATCTAATCACCCACCTATTATTTTAACCATTCCATCCCATTATCAACCAATATTAATAATATTCATTTTCCACCATTTAATTCCATTAATTTCTCAGCTACGTCTCCCTAATTTCTCCCCATGTTTCTAGGTAGCTCTAAAATAGCCCGCCACATCCAATTTAGTTGTCCTAATACCTTAATCCCTAAAATCAAATCTAATCAAATTTTCAGTCTGTTCCAATCATCGGTGACTCATTTGGTTTCCATCAACCTTATAAATTCACCTCCACCCCTCCTCTCAAATTGATTGAAAAACTTTCATTCTTAAGTACCCTTGCGTGATTTCTTCCTTCAACCTCTTCCATCGAGCTATTGTTCCCAGCTGGAATCAATATTGGGCGATCTTTGGTGATATCATTGGAATATTCATATGTTTTTAAACTCATTTAGAGATCTCCTTTCACCTTTTTTCCTTGGTGTTACATGTTTTTAGGTTTTCTTTAGAGCTCTGTCCATGCATTCAACAATCTATGATCCTTGGCATACCCATTTCTCCACCCATTTAGCTTGTTGAATCTTAAATCTTGATCCAGTCGCTATCGACCCATCCTAATTTCCATCTACCCAACCTATGTTGATCTTGTTCTCTATCTTCACCAACTTCTGGTTCAGTTTCTAAGCCTCTCTTCAGTCCAGGTGACTTGTTTTTAGTCACCCCCCAGTTATTTATCACTCCTGATATGGTCATCCTTTCCCCAATCATTCCCTGATGTAGTAATGGGGAGGTTTGATCACCATAAAACCTCCCCATTACCACATGCATTAGATATGATTCCAGGTGCATCATCTCTATTCACCATTGTTCCTATATCAGATCCATCTTCTCTGTACCAATTCTAGCTCAACTCTGGTTCATCCTTCAATTAGATCTCCTCTAATCACTTCTGACCGTACTAGTCAGATCTAATTCTACCCCGAACTGCTCATGTTTGGTTTGTTTTTTAGATTTTTTCTTATCAGATCATCATTTCAACACTTTTGCAATATTAAATATATATCTCATATTGTTATCCAGATCCTTTTATATATCATCACTTTTACATCATTTTATCAAAATGTGGGTTGACATCTATCCTAAGAAGCTATTTTTTTCCCAGGATGGACTTTGTCAGGTAACCCACCATCCTATTTTATTAATGTTTTTCTATTAGCTTCTTTTTTTTGTGGAATTTTTCAAGCTCACAATGTAGAGGTTCTTCCATGCCCATACCTTCATCATCGTCTTCATCACCCACATTAGGAGGTAGCCTTAAACCCTCCCATAGTTTTGAGTTTAGTGGTTCCTTGTATCACTTGCATTAACTTGTAATAGGAGTGGGAAATATCATAGCACATAATGTTTTTGGTGGAATTCTATCTCATGTTCATCTTCTGCAGCATAGTTAGATTTCTACGAATATTCTCTACCTGGCACCACATGTTGAATAAACAAGTTAAGCAGTCCTTGACACACTATGTCACTGAATTACATGTTGTCGATATTGTGGAGAATTTCAAGGAACATAAAGTAGAAACGAGTGCTCTCTATGGATTGAATTTAGTCTCTCAAATGTTACACGTCTCAATGGTTTCTTGTAGTACTTCTAGCATCTCTGGGAATGATTGACATGTTCTCATACTACTATGATGGATCATAGGATTTACCTTATTGACCGGTATCTCACATTCTACATGTTTTTATTTGTTTTGACAGCACAATTCTCTACATGAATATGTATTTATTCTTCTTTTATACCATTATTACCTCCAGTAGGGATCCTACTTCCATATGATCTTTGGAAACTAGGAAACTAACAAATCTAGCTTCTACTAGAATAGATAAAAAAATACAATTCTAAAATGATTTCACACAACAAGCCTATAGTTTTTCCACTATAAAAAATAGACCCAAGTCACTGGTTTTCAAGAAACAAGTATCTACAGGTGTTATGTGTCAAAAAAAAGAATTGCACAACCCCGCGCTACTAATTTTCCATGTTAACAATGACTGCAAGTGCCAAAGAAGATAGGAAAATTCCAAAGAGATCCTTCCATGCATGTTTGAAATGAAAGTTTAGGTATTGAAAGAAAATGCTAAAAGAGTACACAAGCTTATGCTAGGATCATATCTCGACATGTTAAAATTTTACGATCCAGTCTTATCTATTGAGCAGGTCACTGGTCTACTCAAAAAATAGACAACAAAAAATAAAACTCTAAACTCCTGCACATATTCCGAATTAAACCGTTGATTTAATACCAATGTTTTCAGGGAGAATAATATTATTCAAAAAATATTTTTGGAAATTTTATTCAATGTCCAACATGAGAATATATACATGTCTTGGAGGATAAAAAGACAACTAACCAAGGGAGGTGAAACAATGGAATAATATGCCAACAAGATGCCAATAATGTTTATTTTCTCACGTAGTTTAATGTTTTTGAATGTAAATCGAAAATGATAAGCATACTATGAGGTAGAGGGTTGTACCACATCATTATGGGAGTAGAGAAATAACTAGTAACCAAACCTAAGAAATAGAAATGGTTCAGCTAATTTGATTAAGCCTTAGTTTCTTTGTATGTATATTTCTCCTGACCTTCTCTTTCACATTGAGTCTTCCACAACAACTTAGATAGGCTGGAAAATTCTAGATGGTATATTTGGAAAAGAAGATGACATGAGATCTCATAAATTATAGAATGCACTCCTAGTAAACTTGATAATCTACATGCCTTCTTATCTAAATTTTTCTAGGTGATACTATTTTTGAAAGCATGTGGAGTCGATAAGAAAGATGCCCAGATTATCTTTTCCATTATTTCTAAGCTTGGACCCAAATAATTTGTTTTCATTTCTACCTTTCGTGCCATGAAAGAAGATTTAAGGACTACCTGGAAGATACCCTCATTCACAAAAAAATATTCTCAAATCATTAGATAATAGCACGAGGTGATCTAAATGGGTGCAATCAATTCTAATTCACATGCCCTAATAGAAATTAATGGTAAAGGAAAGGAGAAGAAACATGATAAAAAATAAGATAAAATTGACTAACCTAAGAAAGAAGCTAAGTATACTCAATCCAAATCTAACATGAGTACTTCTTCATCTACTACTGATTCTAAACTAAAGAAGAAGTGTAAGTGTTAATATTTCAAGAAGTCAAGACATGAAGAGTATTAATGCATGAGAAAAAAATTGACCACATAACTCATTTACTTGAGATGAATAGTAAAAAATGATCTAAAACCTTAATGTTTTAAAGAAAAGAACAAAAACTCTGAGAATAAGAAAGGAAAATCTCTCGTACCTTAAGTACCTCCTTCATGGAAATGGGTTATAGATTTTAGTTCTTCACACACCATGGGTTCTTTTCATGTTAAGTTTTCTGACTTAAGACCTTATACCATGTCCTAAACCAGCTTGGGTGACAATATATCTGTCACAGTAGTTGGTAGTGGATCATCTAAAGTTGATGGCGAAACCTGTTTGGAAATGTTTCATAATTTTTTCATTGATTCCAAATTTTATATTGATGTCAATGTGTCCCTAAGGTGTCTAGGTGGGTGCATGAAGTTTCAAGTCATGTCAAATCATAAATTCATGGTGTGCAAGCATAAGCTAGGTGCATGGTCAAGAAAGTAAGTTTTGTGGTGAGTAATCTCAAGGTTGTATGCATAATTCCCATGGTCAAACATGGTTATTCATATGTGTATAAGGTTTTAACAAGTTTGTAACAAGTCTCCGTGGTCAAATTATGAAGAGTTAGGTGGTTCTAGGATTAACTCTGGTCCTAAACCAAACATTTTGGCATGAAAACATGAAATTTCAATAAAATAAGAGAATGAAAATCATGCTTGGAGCAATATGAGCTGGAATATCATGTCTGGAAGGAGTATTAGATCAACACTCGGGCTTATAAGGCATGAAGGTAGCTATTTTGAGGTATTTTAGTGAAGATAAGGCTAGTAGGCAAGTGGAATGGTTGAGTTAAGGAATGATCTTGTAAACCAAGCACTTAAGGTACATAATTTTATGGTATATGATTTTTTCATGGGTTCATAACAGTCTAAGGAGGTAAATTGAGAAATTAATTAGGTTGGCATAATACACCCTTCAGGACTAGAGAACAAATTCTCCACAAATGATATGGGGCAGATATTTCTAAATAAAATATGACAAATTGGTATTTGGTATACGTTTAGGGGTAATTTGATAATGTGTGGTAAAAATTTCAGTAGCTAAGGAAGTGTTTTGCAATATTTATGTATGTTTTTCTAAAACCGGTTTTTGGAAAATGTAGATTAAGCACTTCAAATTCTTACCTGTAAAGGAAAATTGACAAGCCTCCTTAAGATAAATCATAGAATACATATTTATAGGTAATTTAGATAAAAATTTAATTCAAAAATAATGAGGTTAATTGATTAATTATTTAAAAAGTTCTAACCATTTTTATGAGCTAGTTTGAAACCCTCCAAACCCTCATCTTGATGCAATATGAGAAAAATTAACTTTTTGATCTTCCAATCAACTATAAAATCCATGAAACCTACTTGGGTTCATATATTACTCCATGAATTAAATTTTACAGACATGTTTCCTTTGTATGTGTGATTGTATACGGTATAAAAAACAATGGTTTTGATTAAATTTGTAACTACATGTAAGAGTTTGAAGTTTCATGGTGAAAACCTTAGTACTCTAGAAAGCTTATGATTTATACTACATGCTTAGGATGACTTGATAGATTCCAAGGTGTGATCCTTTTAATAATTTTAATTCTCAACTTATGGATCTCAAACCGTTCTACTTGGTTGTTTAAGAAAGCTTGCAAAGCTGAGTTATACTTATATATTCCCTTCAATAAATCATGCTTAAAAGTACTTGAAAATGGTATATAGATTCTCAATGAGGTGATCACATAATCAAAATTACATAATAATTAAGGATAAATATAGTTAAGTGTGCTAATTTTGGTCTCCACTTATAACTACGAATCTATATACGTAAAACTTTGAATACCTTGCTAAATTGGAAGAGTCAATAAGGAAACATGCTAGTAGCCTTGGTGATTTCTGCTGGTTAAATATGACCTAAAGTTCATAACCTTTCCTCCACATCATTGGAAACTACTAAAAACTTCATGATGGTGGTGTGTAAAGTCCATTTAAGTTTTTGATTTGATATCTCCATGACTATGAGTTGATGACTGGAAAGGAAAGATGTATAAAACATTTCAAACTTTATCTTGATGACTATCAATATCCTCATGTTGATAATAATTTCTTGCAGACCTATTGTACCTGATTACATGCTTGAGAAAATATGTTAATGTCACTACATGTTCATGATAAAAAACAGTGTGTCCTTGTGCTTGAATAAGGTGCTGAAGAAAAATGGTGAGTTTTGAAGGATGAAAGCGGGTTAAAAATAAGAATTAAATTATTTTTAACATGTTTCTATGCTTGTATAAATTTTCACAAACTCCAAAGACACTGGAAGATAAAATAAACATACTCACTTAGGGTAGAAGAAGACAAAACTGTCATAATAATTGTAAACTAGAAACTGCAAGATGTCAAAGGAAAATTACATGTTGTAAGAGGAACATTTGCAGAGGTTAGATGGTACCAGAAGTGTAAGAGAACCTCTCAAAATCGTAAAAGCATCAAAAATATCCTTGGAAGGTCTAACAAGATTATGTAAGTAACTAAAATATCATATGCAAGAAGACAAATTTGTGAAGTAATTTTGTAAAGTCATTTTGTATGCACTTGTATGTGGGAATAATGAGTCATGTGAAGAGTTAGAAATCATGAAAGTTAAATATTCATGTTTAAAAAACTTCCATGTTTACTTAAGCTCAAGTTTTGAGCATGTAAATTTTGTTGGAAGGGTGCAGTGTTGAGTACTAATTTTTTAAACTGAGAAGTAAATAAATGTTTTCAAACCATGGCGAATCAATAGAGGAGAAGATAAATAAAAGGAATTGAAATAGATATCACATCATGTTGATGAAAGAAAAGAAGTGGTGAATGTGATCAAAACAATTTCCATACTCAAAGTATGATTTGTAGCTCAACAACTCAAGAGTGAGCTTCCTAGCAAGTTCTGGCTTGTAGAACAATAGTCAAGTGGGTGTTTGGCATAAAAGTGAAGTGGTTTCTTCATAAATATAGATACAGCTTCAGGGTGAGTGGATTCTCACCACCTTGTGAGATAATTATAATTCTTTATGGAAAATTTTCATTGATATTTCTTTGATTTCTCCTTTTGTGGGTTTTATACCTTATTAGTTTTCCCTCCTCAAATCATGTTTACATGTATGTTTGTTGTTCTTTCTCTTTCATGGTTTTATGCTCATCTTCTTCATTGTTAACATATTCAATGTTGGTTTATTAAATCATTATAAATTTCACAAAATTTTAATAAGAATTTATTCACCAACCACACCTCTCAGTGCCTAGATATCTAACAATTGGTATTAGAGTTGGTTCTCTTCGAAAAAGTTCAACAACTTAAGAGAAGGTCCTCACGGAACAATCATTAGTGGTCAAGTCGATACAATAATGAAGAAGAAGTATGAAATTACTCAGGCCCTAATTAAGTGTCAAAGAAAATGCCTATATCCATATTGAGGAAGAACTTAGGACTTCAAAGAATGAGCTAGAACAATTTAAAGATAAATTGATGACATATCTAAGAGATAAGGAAAGTTAAAGCAATCAAAGATACGCTAATGACAGATCAGGTCTGGTTTTTAAAAATGAAGCAAATCAACGTGAATTGCAACATGAATCTAGTCATAATCCATGCCAAGAAGCCATCAAAGCTAAGGATGAAGAATTTGTTGAAGTAAATGCAAATTTTGTGATACTAATAGAGGAATTGGAAAAATTAAGAAAAATGGAATTAAAGGGAAAATAAATCCATCAAGGATATAAGAAGACCATCAAGTTGCCAAATGCAAGGAGAATCCATGGTAATTTTCTTCTATTTTTATTTTCATGTCATGTGTTGGTGCCATTTTTGAGCTAACACCATGTTGCCCTAATTTTCCAAGTCTATATTTGCTCAAAAATGTTTTACCCTTTGAATTGATGGTCTGAAATTCTACCCCTCTAGTTTGATGCTTTAAAAAATGCTCACAAACTTGTCGTTTTGCCCTAAATTGAAGGAATATTCCAAGTTTTCCCTTTTTTGTGCCCTAGTTCTTCCAATTTTGCGGGTTGTGTCATTCTTTCCCTTTTCTAGATTGTGTAATAATCGAAATTGATCAATTCAGAATTGTTTGTATTTGAAAATCCAATCCCAAGGTTGAAAATGTTCAGAAATCATGCTCGAGTTGATTTAAAAATAAAAAATCTTCCATCCTTGGTGAAAAAATTCAATTCTAGGGCTTCCCTGGATTTTTTTACGTTTTGATGTTCTGAAGGGCATCATTTTCCCATCAAATTCATCCTCAGAAGGCATTGGCAATGCAGCAGGTTCGCATTGGCTGAGGAAAGGTGGGGAGGCACTCTAATGTTTCATTTTTCACCTTTTCAAGCAAATGGGGCATTTTCAGGCCCGAGGCTCTGTTTTTTCCAATTTGCCTATGTGGTGTGTTCTGATTTGCAGGGGGATGGTGGGTGTTCAGATTCCCTTAAGGTTTTTTACACCTTTAATAAATTTCTAAAATTCAAATTTTTTCCCGAAAGCCCACAACAAACCAGAAGAGGACACGTGTCCTAAAAGTTTCAAAACGGAAGTGTAGGCCGCTAGGGGACTTAGAGTTTTTTGGCTATAATTTTATAAAGTTTCAAAATCAGTTTTTCCCCTACTCCAATCAGTGATGGACACGTGGCAGCACGGTGGGTCAGTGGGCTAGTGGAGGTTTTGATGATTTTAAAGTTTTTAAACTTCGAATGGTTTAAAGTCAAGTTTTAGCCCGAAACCCTATAGTGAATAGGGGATGGACAGGTAGTAGGGGAGAAGTCGGAGGCGCGGGCGCGTGGGGACAAAGTGGAAAATTTTCCCTTGGCTTAAAGGGAGTAAAATGAAGATTAAGCCCGCGGGTCCTCATCAAATGAGATATGGACGCATGGTAGAGGGCAAGGCGGGTCAGTGGGCCGACATAGGTAGGAAGGAAATTTTTCTCTTTTTCCAAAAATACTCAAAATCAAATTTTGATGGGCTGGCCTGCTAGCGAATCAGAAGGAGACACGTGGCAAGGGAAAAATCGGAGGTGCGGGCCCACAGGGAAAAAAGTGAAAAATTTCCCAATTTCCAAAAAAGGTAAAAAGGCACAGAATTGAAGCACAATTTCAATGGGACCCACCATGTGCCATGTGTCAACTCCAAAATTCAAAGGCGGAGGGGCAGGGGAAAAAGCCAAAGTTTTCCATTTTTTCAAAGATGTCAAAAATTCAAAAATAAGCCTGAATTTGTTCCCAATCATAGTTTGACATGTAGCAGATCAAGAGCAACTGTGCATTTTCATTTTTGGCCACCATTTTTCCTCCAGGAAGCTTGGAATCATGAATTTTTCATAAAATTCATCAAATTTATAGTGATTTTGTGTTGTCTTGGCCTTCCAGGATCATTGACATCACTTTCATGGCTTAATTCTTTGATTTGAGGTGTTTTTGAAATACTTTTTGCCCCAGCCCAAGCAAACACTTGAAATGACAAAATCCAAAAATTGCAGAGGTAGTTTGAAAAGGTGAAATGATGAGAGGAAGGGTGTTTGCATGCCTCAATGATGGAAAACGTGCCTCCAAGATGGATAATGATCCACATATTTGTAATGATTTAATCTTTTTGGCACACCTGGCAACATGCGAGTGATATTCTGTTTAATGTCATTTTCATTGAATCATGAAGAATTGTTGTAACAAACTTGATCCCATGGCATATTATTTGCTTGGGAAATAATGCTCCAATGTGGCATGAGGTATATAATACATTTTGGAGGAATTGTAAAGTGTTGGGAGTTGAAAATCATGAGCAAATTATGAGAGAAAGCTCATTTTTTGAGAAATCCACCAAAGAACCAGGTTAGTGTCTCATGTGTTGGAAATTCATGTATGTGAGTTAGTTACAAGTGTATATCCATCACACAGCTTTGATATTGTTCATGTAACTCTTCCCTAATGTTGAATCTAACAAGTTTTGAATTAAATTTTTTTTTTTTTTGGCCATATGGTCTTTGTTATCATTTTTAAATGTTTGCAAATATTTTTTATTTTTCTTGTTACAATCTTGCATTGAAAGTCTTTAGAAATCACACAGGATCTCCATTTCTAGTTGATAGTTTAGTGGCATTTGCAATCTCATATTCAGAAGAGCCTTCATCTGATAAGAAGATAAACAAATTTAAAAGCACTTTACTTTCCTTGACTGCAGAGATTTCTTGGAAGCCTTTGGGGTCACCTTAGGCATGGTTTGATCAAGGATTTTTGTGTTTAATTGAGTTCTTTACTTCAAGCTTTTTGTGGTAGTTTCTCAAATATTGTGTGAAGAGTGCAACCTGGGATTCCATTTGTGCCTCTTCTGATTGAAAGAACATCCTGATTATTTGAGGCATTTCATCTAATAGTTGTTCAAGTATTGTAGAGATGTCAAAGATCTGATCTATCCCAGTTTGTCTTATCAATCCCCCGCTAAAAATCATCTAAAAAACAAAGATCCTATCATGTACTATCCCTTATTTGCATTTGTATACCCACAAAAGATCAAAATCCATTTGCAAAAGTATGCATAACAAATCAGGATTTCCAATGTCTCTAGTAACCTTTGCCTTATTTTGAGAACATACCCATGTTTTGAGAAGTGGAAAATTCTGAGAGTTCATATCTGGGGTGTTGATCATGTTTTCACCAAGGTCTCTATCATAGAATTTCAAGAAAAGAGAAGGACATATTCATCTCCTTCACCATTACAAGGTTACAAAATAGGTCCTCTTACCTTGGTTGCAAGGCACAACCTAAAATAGCTAGGACAAGATCAAGTCCTATTGGAGTGCTATCCATTTCTCCACAAACCTAAGTGCCAGCTAAACCATATCCCCAGCTACCAATGACATACAACATGGTCTAATCTGTCTTTAAGCTCCATGACATATCTATGGTGCTGCTCATACTGAAAAGGAGAAAAAATTTGGATACAAACATCATGTATTTGGACATAGATCTAGGGATTTAATAAGGAAAGTAGGACAAGAACACCCTTAGAGGGATTGCAAGTCTCAATTTGAAAATAATAGAATGTGTTTCAATGGTCATGAGAAGGGTCGCATAGCAAAAAAATTTCCTTAAAGATCGTATGATGTATTATTGGATAAAGGAGACATCTAGAGTTGTATGTCTTGAGTGCAACAAAGAAGGTGATTTTTCTAGACATTTCCATAAGAGGAAAATCATCTACAAGAGAAAGTATAAATTCAATTATGCACCTATAGAAACAACCAAGGGAAAATAAAAATTATCCAATGAAGATCCAAGCTTAACTAAGATGTCAGAATGCATAAAAAAAGCTAAGAAGAAGGAAGTTGGATCAGTCAAGTCCATAAAGATCAATTTACCATTAGATCCTATAAGAGGTATATTTTCCCTAGTTGAGAACAAGCTCATGCATAAAGAGGAACACATGTGCTTACTGAGTAGAATACAAGAGACCATCATACTAAGACAACCATTAAAGGGAAACTCAAAAATAATTTGCAAAAGGGAAAGAAAGTTGGGGTCACTAGTCTCCTTTGAAGATTTAATGATGTGTTAGTGCTCTCATGAGCATGGTATGCCTTCTCTAGGATTCTATGAGGAATATGTCTATTGAAGGAAGCACAATGAGGCTTGTAATGGCACATCTTGCAGCTGTCAAAACCCAGGAAAAGGCATCTCCTTGATGATAAGTGATCGATTACAAGATATAAGGTCTTTAAAATCAAGGTTCTCTTCATGATAATGTTATGTGAACAATCAAAAGTGTGTCTTTTTAAGAAATATTCAATCATAGTTGTTGCTAATTGGAACCTTTAATGTGATTCCATGTTGATCAAGCTATTGATGGTTTTATGTAAAACGTCCAAGGTATATTTCTCAAGTCCATTATTAATGTCTTGGTGAATGAATAGTGTATAAAAGATGGTTAATCATTCTATGTGTCTTCCTCAATATCTAAGTTTATTAGAGACTAAAAATCTAGTACAATGTCCTATGTTCTTTTGAGCTATGTGTAAGTATAGTGTCAAATCTTTGAAGTTTGTAAGGAACTGTCTAGCTCTTCAAAATATGAGTTAAACCGTGATGTATAGTTAAGAGATCTCAGTCAGAGGCAATAAGGTATACCAATGCTACAAGAAAGTTATGTGTGAAGTATAGTATAGATAACCTCCAAGGTTATCACAAGGTTTGAGGGTCGAAATTGTGTGCTGAAGTTAAGCCAAGTGTCATTTTATCCTTTCAAAGATGAGTGATCCATTATATTGTGGATAAGAATCCCTGATAATATTTAAGATGTCAAATGGTGAAGTCATCCTTTAATGTCTAATAAAGATCTAGTTATAAGTACCAAACAGGCCATGAAGTTTCTCTAAACCATGTCAAATTATTTCAAGTGTGCTCTAGCTATCAAAAGGATACGAATTGAGAATCTTGTTAAATGTTTTCAAATATGTTCAGAGTATTGAAATATTTTATTTCTTTAAGAAGGTCAAGTTGGAATTTTGCATCTCAAATCGGTTTAAGGAATCTCAAAGTGATCAGATTTTAAAGAAGGGATGGGCTGAAATTTTCAAGTTTGCCTAAAATGCATAATGACAAGGTACAGTGGTGTTCAGAGTTGTAATTTAATCAAAATATGCTTGATAAGTTGATTAGGTCTTGAACCAAGTTGTTTATACCATGTCTACCACCTTTTACATAGTGGAGTTCATATGAAAATATGGAGATAAATCAAGACTATGTGGCTTTAGGCCAAGGCTCTCAGTTGGGAAACAGGTTTTTTCAACCGTGTTTACTGAACTCAAGATCTATCAAGGTTTCTATGTCAGATGAATGGATATGTGGATGGTTTTGGAGTGATCTCTGAAGAACATGAGAAATTGAAGGAAAGGTAATACTACAGGTCAGGACAATAAGGAACATGAACTCAGTGATGACAAGGTCATGAAAATTGGTTCATAGGAGTGTTGAGTCTATCATTGAACCTAAATTTGTTAGGATGTAGTAGTTGAAGTTAAATATATCCTAGAGGACACCTACAAGGTCAATTTTACTTGAGATGATTCTTTGTTTAAGTATGGGTGAGTAAACAAGATGTGATCAACCTGATAAGTTTGTGTATTGAAGACTGAGACCAAATATCTAACAAAGATCTAAGAGAAATATTGGAGGATAAACCATCAAACTCATGTGAGTGTTCAATTCATCTAATGAAGCTCTAGTCATTGAAAGTATCTTCAAATGATCATATTTGGTGTAACCTAGGAGTAAATGTGGAGAAAAAGTAACATCTCTTATGTAAAGGTGAATCAAAGTAAAGTAAGGTCTTGTCATGTGATTTCTAGAATTTTATGGGTATACCTTTGGGAAGTAACTCATAAATTTGATGTTGAAGGTTAACCTCAGACTAAAAGAGTGAAAGTGAACTTCAAATAAACAAACAATATTGCACCTAATGAAGGCATGAGAAGTATTTTTTTGAAGAAATAAAAGGTGAGTACTTTAGAACTTGTCTTCATTAATTAGGTATCTATTCATGTAGTCGTTTATCTCAAAGGGAGATTACAAGGTTTTGGTCTAAAGAAATAATACTGTGAAGTTATGGATCCTGTTAATGATAATAAAGAAAAGACATGGTGTGACTCGACGTAGAAGGATTTTGAATGATTGTCTAGATATATTCATTTTATAAACCATTTCTAAGCCTTTACAAAAATAAGAGGATGTGTTTTTGGTATTGAAATCTTTAAGGACTGGGAAAATTGTGTATTATGAGGAAGGAAAGTGGGTTTTTCAATTATTATTGTGAGTTAGAGGCATCCTTTTCTTTACTGATAAAATAAACACAAAGGGGATGTGTTTATAGAGCTATTGTATTGATTTGGAGGTATGGAAGTGTTTGCAAGTCATATGGTGAAGAAATTATCTCTCTCAGGCTTCTACAGAAAACCTTATAGGTTTTATGAGGGTTTTTGTTTTAAAGGTCCAAATGATGGAACCAGGTGATGAAAAATTGAGCAAATCATCTTAGGAGTACCTCCTAAAATATTTCAGTGGTTCTAGACTACAAAAGTTTCTCACATGTGATAAGTCCTTGACATTCTTCATGAAGACCTATAGCTAGCTTCTAAGACCTAATTTGGAACTTTAGACATAAAATTATGCACTTTACACATTATTTGACCCGGTATTTTACTACTATTTAGAATGTTCTCAAGTGTACAAAGTACTAATTAATACCACCTTTTGGCCATCTTTATTTTATATTTTATGTCATAGTTCCCATGTATTTTCCATAACTTATCTGCCTATTTCACAACTGCCCTGACATTCTACCCCTAAATTAGGGTGTCCCATCCTATATTGGGGCACCCCGAGGCACCTCGGTCCCACCATGGGTGCCCCAATCTATACAAACCACCTTTCACTGCTTTTTAAGTAATTTATATTTTTTAATCATCTTTATCTTTTTCTCATTCGGCCTTGTCGGGATTAATTAATAAATTAATCTTGAGATCCCTATAAATATAAAGTTATAAGACAATAATGAGGGTCCTAGGTCATATCGTTACACACTACTATCACTCCATCTAGGGCTACATATATTACATTACTTGCATCCACATAGTTTCATACATCAAGGCAGGGAGATTTGCATCACGCATACTTCATAGGGGGAGGGATTCTATTATATTCCATGTACACATGCTATTTACGTCTTCTATAGTTATTATTTCTCACTACTTCACAAAGTGTGACTGACACGAGAGCACCTAGGGCATGACATGCACACAAACACTAGAACTAAATATGGGTTTGAAATGTAGAGCAGTGCTTAGTGAAAAGTCCACTAGCTTGGCGACTAAGGTCATTCTGACCCATTCATATGCATATTTTATTTTTCTATGGTTTGATACTTCTATTTTCATTGCAGGTCATTCTCTAACTCATCTGACACATCCAGTGTGATAAAAAGATAAGTTATAGAACTAACTTGTGACCATACCAGTTGCAGATTTTGAGCATTTACAGTGTTCATAGCACCCAGATCTATCCTTCACAGGGTCCTTCAGAGTATTCATCTACACTTCAATGTTTTATTCTCTGACCTGCGACAGTCACTTCTAATGAGCTAAGCTATTTCTCTCCCATTATCTTGCAAATTTAGGGTTTCATTTTATTTAGCATAGTTATCTACATCTAATTTACTATTATTTATTGTGTTTATATAGCATATTAGTCCTCATAATTAGATTAATTAGGATTACCACTTCCTCCCATTCAGTCCTAATTTGAGTTAATCATTTTGGTGAACCCGACATGATCTTACTACACAAACACATATGCATGGGTTAGGCTATCCATATTTACTCTCTACAGATGTTTATACTACCTTCCATCCTACTCCTTGTAATCAACCCTTATTCGAATAAATTCAAGCTATGCATTTTTTGTTTCACGAAAAATTTCAAGCTATAGAATCCACTATTATATCTTTCAAATCTGAAATCCAACATCTTAAAGATGCTTCTCAATCACATGTTTTTCCTCCTTTTACATCTCAAATGAAATATAGGTCCATTACATGTCATTTTATTGAACCTCATGACATGTCATCACCTGAGCCTCTCATATTTGAATGTAATGATAATGTTCCACCCCAATGGATTCCTATCTTTGAGTCATCACTAATCAATGATCAAACACCACCACAATAACCACCTCTCAAACACACTCCACCCCCTTCTCCTCCCAACACTTATGTAGCATCACCAATCCCACATAAGATCCAACCCATTACTGTTGTTAGAGACACTAATATTTCTATTAATAGGTAGTCAACATTTCTAACTCCATCATCATCACATGGTTCTAATATTATTTTGGCCTACAATTATGTTTACCCTCTCTCATATCATGACACAGACAACACTCTCCCACAATGGAATGGAACATCTCATGTTTCTCCACAACTCTCCATCATCATAGTGAATTTGGGGGACATAACACCTCATGCATCCCCCCCACTAACTCGTGTATCTATCATCTTTACATTCTCACATAGGTGTTTGCATTTCACATACTAGCCCCATCATTACCTGGTGACACACTCTTGTGCTTTGGTTCAAATTGGATTATTGAGGGATTACCATTACACTAAACCCCACACACTGCACTATACGTTCTACACATTTACATTATATCACATACACCACACATTCTAAATCATCCTTTCTATACTTGATCTACATCTTACACTATTCTATACATACTCATCTATTAGTCATTTATACATCATCTATGTTATACAGGCTACACTAGTCATCACAACATTTGCGTCTATATTTCCACCTATTTCTTATATTCTCTATTTATGCTAGGTCACATTATATATGCGTCTAGTTTTTCAGGTCATCACTAAATATTCTACACCTATATTGACATCTTGCATCATCTATGCATCATACCCTTCTTACATTTTCTTATTTACACAATGCATCTATCCATCCTATCCATTCCACACTACACTAGATCCCATTACATATGGGTCTAGTTCTACTTATCATCATTACATATTCCAGTTCTATATACACATATTATTGCATTTCACACCTTACATATTCATGCTACACATTCTCCATTGTATTTCCTACTATGCGCATTGGCATATCCTACTCCTTACTGTGTCATTTCTACCACATTGTTTTATATGCACTGCACTCATCGCCCTATGATGCACTCTAGTTCCTCTGTCAATACTTAAATGTGAGGGTTACCAATCAAATAGACCTTACATACATGTAACACATCATCATACCACATTCATCGAACTAGTGACCAACGCTCTAAGCTATATCATCATCAACAATCATCATAGCATACCCTAGTGGTATACGCCTTAGGTTAAATCATCACTCTTTTAGTCAATTTCTCATTATCCTCTTACATCCTATCATCACACATTATATTATCCTATCCTATGTCCTTCTACTACATCATCATTTATCCTACTCATCACTTAGTGGTATATGCTTTAGGCTAAATCACCACCTCATTCTTATTCATCACGTAGTGGTCCACGCTTAGTGCTAAACCACAACCTTCCGTTATCTTCCATATACTCATATACACTCCATCCCACCTCATCACCAATCTTATAGTGATATACGCTATAGGATAAATTGTCACACTCTTATTCCTTCAGGTAGTGATATATGCTTAGGTCTACATCATCACTCTTCCATGTAACAATTTATGCTATGCACTTAGGCTATAGGGTACATGCACATATTTCCATTCATCTCACCAACATACAATCATTCTATCATGATATACACTTAGGGATAAATCATCACTCCTCTATTCAAAAATGTTGTGATATACACTTTGGCTATAGGGTTCACTCACATCTCTCCCCGTGTCACATTTCATCACCACTATACAAACACAAGCATCACAACATGCTAGACACAACCAACACTACTCGACCATTTCCCAATGACACAGGCTTTTTTATAGTTCATTCTTGAATTTTGATGGGGAAAAAAAATAGACCTCACTGAATACGCTTCCATACACTTAAGGGGCATGTTTCTCCTATCATTCCATCTTGCATTCCATTCCATCAATCCACAACATACTAGATTGTCTTGGCAACACTTACTCTTGCTTACTGGTGTTTTACATTCTCACTTTATTAAACATGTTACCTTTCTTTCTTATATGTCATTATCATACACATATGAATGTTCACACATTTGGTTAGTGTGATCCCAGATATAAGACTCTACACACAGCATGGATGCCCACCTTTTACCCTTCTTATACTAGTCACTAGGGCATCCACATTCATCTTTCCTAGGTTTTATTGTTTCATTATGTACTTAACATCTTATATTACTTGATCATACATGTTTTGACATATTATTTATCATTCTAACATGCTAATGGGTGTTCCATGTGCCACACTTTTTTTTTATAGGATTACATATTTCCATGACTCCTTGTTTGTTTCTACTTGTCTGCATTATTTGACATTGTATGCGGGTTTTTCCCTTTTTTTTGTTCACACTTGTTTGTTGTTTGTGGAAATGATGGCCTTACATGTCTTGCTACATCATGAGTGATCTCCCATATTTGTAACTCACTTTGTGTGGTCTTATTTTTGTTTCTTCAATGTTTACACTACTGTGCTTAGTAGTTTTTCTACATTTTATGCATATTTTACACTTATTGCATGTATGTGTTTTTATACTAACACTTGTATTGGCTATCCATCCCCTTTTGTGCGCATCTTGGTATCCATCAAGCACTTCCCTTTCCCCCTATAGGGCATAGTTATAGATTATAGAGTGTGGTGGGTCCTCTTTTGGGGCCACATTCTCCTTCCAAGGTCTTCACATGCACCCCTAAAGAGGGGGGGGCATCATTGAGGGTTTTATACTAACATAGTATATTTACACTAGTTCAGACAGTGTGAGTTATTCTAGACCAATCTACGAACTCCATACGCAATGGCCTTAACAAGACATGGTTCTCTTTGGTAATTCTACTGAGTGGTTACTGGCTCAGGGGTTATAGTGGGTGTGCCTTGCTACACTTCTCCGTCTACTGGCATTGGATCGTAAAAAACACAAGGATAGTACAAATATATATTCAAAAAAATTCAGTAGAAGCAGTTAGAGTTAGAGGACATAGGGAATTTTATCCCTACACTTCTTCAGCTAAGGTGGTGTGAGATCGCCCAAAAAACTTGTGATAGTACAAGATATCCTTCTACACCCTCTTGCTTGAAATGGATCAGGTGCACATATTCCATTCACATTTTTTATAGTATATTTTACATTTGCATACTTTTGACATGCATATTTTAGACAACATTTTTACATACATACATATTTAACTAATCGATCATTTTCTCCTTACAGGTTCATCGTATGATAAATAAGTAGTCAAATTGGGGGAAATAAATAAATAAAAAAAATAATAGCGACAACAAACTACAAAGGTACTTTCCATACTAACCATGCAGGTACATTACACATCATAACAACTACACACTCCTCCACATTTTTATTTTTTGTCATTCCACTCTTGAGTCTATTCCATAGGCATGTCTTCTTCTACACTCTACATGGATATCAGGTACGCATCTCTATCTACTTTATGTTACCAAGATTTCCGCTCACCAACATAAAGTGGGGGGAAAATGTAGACACAAAATTATGCACTTTACACATAATTTGGATCAGTATTATACTACTATTTAGAAGTTTCTCAAGTGTACATAGTACTAATTAATCCCTCCTTTTGGCCATATTTATTTTATATTTTATGTCGTAGTTCCCATGTCTTTTCCAGCACTTATCTGCCCATTTCGTAACTGCCCCAACATTATAGCCCTAAATTTTGGAGTCACATCATGTAATGGGGAACTTTAGTCCCACCTTGGGTGCCCCAATCTATGCAAACCCATTTCGCTCATTTTTGGGTTATTGCTAGATGTTGGTCATCTTTATCTTTTTCTTAGTTGGCCTTATCAAGATTAATTACAAAATTAAGCTTGAGATACCTATAAATTTAAAGTTATAACACCATAATGAGGGTTCAAGGTCATAGCATTACACACTACTATCAATCATTCTAGGGTTGCATCCATTGCATCACTTCCATCCACATAGTTTCACACATAAAGGCTAGGAGATCTGTATCACACACACTTCATAGGGGGTATTCTATTATTTTCCATGCACACATGCTATTTACATATTCTATAGTTACTATTTTTATTTTTCATAAAGTACGAATGACATGAGAGAACTTAGGGCACAACATGCACACACACACCAGAACTACATATGGGTCTGAAATGTAGTGCAACGCTTAGTAATAAGTCTACTAGCTTCACGGATGAGGTCAGTCTAACCCATTTATATATTTTTTGAGGATAAGAGAAGAAACACAGATATAAGAACTCCTTGGAAGCAAGAAACCAGTTGAAGGTTTTTACCATGGTGCTTATACAAGTTTCTGTTATAAAAAGTAATAATTCAAGTCTATACAAACCTGTAGGTACGTTTCTTGAGCTCTTCTTCAGAGTATGTCCGATACATTTTCAATATCATATAGTGAAAATGAGATGATTATATTTTAAGCACTATAATAAGTGAACGTGGAAAAATGATATAGTAGTCTATGCATGATTGGTGAATGCAATATGAAGTTGTCATTTGATTGCATATACTCACTAAAGCCATTGTATAATTGTTTTAAGATCCTGACACAATTTGTATTTCATATTTTGGCATGAAGATTATGTGTTGATTCCAATTCCTTGAGTTCTCAAGTAGATGGAGACAGTACCATCATAGGGGGAGTCACAAGAAGTTTTCTCACAATGAGTGTGAGCTTCTAAAACAAGATGAATTTAGTCCATTTTCCACTAAAAAAGTGCCTTAGAGATATTTTCATCCTTTTGAGGTCATGTTGGACATTACAAGGAGGTTAGATCTTAGAAAAATATAACTAGCCAAACATGATATTGGCACACAAATGAGGCATGTCAATCCCAGGGGGAGTTTGATATAGGTCAAATTCATCTTCTCACATCAGGTACATAGTCCAAAAGGTAAGAAATTAGAGAAAGAAGGAAAAATTCATATTATTTGGCATGATTTATTGAAAGCCACAAGTCTGGAACATGGTAAATTATCAAAATGAGAACAAGTAAGAGGAGTATAGTCCTAGAAGAAGCATTTAATTTTTCACACTAGGTATAAATACCTCATGTGTTTCAAGTAGGAGCCAAGAAAAGAGAGAACACAATCTTAAGGGGATCCTTTGAACAAGAAATTTTGTCTTTCTAATGCATTGTTGTACTTGGTTGTCATTTTTTCATGTAAATTGGTCAATAAAACTTTTTCATAGATTTCAAAGGGGGAGAGTGAACTAAGAAACATGAGAAAAAGGCTTCTAGACATTGGTCTTCATTAGTTGCCATTAATGGTTCTAGGTGGTTGTCATCAATTAAAAAGGGGGGGTTTGTTGGGAAATGTGTGATAAGGTTTTAATTTATTTCAAAGTTTCCTTAAAGTATCCAGGTGGGTCAATGAAGTATCAAGTTATGTCAAATCATGAAGTCATAGTATGCAAGCATAAGCTAGGTGTATGGTCAAGCAAGTATGGTGTGTGGTGAGTAATCTCAAGGTGGTATGCATATTTCCCAAGGTCAAACATGGTTAATCATATGTGTATCAGGGGTTAACAAGTCTCCATGGTCAACTTATATAGATTCAGGTGGGTCTAGGCTTAATTATGGTCCTAAACCAAGCATTTTGGCATGAAAACATGAAAGTTAGATTAAGGAAGAACAGGGAAAGCATGGTTGGAGCAATATGAGCTAGAATAACATGTGTGGAAGAAGTATTAGGTCAACACTCAGAATTATAAGGAATGAAGGTAGTTATTTTGAGGCATTTTAGTGAAGATAAGGCTAGTAGCTGGGAAAATTTTAGTGGTGAATATTCATTAATTCACGAATATTTCGGTTTCTAAAATTTGAAAATGGAAAAATTTTAGGGTACAAGTTAGGACCAATTTGCCAAACATTTCTGGGTGCAAGTTAATTTTAAGGTCGATTCGTCATCCTGTGACATAGAAATCCACAAAATTCACCTAAATACAGTCCTTCAGTACCATTTTTTATGCTATCGTCTGACAACATATAATATGCTATTAGCCAGTATTATAAAAAAATGCTACTAGCCATTAGTATTTTTTATGCTACTGGCTGACAACATATTATATGTTGTCAGTCAGTATCATAAAATATGCTATCGGCCAGTAGCATAAAATATGCTACTAGACGGTAGCATTTTTTATCCTATCAGCATATAAAAAAGCTACCTTCCAATAGCATTTAATAGTGTTGTTGTGATGTCTCCGTATTCTCCATTCGTGCAAAATATAATTTTCACATATTTGCTAACTAAATTTTCCCTAGCTAGTAGGAAATTGGAATGGTTGACCCAAGGCATGATGATTCTAACCAAACACTAAAGTTCTATAATTTTATTGTATATGATGTTTTCTTGGGTTCACAAATGTCTAAGGAGGTAAATTGAGAAATTCCCCAAGTTGGCATAATACACCTTTTAGGACTAGAGAAAGAAATATGCACAAATGAAATATGGAAGATCTTTCCAAAGAAAAATATGAAAAATTTGTCATTGGAATACATTAAGGTGTGAGTTAAGAAGGTGTGGTCAAAATTTCTGGACTAAGGAAGTGTTTTGCAAAAGTTATGGATGTTTCTCTAAAATTCTGTTTTTGGAAAATGTAGATTAAGTGTTCTAACTTCTTATTTGTCAAGGAAAATTCAAAAGAATCCTTCAGATAAATAATAGAGTAATTTTTTAGGTAATTTTTATAAAAATTTAATGCAGAAATTATGAGGTCACTTGGTTAATTATTTAAAAAGTTATAACCATTTTTCTGAGCTAGTTTGAAACCCTCCAAACCCTCATCCTGAAGTGATAGGACAAAAATAAAGTTTTTGATCTTCCAATCAACTGGAAAAGCCATGAAACCTACTTAGGTGTGTAAAGGAATCCCTGAAGCACATTTTAGTGACATTTTTCCTTTGTATGTGTGACTATATGGGATATAAAAACAATGGTTTTGAATAAATTTATAGGTACAGGTAAGATTTCAGAGTTTCACGATGAAAACCTCACTATTCCAGAAATATTATGATATATAATACATGCTTAGAATGACTTGATAGATTCTAAGGTGTGCTCCTATGAAGAATTTTAAGTCTCAACTTATGGATCGCAAACTGTTCTACTTGGTTGTTTAAGAAAGCTTGCAAATCTGAGTTGGACTAATATATTGCCTACAATAATGCATGCATAAAAGTCCTTGAAAATGGTATATATGTTCTCAGTGAGGTTCTCACTTAATCACAGTGACAAAAAATTAAGTATAAGCATGGTTAAGTGTGCAAATGTTTTTTCTTCACTTGTAAGTGCAAATATGTATATATGTAGAACTGTGAATACCTTACTAAATTGGAAGAATCAAGAAGGAAATGTGATTCCTTGGTGATTTATGTTGGTTACAGGTGGCCTAAATTTCATAAACTCTCCTTCACATGCTTTGAAAATGCTAAAAATTGTTGATGGTGGTTTTTAAAGTCCATCTAATTCTATGATTTGAAATGCGCATGACTGTGAGCTGATGGATGAAAAGGAAATATGTATAAAATATTTCACACTTTTTCTTAATGAATCTCAAGCTCCCGATGTTGATAAGACCTTATTTCATACCTTGTGTGCCTGATTGCAAATACTTGAGAAAATATGTTAATGTCACTTCATGTTCATGATAAAAAACAATGCTTCATTATGCTCAAATAAGGTGTTGAAGGAAAATAATGATTTTTGAAGGATTATAGGCGGTTATAAAGAAGACTTGAAGTATTTGTAACATGTTTGAATGCATGTAACACTTATCACATACTCGTTTAGGGAAGAAGAAGACAAAACTATCATAACCGTTATCAACTTGAAATTGTAGGATATAAGAGATAAATTGCGAGATGTAAGAGGAACATTTTGCAGATGTCAGAAGGTATAATAAGTGTAAGAGAACCTCTCCAAACCATACAAGCATAAAAAAGAGCCTTTGCAGGTCTGAAAAGCTTATGTAAGTAACTTAAATATCAAATGCAAGAAGAAAAATTTATGAGGTTGTTTTGAGAATTCTTTTTATATGCACTTGTACGTGGAAAACCTGAGTCATGTGAAGAATTATAAGACATAAAAAGTCAAGAGTCGTGTTTAGGAACCTTGCTTGTTTATTTAAGCTCAATTTTTGAGCACGTAAATTTTTTTGAAAGGGTGCAAGGCTGACTGCTAATTTTTTAATGTGAGAAGTGTATAAATGGAATCAATAGAGGAGAAGAGAAAGAAAAGGAGTTGAAACAGAGATCACATCATGTTCATGAAAGCAACAAAGTGGTGAATGTGATCAAAAAAAATTATATGTTCAAAGTTTGAGTTGTAGCTCATTAACTTAGAAGTAACCTTCCTAGTAGGTTGTTGCTTGTAAAACAACATTCAAGTAGGTTCTTTACATAGAAGTGAATTAGGTGCTTCATAACTAGAGATAGAGATTCAGGGTGAGTGGACATTCACCACTTGGTGAGATAATTGTAATTCTTGATGGACAATTCCCCTTGATATTTCATTGATGGTTTCTCTCCCTTACTGGGTTTCCCACCTCAAATATTGTCTCCTCATGTATACATGTATGTTTGTTTCTCTTTCTCTTTCATGGTTGGATGCTCATGTTCTTCATGGTTAACATAGTAAAGTTTAGTTAATTGAATCATTATAAATTGCACAAAATTTTGATAAGCATTGATTCAGCTCCCTTCTCAGTGCCTACATTTCTAACGAAACCTTCAATAATGTCCCGAGTATTCCCCAACTTATTATCAATATGTTTCCAGTCTACCAAATCACCCATATTTTCCAAGGGATGCTTTTGGAATTAAATCATAATTTCATGATCACTAGCGAGCTGCACATAGTGATTCTATAGTGCCAATGGGGAAAGGAAAACTACTAGGCTCAATCATACACCTGTTACCACTTTTCTCTTAACTCTTTTCCTATTTTATTGACTCACGCATATGATGTTAGTATGTTATGCCATAAATAAAATTGTACATTTTAAATACTATTACCTTGAGAAATTGATCCAACTTGAGATGGTCAAAAAATTGCCATGTGTCAATTTTCCGAAAGGTCTTTGTGGTGATTATGCCCTTAGGAAGCTCCGTGAGGAGAAATTTGGAAAGGAAATTTTTGGGATAGCTTTTCATATCCTTGAGCTTGTCCTTAGTGACATTTCTAGCCATTTTCTATATCCTTCATTCATTAGAGATCGATACATAGCTATCCACACTTCCTAATTTTCATGTTATATGTGGGTGTACATAATCAAATAGAAATAAGCTCTTGCCATGTTATGATTTTTTTAACTACTTTCATGAGTTCAAAGGCTCTCACTGAGAAACAAGCTAAAATATTTATGAAGGGTCTTTGAACTGAAATTGGATAAGAACATGAGGGAAATATGATTGAATATTTTTACACATCCAGAAGGATTTATTTGTAGTGTATGATTGCTTACAACCATTCAAAAAAAAATTGGAGAAGGAAGAACCAAACTCTTCATGAGATGATCACTGAATGATTCAATCAAAATCCATTCCTCTGTAGTATTGGGTAGAACTCATGAACTAAACTTGTTGCATTCATGGACCGTATCCCACACAAATAAGTAAAAGGGATGACACCCTTTGAGGATTGGTATGAATGAAATATTGATGTTGAGAACTTTATTTTCTTCGTTTCAACTTCCATGGCTTGAATACCTAAGAATAAAAGCAAGGGCTTGGAACCACAATCCAAACCTTGTATCTTTGTTGGGTATCTCGAAGGCGTGAAGAGTTATAGAATTGTAAACCATACCACTCATCATCTCCATATCAAGATAAGTTTGAAATTATAAGATATATTTCCTACTTCCACTTCTCTACCTGTAGAGGCAACTCTTCCCCTCTCTGACCATGATTCAGACTCTTTTGATGACAATGTTAAGCCTCCTACCCTTGATCCTTCTACTCTTCCCAATACACTATCTATCGATTCTAACAGAAGCGATGATGAGAATAATCAACCTTTTGATGAGAGACGAAATATTAGATGAGAGATGAAATATTTTAGAGTTATTGGGACCCTATTGTGATCCGTAGTCCTGTTGGGAGGCTAATGGGATTCCCATGTGTGATTCTTATATGGAATAGGAGTATTATTCTATCATGAATAATCATACTTTGTATCCCACCTCTCTAAAGATTCCTCCCTTGTTTTTATATTTAACAAGTATATTTACAACCTCAAATAACCCCATTAGGCTTGATATGCCAAGATGGACTCCATTCTTCTCACTTATGGGTTAACTATGTGTCACTCCAACCCAAATGTTTACATTTTTTAGCAAGATGAGTCCATGCTTATCTTAGTTTTTTACATTAAGGACTTCCTGATTATGGGAAACTCTTCCTCCATTATTAATTATTTCAACTATTCCTTAGTCAACAATTTATGCATGATCGAATTGGGTTTTCTTCATTACTTCCTTGGGATTCAGATCACTTAGTCTGACTCAGGGATCATCATTTTTATCCTAAGTATGCCCTTGATTTTGTTGTTAGGTTTAACATGGATGATTGTAAGCCATCTCCCACTCACTTCCTTTATAAATTCAGATTAGTAGATTTTTTACTCCCATAGTCTATGGTACCATTCATCACTAATTGGTAGGGATCTTGATCTACCTAACCCATACCAGACCATATATTTCATTTTTTTTTGGCATTATGTCTAGATTCATGTCGGAGCCTCTTGCGTTGCATTGTAAAGAAACAAATTGGATCCTTCACTATGTTAGTGGCACCTACACTTATGACATTCATTACTTTGGAGGGAAAAGAATAATTTAATTGGGCTGATTTTGATTGGGCCATTGATCTCGATCATCATAAATCTACCTCCATATACAAGTTTTCTCTTGGTATAAGTCATGTCATATGGTCAAACAAGAATCAGAACCTAATTGTTGTATATTCTACATAAGCAGGATATTAGGGAGTAGTCTGATCTTCCATGGAACCTATTTGGTTATAGTGGATTTTGACAGAGTTCTGTATTTAGTTTAGATAACCTACCATCATGTTTTGTGACAACCTTAGCACTATCACCATCTACAAAAATCTAGTTTAGTAGCAAAAAATGATGCAGATTGAGATACACATGCAGTTCATTTGGGATTTGATTCATGGAGACATCATTGATTTTTAATATTGTCATACATAAAATCAGGTTGCAGACATCTTTACCAAACCCTTGACTTAAGCCATGTTTCTTCACTTGTGCTCTCATCTTGGAGTGAGGTCTACTATAGGAGAACATCTTGTTCGATCTTTCTAGGCCTTTTCTCCTCCTCTTCTTATTCTAGAAGGATTTTAGTTTTTACATGGGTACCTTATCAGGTCGTGTTGTTGGGACACACATGACACATCTTTCTTAGTATTCCTAGGGGATTACTCTATTTCCATCTTGTCATGCCTCTTCCTACGCTTAGATGAAGGAGGGTGTTGGTGTGAGAGTATTATTTTACATTTTATTCATTTATTGGTGTATTTACACCTCACACATGGTGTGTCATCTCAGTTAGGTAAGTCATATGTCTATTAGGAATTTATATGACAAATGACATATTTTTTCATAGAATGTGTCATATGCATCATATACATCATTCTAATTCCTCTCTCGATTTTTTGAGTATAACAAGTCTAGGCATGTTAGTTACACAACAATCCCTATATGTACTTCTTCATTTTTAATCTATGAAGATGAGTAGAACATTTTTTTTATGCACAAGTTATTTGAGATTATTTTGCTTTCTAATTACTTGGAGTATTTATGCGTTTTTTATTAGAGTACAATTCCGTCGATGTGCACACATTTCGGGAGATCTTCATGTCATCTTTCAGTTTCATGGGTAACTTTGACAGATTGAGTTGCCAATATTTGTCACTATTTAACCAAACAAAGGATTCAGTTTATATTTATATTTATTCAGAAAAAGAGTAATGTTTAATATATATATTTGAAAACGTAGAGATGGGGAAAAAAATTAATTGACCGATGACGAGTTGATTTCTAAGTTGTTTTTGTTTGAACTTTTTAAATAACTTACAAATCCAAAATAGTTACATTGAGATAACACACGTAGATATGTTCCTAGTGCGAAGGATGATAACTTTGGTAACACGAAACTGAGATCTTGTCCATGTTTGAGGTTTAATTTTTAACGTGTAACATTGTCCATAGGAGAGAATATATTTGTTTGCATTATTATTTGCTCGTATTGAAAAAAATATCACGGGTACAGTGCTCTCTATAAACCGGCATGATGGTTATTTGATGTATACCTATCTCTTTACTCGTATCAATATTTACAAGAATATCAGTCTCCGAGTTTCACTAAAAAAATGCAAATTCGCTTGGAACAATCAATGTTCTGGCACTGCTTTAGTTTCTATTGATGGATACCAGAAAGAAATCTGGATTTCAATATTGTTAACAACATCCATTTATCAGTGGCAGTGCCAAACGCCACCATGACTTGGACCAGAAGGAAGTATATTCTTCAATATATTATCCGATCTCAAACTTCAGTTAACACCTCCCGCGTTCACATATGCACGACCAACTCCACTATGACTTGGGCGAGAAGGGAGCTTATTCTTCGACGCACTAATTTTGTTTTGGGGGCGTATGATTTGCATGTGACCGACTGCTGGGCTATGCCTGGATATTGATAGGTGCTGGTCCACCTGTATATGCACAACTATGGAAGTGGCAAAACAAAATAGCTAGGTAGTAGTAATATCTGAGATGGGCAGCAATGAAAGAATATGTTGGTTTCGTGTTAAGTGCGATCTCATATGCGGAAAAAATGAAGAGAAAGAAGTCGTTTTCGGGGTTAACAAATGTAAATTGCGTGCGTAATCGCTGGCATAGCATCCATTGTGAAGGCGGTTATAGAAGAATGTCAAATATGAGCAATTCTTGTCAATATGTGTGACGTGCAAAGCGTCGGAAATTTAACATGACTTAGGGGCCACGTATATGAATATCAAAGACAACGACCTTTCGAATTCATAGACCTTATGAGTACTACTCGGTGTTTGATTATAGTTGTTCCACTTCCCATGAATATCAAAATGGGTATTCGGTCAAACATGATACTTATTTCAAAAGCCGTGCTTGAAATCTGTCATTGAATTTTTCAATTTACAAGTACAATTATTTGACCGATAATTTATGCAACTATGTGAGGTTTTTTAATTGAAAAACACATTTTTATATATGCAAACAAAAGATGTACAATGTTAAATCTATAAATCTTCGGTGGAAAAAATCACACTACACAATAAGAAGTAAATCGAGCCACATAGGCCTCGAGGAAGAGGTCAGTCTATAAAAAAAACACTATAAAAAAGTGATAACTAATCAAAAGAGGCGAGCAAAACAAGAAGCCCAAAAAGTTGTCGGGTTTGTCAACCAAACCAGAAGGGTGTGCTCAATCTAGGATGGGCTCCCAGCCACTTTGGAGTTGTTGTAGTTGTTGAGTTGGTATTGCTCGGATACAGTAGATGACCATTGGGACCAAGAGAGAGAAATGACAAAATTCGGTCATGGGAATCTATCCTACAAAGGGGCATCCCAACTAGCACAACTTCAATATCCAAGTCGACCAAATACCCCGCCACGAGTAGGGGAAAGGGGCTGAGAGTGAGGGAACCACCGACCTCGAGGAGAAGGGTTCTGTCGGATCCAAGAGCAACGTCTAGGAATCTCCTAGCCTTGAGGTAGAGGAGGAGAGCGACGTAGATGAGGCAACGAGCGGTATTGGGTATGGGCGTCCAGAGTCACGTGACTGATCGTACATGGGGCGACGCCCTAATGGTCAAACAAGTACTGGAGCTGCTCAACCTCTAGCTAAACTTTCTCAGCTTGGTTTTGTATCTCAAGCATAACAGTGGAAATAACATCCACTTTATTAATAATAAAAAAGTATTATTTCATAGAAACTCTATTAAAATGTGTGTTTTAAGGTATCTAATGGAAAATCAGTGGAAAATATTTACAAGTTGTTATTAATTTGTGTGTGCCGGTATATGATATATATTCTTTTATAACTAGTGAAAAATGTTTTAATCACTTGACATGGCTTTACCACAAAACTTCCCTTGTTTTGAACCTACAGGTCCCTTATTTTTAACAAAATTATATGAATTACACATAATTTATGAATTTCATTACTCTATCTATGTTCTCCGTCCCTATAACTTGTGTTGTAAAGGTAGACAAACATGCCATGGATTTGTATGTATTTTAGGGAGGAAATATTTGTATCCAATCACTAGATCAACTGCTTTTGATTAGATAGTCATGAAATTTTTTGAACTTGACATATGGAACATTGCATTAAGAAAAACAATATACCATGTGCTAGTTAGTTACCTACATAGGTGAATTTGGTTTCGTGCACATTTGGATATAGCTAACCGGATATGTACATCACTTATTCCATTTAGTTTACATAGAGTATACAGAGAAGAAAATATGGTAAATAAGGAAAAACTAGCCTAGGATGTTTGATTTTAGTGGCATAATTACTTGAGTGAAAAATATAATCCATTGTATGCTTTTCTAAAGTCATTAAATGATGCATCGGCATTGAGATGCACAACTATCGCCATTGATGTTCATTATGTTGCATAGAAAAGTATTATATTTCAATTTATAAAAATATTTTGAGTACCCATGGCAGGATCATATAAATGTGTTTACTACTAAAAGAAAGTGAAGTTATTTTTTATTTTAAATATTTAATATTTTAAAAAAATTCAAAACATTAACCAATAAATGTATTATTAAACTTATTAGCCTTCAAATCCTATCATGGAGATGGAAATTGTTATTTCGGTAGCCTCGGAAGAGGATGTAAAGGGATGGACAATAATGGGTATGAAGAGAAAAGGTGTTACAAGCACAATGACATGAGGGTGGTTGAATCAGTCATACAACAATTTCAACTTCAATTACCATTGCGTACATTCGTCATTCATATTAACCATTCATCAGACATAAACAATTGTGAGCTTATTAAGTGTGTTACAACCATCCACAAATGCAATAAAAAAGAGAAAACACAATAACATAAGATATGAAGCAGGAAACCTTCAAGGGGAAGAAAACCCACTTAAATCTCTACTAATATTACTCATAACAAAGGACTCATATGAATATTACACATCACACAATATTTGTTTAGTGAGGCACCAACCCCACAAGGATCACCAACCCCTAGTTTAGTAGGACACCAATCCTATAAGGAGGTTTTAACCCCCTAAAGGTGATAAAGAACCAACTAAACCATTTAAAATAGATGACCAATGAAGATATATTGCTCATACAATTGATAGTGATATAAATTCAACTCCTCTCTCCTCAAACCCTTCTCAAAACAAACTCTTTCCTAATTTTCTCAATCCTTCTTCTTTATGTTCTGAGTAGGTAAAATTACCTTTCACATGTACTCTTTAATCTTCCTCTATCATTGATACCTTTCCTCAGCTCTGTCGTTGACCCCTCTTTACTCTTCTTTAACCTTCTCTATCTTACTCACATCCCCATCATCACAACCATTCACAAATGACCAAATACACTAGCTTATATACAACACACTAGCCTAAAAAACCCCTAGGTTAGATATGACCATATAGTTCAGCCATCCCTAAAAAAAACATATCAAGAACATCATATAACACTACTCAAAAGACCCAAGTAGGTCAACATGTGTTAAAACAAAACCAACAAATGCATCATGATCATTTAGGACTTTCTATAACTTTTCCAAGACACTTGAGAATGTCGAAACAAGTTGCGCACAACATTTCAACATCACCAATCAGCTCAGGAAGCTCTGTAACTTCCATCTCCACCATGAAACACTCAAAGAAGCAAGCATGCACAACTATGTCTTCAAGAACCCATAATTTAGTCCCAAAAAATGAATGGGCTCACATAGAAAAACTCATCATCAAGCCTCAAATAGTATACCATTCGAAAGATACTATAATCTACTTTCTGTAAGCACTCACTTAGACCTCCAACTCATAGTGGAAGACCTCAAACCAAGCCAATCGCTGAAGCTTCTCAAGAACCGTGAAACTAGACTTGAGAACATATATTGAGATAATATGCCCCATCATTTCCAAAATCACATAAAATCTAAACCAACATCTAGAACACATAGGGGAAGACCTAGAAAACACCTTCAAGCACTAACAGGTATAGTTCATGTGGAGAAAACTTATCCAACACACTTGTTCCTTCAAGCCTTCTTGGAAGACCTAATAGAGATAATTAGGGCACTAGGGTTTCAACATTAAAACACTTCATCTAATAAAAAAAATGCTCCAGCACATCATATTAGGTGTCTATCTACTATCAATGTTCATCAAATGATACTCGATGATGCAAAAAAATCAAACACGCCTCAAACCTCCATGACTATATTTTAGCCCTTAAGGCAACAATCGATAGGGAAAGTTTGGAGATCTGTAACTAAAAAATTCTTCACTGAAGAAAATTAAAAAATTTCTTGGATGTCTACCACATATTTTAAGGATTCTAGAATAGTTTACTTTTCATCCTGAAGCTTCCATCTCATCCCTAAAACTTCAAATCTCCACATAACAAGGGTTTTCTCTCACTTCCAAAAACAACTGGAACATGAAACATATGCCAAAATGAGCTTAGAAAACTTATCTACAAGACCAAATAAGAAATTTATCATTTCCACATCATTTAGAAACCAAACCATCCATATGTCTCCAATCAATCTTAGATGGAGGGTTTCACTA
The DNA here is from genome assembly GCA_019776745.2 of Taxus chinensis. Classification (NCBI taxonomy): domain Eukaryota; kingdom Viridiplantae; phylum Streptophyta; class Pinopsida; order Cupressales; family Taxaceae; genus Taxus; species Taxus chinensis. Next base: position 19,163,504 of record CM034153.1, read on the forward strand.
GGGTTTAAGAGCAGTTTGACTTCTTAATGATTGTTCATAAAGATGGGACAATAAAATCAACTCATTATTTTCAAAAAATACTATAGACTCAAAGAAAAATCATCCTCCAAAGAAACAAGACCCCATGAAAAAACCACACGTGTGGATGAGAAAAAAAAATTCATCTATCGAGTTGGATTTGCCTTCTTTAGAACTAGGTTATGCCAAAAATCAGTTTTCTTCCAATTTATTCACAAACCTGACCTAAAAATTGGCATGCGACATCATGAAAACATCCTTTGATAGTAACAACTCACCCCATTTCTCAAATACACATTAACATCTCCATATTCTAAGACTTACATGTGTTTTTTTGACGATTCTCCATCTTCTTGCTCCACAAAAACCATGAACATGCACTAAACAGATGAGTTCTGACCAAAAACTCGTCATACACATGAACATCATAATTCTCTAAAATGCTTCAAAAAATATTCCATGCTCCTTATATCATGCCAAAATGTAAAACCCTATGCTCTAGCACTAGGATTGGGCATAAAATGTCTTGACTAAACCCATATAACTCATTAACTGACCATGATGCCAAATTAAAGACTCATTAACACCTATCACATTCCATACAAACCTTGATATAACTCATGGAAACCTTCAAAAATAATTGGAGATCTCATATAATGACCATGCACATTAGACCATGCTCGAAGACAGCATCCCAAGACAACATGATTGAAAATTACAAATCAAAATTCATGCTAGACAATTAATGACACATCATGAAGATTCCTAACACACCTTGAATCCCTTTTCTATCAATGGAATTTGACATCAATGACAACCTTCAAAAAAATGGCCAATAATCTCCTCCTTTTTCATTGATAACAACCACCTTCAGAAACATTGATGGAAACCTCAAGAAAACACACCTATTTGACTCCCTTTTGAAGTACGTAAAATAACATTAGAAAACAATTCTACCTTTTTTATGAACTTAAAATTGAGTGCGGGCAACTATTTTGGGTCTGGCAGGCGTTTTCTGTCATTTGACGAGAATGAGCATTAACTGACTGGAGCCGAATATGTTTCTTTTAATTAAATATATCTACCCTCATTAAAAATAAGACGTCGTGCTTGTTCCAGAAAGTCCAATTTTGTGAAAATCGGAGCTCGGAGTCAAAAGTTATGGCCGTTTGAAGTTTCACGGGTCAAACGTTGACTTTTCTTCTTTGCCTTCGGTCGTTTCAGCTTTTCACATCCCCCGCGTAATTTTGTCCCAACTATCCCACGGACTGCCTGGGACACATTATCCTGTATTGGCCGATTCAGGCTTCCTTGTCTTTGTTTGCGGCTTCTTCACCTTTTCACATCCCACCCGTCCCTCACGTACTTTTGTCCCGGTTGTCCCGGACAAATATCTCTGAACTGCCCGAAATGGACTGTCTTTCAGCAAATCGGCCGATTCACGTCCCACGCGTAATTTTGTCCCGGTTGTCCCAAACCATGTGAAACAAAAAGACTTAGACGATTTTTCTTGCTTTCGGTTGTTTCGGCTTTTCGCGTCCCTCGCGTCTCGACGTCCCAACTGTCCCGTGGACCGCCTAGGACAAAAATGTCCAACTTAGCCGAATTTCTTTGTATTTTGGCCCCAAGCTTGGTACAATGAACCTCGATACGACCCCACACTGGTACGACCCAAACCCTTCAGACCCGATAATGCCTTAAAACTATCCTGCAACCTTATTTTTCGCATTTTTTTCCATTTTTTCTAACTCGTTGGGATTTCTTCTTAGATGGGAGAGTTACAGAGAAGCCGAGAGGGCCCCAAAAACATGATTCTGGGCCTTGAATCAATCTACTTGCTCGAGAATGAATAATTTGATCCATGTTATCAAAATTACCTTGAGGGTGAATTTGGATAACACATATACCTTGAGAAATCATCATTGAGAAGGGTCGTAAACACCATCAAAGTCCTAAAACATTTCTTCAATGTTTCTAGTTTTATGTTCATGATATCTCAACATAATTGATCAGATTATTTGTTTCCCCTACACTAAACTTGTAAACAACTAGCACTCAGTCAAATAATCCCATTTTACATTTTGGTCACCCATTTGAACATCATTAACAACCCTTCATGACCTATGAATTCCTCATACTTCATGTTATATGCCAAATCAGTGCATAACAACAACATTACCCTACATACTCAACCCACACATGACTGTCAACCCTTATAGCTAAATAACCTAAGGATAATGGGTACCTAATCCCACCTTAAGTTATGAAATCATCTTCAGCTAGGTACAAACCAAACACATGGAAAGAACTATCTTTAAACCACTTTATATAAAATAAAAGCACTCATTTTGACCTTCACTATTCTATCAGATATTACCACTCTTCAAATTGTCTTCATGATGCATGATAACACAAGATAAACCTCAAAAAATGAATCAGGGAATGCGAAACAAGTGAACATACGTTAAGAAAAACATGATATCAAACACAAGGTGGACTAATCAAGCAACATAACATAGACTTATCTTATGGAATTATTCTTTGGGATTAGATCAACAACCACTATGTATTGTTATGAAATAGTCCCCTATCTTAACATTGATTGAAAATCATCATAAGAATACTCATACATATGTTTTACGATAATCCAACTCAATACATGATATGAGATATAAGACACTGAAAGAACTTCCCTTGAACTGAAATAGACACCTACAACTCAAAAAGACAATGCACATCCTTAACATTATCTACTCGATGCCTTGTCAAAACTTCATCTATGTTTTCATCTCATAGGGATGTGCCCTACATATCCTGTATCTTACCTCAATGATGTTCATTCATGCTCATTTCATAAAAAAGACACCACTATACCTTTAAATGAAATATTTACTCCTTCAAGAACACAATCACCCTTTTAGTCAAAAACTCCATAACTGTGACACCTTGTCTAAACACTTTACATGATCCACCCGAGATAAAACTCAAATTTAGCAATATTGATTTCACAAATATTTGTTTGTATAAAACCCTATTAGGATATTTCAGAGTCATGTGCAATAGATAAAATATTAAAGTAATGAATGTGACACAACCAATAAGCAAGATAGATTTGGAAACCTAAGTGCAAGAGGGAGGAAAGAAGACTTAGTTGATTCTCAATAAATATTGAAGTGTGCAGAGTTGGAAAAATGCTAGAACAAAGATTTAGAGTGTAGAAAACAAACCGATAAAATTACAGGAGTGTCAGAATATGTTTGACCTGGGTTCCTGGGATGGTACTGGGGCACCCATTGTTTCACCTTTTTCTTAGATTTTTTATTTGAATTGTTGAAAAAACAGATAGGGTAATGGGCGTAGGAGGAATACCTATTAAAATTTCAGTTGATGGGTTGTTGCGCGTATGACTTCCGAATCCACAGCTGATCGTGAGAGCTTCCCTTTGGCTAGGAGGAACTACTTGTAATGAAAAAAAGACCACCAGAAAGAATTAAACAATATGGGCAGTGAACTGCCTAGCGTAAGCTAGATCCGGGAAGTATGGTACTTCCTAGATGACCATCAGTCCATTGTTTTAAGCAAATTAATGCTGAAAAAAAGGTAAATCCTATTGTTATTTTGAAATGATTTAGGTATCTCACTTAAAACACAATAAGAAATAGATCTAATCTAATTAGGCTAAGATAGAATAGAATCCACAGGTCAAATGGTTGGTTATGGGTCTCTGTAGGTCTAATAAAAGGTCTTGGGTAGGTCACAGGTGAGTGAGGGTGAAGGTAAAAATTAGGTGGGTAGACATCTATTCAAGGCTATGGTGGGGCAAATCACAGAGACTGAGTGTCGGTCAGGGGGTGACTGACCGCGGTTAGGTATAATCAGACGCCAGTTACTGTGAGATCTTGGAAAATCGTCACAGAACGGGGGTTTTGGTCTCCTTTGTGAATGCACAAAAGATTTTGGTTGGTCAGAGACAGAGGTAATGGGTGACTGGAGTAGGCTTTTGCGAAAGGTTTTGATGGGATCTATGGAGGTGAAAAGTGTTGGAGATGGTCAATAAGGAGCAAGATAAACAATGGGTGATATCATAATGATGAAATGAAATAAATAGGAAAGTATGATGTTATACTTACTTGTATTTCATTTCTGAAAGTCTGTGTGTGAAGGATGGAGGTGCTGATGATGGGTTTGGAGGCTGCAAGTGATCACCAACTGAAGAAAATCTTCCGCCTGGGCTGCATGCACGCTCCTCTTTGCTTAGATAGATTTGAATGTTGTTGGGATGGTTATGCAGGAGAATATGTTCAATCTCCTTCCTTGGATGTGAGTTCTTGCTGGAATTGAATCTCTAAAGATGTGTTATCTTTTGAGATTTTGTTCTTGCTCGTCCACTTTATTGCTTCCTAACTTCCAGGTTCCAAATTCCGACCTTGAGAATAAAGTTGTTTTGGGGTTAAAAAGGGGGTAACCGACCGCGGTCCGGCTTAATCGGCGATGGTTAAGGTTAACCGATGTCGGTCAAGGCGGGATTTCCTAGGTTTATAAAACTTAGGGGAGATCCTCCTGATTTCCTTAGATCTTGTGTTGTTATCCCGTAGATTCAACTGGGAGATTCTTGTGAGCATGCAGGAATGTGGTTAGAGGGAGTGTAGGCATTGATTTTTAGGGTTTGGGTAAGTCTTAGTTAGTTATGAAAACTTACTAAGAATGGGTCTTAGGTTGACTTAACATGGTGAGGTGTCTAAGTGAACTGTTTGTGTGGATATTATCTAAATTAAGATATTTAAATAATAAATATGGTGAGGAAAATGAGTTAATTTAATTAAATTAATACTAGTGAGGTGAAGGGGGAGTGTGACCTAATTTTAGTGTCTACATTTTTTCCCTTTTTGTTGCGTAGCTTGTATTGGTAAGCAACGCTAACAAAAATAAGATGTGGTTGGCCCATGTGTGCATGAAGGTGATCCCCTTCAAACCAAGAATTGGCGAAGCAGCAGGCTGAAGCAGTGAGTGGTTTGATAAAAGGTAAATGTGATGGAAAGGTAAATGGGTGTAGGGGAAGAGGGTGAAAGGTCTACTCAAATGTTCTAGGTAATGGGTCAGGGTCAAAGGTAGCAGCAGTCAAACGCATGCACACGTCTAAACTGCAGCACACTACCAGGTTGAAGATCAGGAAAAATCTACATCATCTAAGATTAATAGGTTTATCCAAACAAGGGTGAAGTGAATCCAGTATCCAATATATAGGATAAGGTCAGGAAACACAACGTAGGTTAGGTGCAGGAATGTTTAGGTATGTTCTGGTACACCAAAGGTAGGGTCAGGATAAACGGTCACGGAAATAGGCTAGGTAAGGTCATTAGGTCAAGAACACGGGTAACAGTGCCACAAGATATATCGAACACATGAGGTCAAAGGTCACTAGAGATGGTCCAGGTCCAAATATCAAGATCAAGACACAGGTAAGGCCAAGGTACAGGAAAAATAATAAGGCCTCAATAGTGGACGCGAGGAGGTTGAAGAAGGTGGAGGGCCAGAGGTGAAGGTAAAGTGGTCCAGGTAGGTGTAGGGGTAGTAAAAGAAAGAGGAGGTAAGGAAAAGGAGGTAAATGTGAGGGCAATGAGTATGTAGGGTAACTGACATCGGTCATAATGAACCGATGATAGTGTAGGGGAACTGACGGTGGTAGTATATGGTAGAAGACTGGCAGTGGTCAAGGGTTAACCGACGTCAGTCGGGTTGGATAGGGTATGAAAAGCGGAAAACCCGCATTTGAAAAGTCAGTTGTGTATTTGGAAAATGGAGAAAAGGACAAGAAGAGAGAAAAGAGGAAGAGGAAAAAGGAGTATAGTAGAGAGCTTGGCTAGCAAGTGACATAGGTGAGAGTGGTTGAGTGAGAGGTGGGGCCATGAGAGCAGGTGGAACGGTTCGTGTGGCTGAGGAGTGGTTGTTCAGTTGAGGATGGCAGAGGTTGGAGAGGGCTCGGGTGGTCCACCCGTACAACATCCAGATATACCGCCACGGCGACAGTAGAGGGATGAGGTAAGCTCCACACCATAGCTTAATAATTTGATTGATTAAGTAGGGTAAAATATGGGTTATAATAAAAATGTGGGGGGAGGTTTTGAATTTTGGATTGGGAGGTAAACCGGCCTGTGAGCCGAAGAGATATTGTATTTATTTTTATACATGATACCGGCCTGCGAGCCAAAGATATTTTTGTATTGGATACTGGCCTGCAAGCTGATGATGATTTTTTATAGTATATCAGCCTGCGTGACGACATTTTTGAGATGATAGCCATGATGAGACAAGCATGTTTATGGAGATACACATTTATGTGATACGGGTGTACATTGTATTGATACACATATGTATATATGAGGAGATAGATGATATTCAGGTGATGTTGTTATAATGTGTATGAGTTTTACTTTATTATGATACGGATGGAAAATAGATGAGTTAGGCATGATAGAGTCAAGTCATAGGCATGGATCGAGTCAGGTCGATTCAAGCATGGATTGAGTCAAGTCAGTTATAGGCATGGATGAATCAGGTCGGTTTAGGCATGGTTGAGTTAGGTTGTTAGGCATGGTTGAGTTAGGTTGTTAGGCATGGTTGAGTCAGGTCGGTTTAGGCATGGATCGAGTCAGGTTGGTTTAGGCATGGATCAAGTTAGGTTGTTAGGCATGGGTGAGTTATATCAGTAATTTGATAACAAATAGTAATATAAATGCATGAGATAGTGTAAAATGTGGAAAATGTTGGTTATGTATGAAAATGTGAAATAATAGAAGTGGTAAAAGTTATGTGGTATATGATTTAGATGTCAAGGTTTTTTTTTATATGAATAGGAAATCAAGTAAAAGGTGGGGAAGATGGTTAGGGTAAAGAGTGGCCGAGCTAACCTTCCAAGGGCTCATGCCCTAGAAGTGCTACCTGCATAGTCCCGGTGAAAAGGGACCTCAGACTGATGTAGTTCTCCCATAAGCTAGGGAAGAAGATGAAAATGAGTTGGTAGGTTTGTGGTCATGTTGTGGGTTTGGGTTTAATAGGTGGGGGTAGATGATAGTAAAAATGTTGCAGGTGAGGGCGGCTATGGCGAAAGGGGAGGAGGACCCCAAAAGGTAAGTGTCAAGGACTAAGTCCTGTGTAAGAAAATCAAAAGGTGATGAAGAAGAGAAAAGATAAGAGGGGGCAAGAAAGCCACCCGATTGGCGAGGATAAAATGTATGAAACATATCTATAGATAAGCTAATGAATGTAATACCCTAAATAAATTACATGATTGATAATTCTAAGAGTGATGAAGAGTCACATGATCACCAAATGTCATAGGTTTAGTAGGTCCCTTGAGGCATGAAGTGAAAAGACAATGGGTAGCGAGGTGCAAGTAATTGGGTCATAAAATGGGAAGTAGAATGCCTTGGGCAATAGAGCCAAGATCACAATAGGCAAGTCCATGACGAAAAATCTTATTTGTATTTTTTATTTTCTTTTTGACTTTGTAGATAGACTGATCTATGCAGGAAGTATACACGGTATGAGTATATGTCTCCTTGAGGTCTTCGCAAAGCTGATCGATGTGGGAAGCTTCTAAATTTTGATTTTTGAGAAAAAAAGTCTTCTTTTTGGAAAATCTTTGTAGAGAGTTGTGGGATTTTTATAGCTGTCCTTCAAGGGAACAGTCTACTTATAGCAATAACTGAGATCAGAATATGTCCTTTTGAGGGATTCATATTTTATATTGGAAGTTTGACTCAAGGAGTTGATCCCTTATTTTGGAAGATGTCCTTCTGAGGGATTCATCTTTTTTTGTTTTTTTGGCTTTTAAGTCATAGACGAGACTATAACAAAGCATTTGGTTCTTGTTGAGAAGGCAAGGGTGAATGACCATGGGATCTCATCTAAAAGAAGATGAAAATTATCCATGAGAATCATGCCATGTGCAGAGCCGTGGTGCAAATATTTAAGATAAGGAAAAAGGGTGACAGGTAATCCCATGATCCTTGTTTAATCATTGGAGATGAGGTGTGGAAAAGGTAAATGGCACTCAAGGGACGAGCATGAACTAGATAAATTAGTGATGTAGGACTAGAGGTCAATAGTGGAATGGTCAAAGATGCAAGGCATTGAGGGGCTCAGGTTCGGGTTTACCCTCAAGCGAGGACAAATGATAGGCACTCGATCCATAGGTATGAGTTACGATGTATGGTCCAAGCCAATTAGGATAAAATTTGCCCCATTTTCTTTTCTCTACTTTGGTAATGTGTTGATTTTCTTTCAAAAAAAGGTCACCGACTTGGAAGGTTCGTTCATGAACACGTTTTTCATAAGCATGTTTGATACGTTGTTGATAAACTTGAAGGTGATCCAGAGCATTAAGACAAAATTCATCTAATAACTCCAGTTGTGCTAAGCGGTCCTAACGAAATTCATCATTAGTAAGCATTGTTATCCAAAATTAACCCCTCAAGGTAATTTTGATAACATGCATCAAATTCTTCAGTCCCAAGCAATTATATTGATTCAAGGCAAAAAATCATGTTTCTGGGGTCCCCTTGGGTTCTTTCTAATTCTTTTGTCCAAGAAGAAAACCCAGCAAGTTTTAAAAATGTGAAAAAATTGCAAAAACAAGCTCGGGCCAGAAAAAATTGTGAAAATCGGCTAAGTCCTTGTCCTAGAAATATTTGGGACATTCGGGACACCAAGGCGCGGTTTGGCCGAAACGCCTCCAGGCGGCCCACGAAGTGCTAGGAAAAGTGGAACAAATGCACGCGGAGGGCGCGAACCGGCCGGTTCGGCCGAAAAGGGAAATTTCACATTGGGACAATCGGGCCGACAGGACGCGAGGGGCGCGGAAAGCCGGTTCGGCCGAAGGAGAAGAAAATCGACTAACTGCTCGAGACATTTGGGCCTTAAGGACGCGAACCTCCCGGTTCGGCCAAAATGGAGAATTTTTGTACTAAGCAGTTGGGCTGAAGATACGCGAAGTACGCGAACTGGTCGGATCGGCTGAAAGGAGAACTTTCGCATTGGGACATCTAGGCCACAGGGATGCCAGGGACACGGATAGATGAAAAAGCCGAAAGCGAATGGAAATGTGACACATGTCACCGACCGAATGAGGAACAAGGAAGCCCATTTCAGGCAGATCGGGAGTTTATGTCCCAAACAGTTTGGGACATCCGGGACAGAGGGACGCGAAGGGCGCGAAAAGCCGGCAGACCCCCGAGCCAATCAGAAGAGGACACGTGTCCTATGGAGCAAGGAATGCGGAGCAGGGAAGGAGAGAGAATTACGCATCCAATCAGCACGTGCCACGTGTCATCCAGGTGGCAGAGCATGGGAAAGATCTTCAAAACGCAGTTTTGCCTGTTTTGTGCCATGGAACTTCAAACGGCCATAACTTTTGACTCCGAGCTCCGATTTTCATAAAATTGGACTTTCTGGAACGAGCACGACGTCCTCTGTACCACAGAAACTGGATTTATTATTTTTAATAAGGGTAGATATATTAAAATTAAGGAAACGTGTTCGGCTCCAGCCAATTAATGCTCATTCCCGTCAAATGACAGAAAACGCCTGCCAGACCCAAAATATCTGCCCGCACTCAGAAGGCCATAACTTTTGTGTTTCTCAACGAAATCACACAAAATTGGTATTGTTAGAATCGTGGCTCCAATCCCGATACACAGCAATAAATAAATTCAGGATTTGATGAGAGATTGATCAATTTTTTAAGAAAACGTGGCCAGGTTCATAACAGTGTTTTATTTGGTAGTTGGGAGTGCAATAAAGAGGCATGGTCATCATTCTTTCTCTGCTGCAGCACATGGGACAGTATGAGGAGCCTTTTGCAAGAAATATACAATCATTTCATTTCATTTAATACCTCTTATAGGTGTTTGAAGGACAGATTTTGGGATTTCCATTTTCCCCTCTCTCTCTCTTCTCATCTTTTCTATAAATTGGAGTGTTCAGCTCATTGAAAAGGGAGAGTTTTTGGGTAGCAAAGCTCTGCCAAAGTTGCTTTGTGAAGCCAGTGTGTTGCAGGACCTTGTAGTGGACTCCTTGCATGGTGATCCAGGCCCTTATCTTGTAATAGATTGAACTGTGCATATCATGAAGCAATAAAATACCAGTTTGTGGATGTATCTTCCCCTGCTATGTTTTCTTGCATTCTTCTTGCCCCTTTAATCTTTATATAAGAATATTGTGTCTATTTATTATGTTATTGCAGGGATTCATTATCATTGTGTATGCTTGGAATATTTTTGTGAATGCATTTTGTTAGATTATGGTGAACCGTCATCACCTCTTCTAGTGTGCACTTTGCCTCTGTATTTCACACATTTGGAGACTACTCTCCCACCCTCCTTTTCTGGTGTATCACCGCTTTAGTGTAGGCTTTCATTTTATGCATTCTCTCTCCCTGGTCCCTTGGAAATTTAGATTAGAATAGTTAGCTTATCCTGCACTGGAATAGCTTGTGGTAGGTAGTTTAGGAGCAGGAACCAGCCTTCTCTAGAGATTCCTTTCTCATTTTACAGGTCCCACACCTGGAGAAAGGATTCAATGTTGTGCAATTACACTGGATTCCTGAGTGATCAACCTAGAAGCCTTATCTGCATCCAGGGGTGCTGTGATTTTGCATCAACAAGCATGTCATGGAGAGAAATGTGAAGTGAGGGGATCTGGACTTCGAGAGGAAAAACAACCTCATACCGTAGACTAGTGAAAAGGGTGTAGCCGCAGTGGAAGTGTGAATACTAGTGCGGTATGCCCATAATGAAAAAGGAATGTCCGTATGCCAATCCTTCCTAGTATTGTCAACCACTTTCATGAGAATTTTATTGAGCGTTTTGTTAGTGGATTCAGCCTGACCATTGGTTTGTTGGTAATAAGGTGAGGAGAAACTAAGCTGAATGCTGAAGGCATCGTAAAGTTTTTGTAGTGTTTTGTTTTTGAATTGTTTTCCATTGTCAGTGATAAGGCAATGAGGGACACTAATGTAACAAATGATGTGATGGTTAGTGAACTCACATATTTTCTCGGCTTTCATGGAAATGATCGATATGGCTTCTACCCATTTTGTGTAGTATTCGGTAGTGGTTATGATCCATTGATGGCATTGGGAAGAATGAGGATTGATTTCTCTGACAAGATCCAAACCCCATTGAGAGAAGGGCCAAAAGTCACGAGAGACCTGTAAGGCATGACTGGGTGTATGATGAAGTTTGGAATGTTGTTGAAATTTCACGCAACGTTTGACATAGTCGCAACAATCATGGTTAAGGGTCGTCCAGTAATAGCCTAGGTGAAGAATACACTTAGCAATAGCAAGGCCACTAAAGTGACCTCCACATATGCCATCATGAACCTCCTTGATGGTATAAGGAATTTCAAAAATTGTGAGGCATCGTAAGAGAATACCATCAAATCCATGCTTATAGAGGAGTCCCCCTAGGATAATGAAATGGGAGACTTTCTTAAGGAAGCCGCGTTGTCTGTTATGGGTGAGATCAGGAGGTAAGATGGGGAGGGAAAGGTAGTCAGAGTATTTTTTATACCAAAGGTCACTCGGGTCAGGGGTGTCGGTTCTGAATGAGTAAACATCATGAGCTAAATAAGAAGGTGAATGAAGGCATTGTACAATGACAAATATTTTTGAATTGGTAGGGGAAGCGGGTATTTGGGAAGCTAAGCAGGCCATAGTTTCTACAAATTTGTTGGTTGACCGTTGGATGGTTTGAAGGGTGTAACGATCAAAGGTGGTCAAAAGTATGTCTACATGATGTTTATACTTTTGAAGTATCTCGTTACAACATTGGTACATAACATTGACTTGCTGTATGACCAATTGTGAATCACCAAATATGTGGATTGATTTGAAATTGAGGGCATAGGCGGTCTGGAGACCTAGTATGAGTGCTTTGTATTCAGCAATATTGTTGGTGCATTTAAAGTCTAGTTTGAAAGACAAGGACATGGGTTCTCCATCCAGAGGGAAAAGGATAACACCAGCTCCACCCCCACACTGACACTTGGAACCATTGAAGAAAAGTGTCATTTGGTAAGGGGGTTCATCTAGGGAAAGGGTAGCAATCGACTCATCAGGAAAGTCAAAATTATAGGGTTGGTCCCTGGAAAAATGTGCGTCAGCCAGTTGGTCAGTGATAGTCTGACCCTTAATGGATTTTTGGTGAATGAATTCAAGGTCAAGATCAGCTAAAAGCATAAACCATCATGCGGTGCGCTGATTTTGATAAGGTTTAGCGTACATGAAGTGTAAGGGGTCAGTGTTGGTCACAACATAGGTTTTGTGGTTGAGTAAGTAATGGCAGAGTTTGGTGGCAAAAAAATCTAAGGCTAAGTAAAGTTTTTCAGGGTGAGTGTATCGGGTTTCATAGTCTAGAAGGGTATGGCTTATTTAATAAACTGCTTGCTCCCTATGTTGTTCATCGGGATGAGCGAACATGACTCCCAAGGAATGATCGGTAGCTGATATGTATAGGTAAAAAGGTCAGTCATCTTTAGGTGGAATGAGTACAGGTGGTTAGAGAAGGTATTATTTTAAGGCCTCAAAATATTTTTGACAGTCATCATCCAATTTGAAGGAGACATCCTTCCTAAGTAGATGATGAAATGGTTGACACCGATTTGATAATTGTGAAATGAAACGGTGAATGGACTGCAATTTACCTTGTAAGCTACGGAGTTGTTTGAGGTTAGTGGGTGGAGGAATTTCCAAAATGGCCTTGAATTTAAAAGGGTCAACTTATATACCATGTAAGGAAATGATAAATCCTAGGAGATTTCCTGAGAGAAACGCGAAGATGCAGTTTTAAGGCTGAAGGTGAACACAATATTTAATGAGGTGGTCAAAGATGGTTTTGAGGACTACGAGGTGTTTAGTGCGGCATTTAGATTTGGCCAAGATATCATCCATGTAATATTCCAATATGCGATGCATGATATCATGGAAGATGTAAGTCATAGCATGCTGATATGTAGCACTAGCATTTTTAAGGCCAAAAGGCATGACTCGATAGCGAAAGGTTCCCTAAGGGGTGATGAATGCGGTCTTGTGCTGATCTTCTAGGGCAAGAAAAATTTGGTTATAACCTGAGAAACCATACATGAGTGATATCATCTCATGACCCGTGGTAAGGTCAACCAGTTGATCAATACCGAGCAAGGGAAAATCATCTTTCGGGCAGGCGAGGTTGAGGTCACGGAATTTCATGTAAATGCGGAGTCCCCTATTGCTTTAGTAACAGGGAAAATGTTAGAAATCCAATGAGGAGAATCAATGGGTAAGATGAAGGAAATGGAAAGAAGGCGTTGAATTTCTTCTTTGATGAGAAGAGCAATGCGAGGGTGCATTTTCCTCAGCTTTTGTTTGATAGGTTTAGCATCGGGAATGGTTACGATATTGTGGACCACTATGGTGGGTTTAATACAAGGCATGTCTGCATAAGACCAAGTGAAAGTGTGGTTGTGATCTCAGAGAAAAAAAGTGATGGCTTCCTGTTCAACAGGATCTAGAGATTTTCCGATCTTTAGGATGTGCGGGTCTTCCTGAGCATGAATGTTGATCTTGATAGTCAATTCATTCAACATGGTTTGCGTCTCAGAGGGTAATGACCGATGAATAAATGAGTCTTCTGCACCAAGGTAGGTGACTATGGAGTCATCATCCTGACATTAAACGATGTTAATGGTCAATGTGTCATGGTTGATCATCTCAGGATACAAGAATGGAAGAGTGGAAGGGGCCTCTCCCTCACGTTGATAAGTCAGAGTCCCCAAGGAAATGGTGTTTATGAAAAAAACATTTAGGAGGGATAGATTCAAGATCCATCGACTCTGTCGATGATGGTGGTGATGAAGGTGGAGAAGGGATAGGGTCCTCAATGAACTCAATGCGGGCCCGTTTGGTAGAAGGTTCGGGGAATCTGATACCACTATGGTCATTATGTTTGCGGGTGGTACATGGAATAATGGTATGGCGACCTTGCTCGTAGAAGCCAAAACCAAAACCCTTCCATGCACAGAAATGCAGGAAGGTGTGGGCAAAATGGTGATTGGTAAGTGATTGGAAGTCAGCAGAAAATGGGTAGGGCTGTGATGGCGGTTCAGGTGTGTGGGTGGTAGTATCAGGTACCCCATAGGTGAGACTAGTACGAAGATGAGGAGGACCATAAAGGAGGCATTCTCCTATATGGTGATCATAGCGAGGGTGTTGGTGAAGACTTACATACTCATATGGAGTAAGGAAGGTGTTGACACTATATAGGTGGTACTCACCCAGAGTGAGGTGTTGAAAAACACCTTCCAAGGGATCAGTGGTTGGTATGTGGGTAGATGGTATGGACAATGTGTTAGAGGTCGATGCGGAGGTGCTGTTAATGGATTGGGAAGCTAATGCATCAGCCATGGAGGTTATAGCAGCGGTAGGCGTGGAGGAGGTATGTGTGGTGAAAGAAGCGGCTATACTGGTAGCTGTGGGTGTAGGTATAGGTGTAGGTGAAGCAGTATTGGTTGTGGAAGTAGATGGCTTGACTAGTATGAGTACATCGTTGGGTCCTTAAAGCATGTTGCATGTTTTGAAAGGTGATGGGTCAGCTGGAATGGTTTAAGTGTGTCCTTTGTATTCAAACTTTACACAACAATGCAAAGTGGAAGGAACGCAACCCATGACACGGATGCAGGGTCTAGTAAGAAACAAGTTATATCAGAATTCCCCTTCCAAAACATAAAACAATTCTAGAACAGTGTGGGGGCCAATGCGAATGTGTAGGATGATAGTGCCTAGTGTGGAGGTGATAGCGTCGTTGAATGAACGCAACATGACTGGATGTTTGTGCATCTAATTGTTAGGTATGCACATTTAAGAAAATGTAAGGGATGAAATGATGTTAATGCTAGCGCCTCCGTCAATCATCACATGGCGTACCTGTATGTTATCAATGTGTACAAAGATGAAGAGGGTTGGGTCTAGGTCATCACTTTGGTATGGCATGATCTCTGTCCCTGAGAAGCTAAGGGAGGCCACTTGGTGAACAAGGTGAGGTAGGGATGAAGGTGGTAATTTGGTAAGGGAGGCTGCATGATGGGGTGTTATAATGGAGGATAGGGTCATTGGATGAGGTCATATAAGGACATTTCGAGTGGAGATTGGTGTAATTTTTTGAGCATGGTGCGATGTGTGACACCATTAGAAATGGGGTATGTGGGGCCATGGGATAATTATATTAGGTATGGCTGTAGATGGTATGTTGGGTATAGGATTGGTTGGTGGGTCAGCTGCCTTTCCTTTACCCTTATGCGTATGTGTAGTGACATGTACCATGTTGATTTGAGGGAATTTTTCAAATGGAGAGGGTGTAGGGTAAGTGGTATAATGTCATGAAGGGAAAAAACCTACGGGAGGAGAAAATCCCTCTGAGGTCAGCTGGGCGCAGTGACATTTGGGTGGTGGCATGGAATGTTCTCTGATGCGAACCATGTTAATTTTAAATTTTGTGTGTGGTTCTGGGAGCTGTGAGGGTGGAGGTTTTGTTTGTTGAGTGGGTAATGTGGGAATGGGTGTAGGTGAAGTAGGGTCCTCGTCCAGAAGGTTTTCGTCGTCAAAGTTGGTTTCTGGTGGGCACAATTGGATAAGGATGGTTTTCAAGGCCTTACAGTTCTCCAAGTCATGCCTTGACACACGATGATATGCATAAATTTTAGTATCATCAAACCCTTTTGGCTTGGGTTTGAGGGAGTCGTAAGGTCGGAGTGGCAGTAATGTGATAACACAAGTCTCGAGGAGGTTGGTTAAAATTTTGGCATAAGACCTTGCTAGTGGATCACAATGGGAAGTAAATGTGGGTTTGGGTGTAGGTGTGGTTGGTTGTTAGAGAATTGTTTTTGGAATTATAGGAAGGGGTCGAGCTATGGGTTTAGGTGTTGGTGTGATTTGAGGTATCAGTTGGGTTCATTTGGGTAGGGGTATAGTAGATGGATAGGTAGGAGGGTGCGGTTTTGTTTTGACTACCTTGTTATGTGGTAGTGGGGTTTTGTTTTTGGGGTGCACCTTCTTGGGTATAGGTGATGTGGGCGTATGAGGTCTAGAAGGAAAAGCAGATGGAGGAAGAGGGTGAGTTACCCATGGGGATAATGGGGGTGTTATGAAGGTATATGACACGGGTCATGCTTGGGGTGTGAGGGAAAATGACTGACGTGTAGTAGGTAGTGAAGCAACAACTGAAGGTATCAGAGGTAATGGTGGTAAATAGGTTGTAGTTGTGGGTATGAGTCGTGATGTGTGACTAGGTAGGTTAGAGATTTATAAGGCAAGAATGGGTGGTTGTGTTATTGGGTTATGAATGGGTTAGGGGTGCTTGACCCTGCTGTGTAGCTGAGGTATTAAGGGATATGGGACAAGTGCAGGTGTGATTGGTGCAGTAGGGGTATGAAGTTGATGAGTTTGTTTCTTTATCTTGAGTGTCAGAGTAGAGTTGGTTTTAAATTTGGAGAATGTAGCTAAATCCATTTTAATAGGAGGATGTGTAAGGCGGGTGAGCAGGGTGACCCCTAAAGTGGTAATAGTTTTAGTGGAGGTAAATGTTCTGGGTATGGGTTTGGGTTCAGGCATAGGTCAGGTTATGGGTAAGGGTGTGGTGTGAGTGTTAACAGATATCGTGGAAGGGGTTGTGAAAACAGTGGTTGTATGTGATTTGATGGGTGGAAATGTGTTTGGGTAGATAGTGGAGGTGTCATCAAGGGATCTCTGCATTTATGTTGAGACAAGGAGTAAGAGGAGCCCCCATAATAGAGCTCTATCTACATACTCTAAGTGATCATCCAAACATGAGAATGGCATGTCCGTGGGTGAAGTAGGTGAGGAGCTAGTGGGAATTCCCATTAAATGCATCTTAGAGATGGGGAATCGGCCGGCTTCTGCTTCCGTAGGTAAGAGAGCTGAGAGTAGGTCTGTTGGATGTCGGGTAGTGGATGGAGAATGTTTTCCAAGAGGAAAAGGTATCCCTACCGGGTCTATGATGGGTGGAAGGGATAATCGGAGTTCCTCTATGAGCGAAGGAGCGGATAGGTGCTCCTCTGTGGGTGGAGGAGGTAATGGGTGCTTCTTTGTAGGTAGAGAAGGTAATGGGTGCTCTTCTATGGGTGGAGTAGGTACGGTAGGTAAAGGTTCGCTACGTGGAGAAGCTAGGGGTGAGATGGTCTCAATGTCAGTAGAAGAATCCTCTGTAGGTAATGTAGGAGATGAAGGGTGGTCTTCTATTGGGGAAGGAACAATGACGGTTGGTTCATATGAGGAAAGATGATTTCAGGCTAGGATTTCCTCTATGGAAGGGATGTGAGGTAATTGAGATGCAACAGGTACCTCGTTGAAGATCCCATGAACCTTACGAGTATGGGTATCATGAGTGGATGTCTCACCTATTTGATTGGATGAAGGGGCATGATTTGGAAATGGTTTTTTAAAGATTTGCAGATTTTGATTGGGGTGGCATTGGGATTATCCACAGTCAACTCACCTTTCTCGAGCATTTCTTGGACAATATTCTTGAAAGTGATGTAGATGTTGTCACTATGACCTTTCACTCAGTGATAGTTACAGAAATCTTGTTCCTTATACCATGTGGGCATGGGGTGAGCAGGGTCAAAACTAGTGTGTGTTTTTATGGGTGGAAGGTTGATGGTGTCAGCTTTGATAAGCTTTTCT
This sequence comes from Taxus chinensis, assembly GCA_019776745.2. NCBI lineage: Eukaryota > Viridiplantae > Streptophyta > Pinopsida > Cupressales > Taxaceae > Taxus > Taxus chinensis. The sequence goes on from CM034153.1 coordinate 19,181,259, forward strand.
AAAACAAAAGATTAAGGTTCTCCAATTGGGGTATATTTTCGCTGCTCTTGTCTGAATTGAAAATCCTGAACATGTGATAGATTAGATGAGGGTGTGGCTTGATTGGATGGATGAGTTGGGCCAGCCTTGAGTACCACTGTGTTAGCGGTACCTTTAGCCTTTGAATGATTGGTTGGTGGTTTAGAAGAAGAAGAGGTTTCATTCGACTTAAATGTCGAATTCTTATTTCGTAATTGGATTTTCTTCTCTTTGATAGCTTAAATTTTTAAATTTCATGCCATAGTAAATGCCTCATCGAATATTCTGAAAGTTTGGACCCGCAAGATTGGGAAGATATGTCTGGCGTAAGCTCGTGTGAAGAGCTCGATGAGTTCAGTTTGTGGAAATTGAAAGGTAAGTTAATTGATTAGGCTAAGCCAGTGAGCGAAAAAATCTGCGATACATTCATCCTCGTACTAATGCGTGGAATATAAATCAGTCATGATAACTTTCTTGGTGATATTGACAGAAAAAATGATCCAAAAAAGCTTGGTCTACCTAATTGAATGAAAATATGGAGTCGTTGGGTAACCCACTATACCAGTGTAATGCAAGTCTAGTGAGGGACATGGGAAAAGTTCTCTAAAGTAAGGAATCATCATGAGCAATCACATAACAATCACTCCTATCCTAGACCTTTATCAGACCTACAGATACCTAGAACCAATCATTTGACCTATGGATTCTCTTCTAGCTTAGTTTGTTAGATTAGATCTATTTCTCATTGTGTTTTATGTGAGATACCTAAATCATTTGAAAATAACAATAGGATTTACCTTGTTTTCAGCATTAATTTTTGTAAAACAGTGGACTCATGGCCATCTAGGAAGTACCATACTTCCCAGATCTAGCTTACGTTAGGCAGTTCACTGCCCATATTATTTAATTCTTTCTGGTGGTCTTGTTTCTATTACAGGTAGTTCCTCCTAGCCAAAGGGAATCTCTCACGATCAGCTGTGGATTCAGAAGTCATATGCGCAATAACCCATCAACTGAAATTTGAACAAGTATTCCTCCTACACCTGTTACCCTATTTGTTTCATCAACAATTCAAAGAAACAATCTAAGAAAAAGGTGAAAATTTTTGGCATGCCTGGTGGGACCCATCCGAGGTTCCTTGCATTTCATTTTCCTATGATAAATTTGTGTGTTTTTTTCCCTTCTAAAAAGCGTACACATTAATTTTCTTCCCTTGTAATCCACTCCTTCTTTCTATTTTCTCTAAAGGAAACTTTTCTTTTGGTGTACTTAAAAAGAATCATCTCTTCAATTTTTCTGCATTTTAGTGAAAGAGCATCCCTCTTCTTATTCATCTATTTTTTTCATCGAATATCATACTTTCGATTTGGGTTTAAAATCGTTGCATTTCATTCTAATTTTTTTCATAAGCTCGCATTAATTGAGGGCAACCTATACGCTGGAAGTCATTACTAGTTGATGGTTGACAAATGAATTGTAGAAAAGCACTTCTATCCTTTTCTCTTTCTCTGAGTCTTACCAAACCACACAAAAATTAAAATACATACATTCTTAAACAACATCTTACCTAGAAGAGGATGTAGGTGATCACACGATCACGGCACAGTGGGCACCCAGCTCACTACTCAGTCGAGTCATACTTCAAAGCGAAGCCCACCCCCACCATAATAAACCTGAAACCTCACCCTTTAGATCTCCTTCTTTGTAGGAAGCCATCCTCACCAAAAACTCTATTTCACAATTCATGTGTCAGTCCCTAAATAGCATAAGCTGAACAAACGTAATAGAATAGGCACTCTAGGAACTTTATTTCTTAGTGTTTTGTTTGATTCGCATTTTGAGGTGAGAGCTTTCGATCATTATTTTTGTCTTTCCTTGAACATTCCCAATCATAGTCGGAGTATCCTGACTTTGTCTGAGTGTGTCTGGACCACATCTACATCATTCTCAGATTTCTAGGTTTGATTCCACATCAAATTCTAATTCACAACCACTTTTTCTCATCACTATTTCAATCTCACAGTAACCGCCATCGATAACCTCTGACCGCCATCGGTTAAACACAACCGACGTCGGTTCCAGGTCCTTTTGCTAACCTATTCCAAAGGACATTTTCACTTCACTTTCTTCCACTTTCCATTGTCTCTGTCAATATCATTTTTCCCATTAGCATCTTACACATCCCCAGATTTGGCATACTTGTCATATTTTTCCTTCCGCCTCGCTATTTCCTCACTGTCCATTTTCCACAGTGACCGGCAGTGGTTACCCCTGACCAAATTTGGTTTTCCCTAACCGGCATCGGTTAGCCTATTTCACATTTCACCCACCATTTGTTACTTCATTGATTCTTTTTCAGCTATTCTCTGTACCATTTACCAAGAAGTAGCCCCACCTGATCAGTACTGGTTCACATGGTACTGACCCAAAGAAAAGCGGATGCCCTTGTGTTCCATGTCAGTTGCCAACCACTCCCACCTAGTCCTTCACCACCTTCTATTTTATCATCAGCCTAGGATCCCATCCAGCCTACCAATATCGCTACCAGAGATGAGGATTTCACACGACTCCTTGACCAGAACCCTGCTACCTTGCAGTTTTACTTCTCCGATTCATCCACTCGAGATGTCTCAGGTTACTTGATATACGACATGTCCGTATCTATCCCCCCGACCCTCACACCCACTTTTACATCAGCCCCATCTGGCTCTGTGCTACCTGTATCAACCTTATCCCCATTTGTTTCATAGTTAGGTTTCATACCCCCCATGACTGTGGTGTTTGTTACCTCTGTGGCACCCATTACATCCACCATACCCTCAATGATTACCCCAAACATAACCTCATCCATTCCTCATGTCTCACACATACTTGTAGCTACATTACCACCTCCAGTGTCACTGACCCCTACCCCATTTCCGAACGTAGTTCTTTCCATTCCACAATCTTTAGCCCCTATTGCCACTAGGGTTACCATGAACCTTCCTCCCCCATATACGTACTACCAACAACCGCCTGTTTCATCAACTGTTCATTCTAGTTACATACCCCCTATTTCATTACCTTCTTCTCCACCACCTTATATGGCAGCCCCATACAATGGAATGCCCCACCCATTATACACCCAAAACCAACCTCCTCACGCTATAGGAGGCATCCAATCATCACAACCCACCAATGACCTAATTAAATTAATGATGGATAAGATTCAAACACTGGAGGCATTAGTTTCCAGCTCCTGCAACACTCTCACTTATGACGATATTTGCAACGATCCTATTCACCCATCCATTCCCATCCATTCATACCCTATGCATTGGGAAATGCCAAAATTCAACCGCTTCAATAGTAAGGAAGACCCACAACAGCATTTGCGCTTGTTTAAACATGGATGTTATTTGATTGCTCATGATGATGCCTTACTTTTGAGAAATTTTCCCATGTCCCTCACTGGACCTGCATTAGACTGGTATAGTGGGTTACCCAAACACTCCATATTTTCATTCAATCAGGTAGCCCAAGCTTTTTTGGATCATTTTTCTATCAACATTACAAAGAAAATTACCATGAACCGATTTATATTCCACACGTCAGTATGAGGATGAATCTATCATATATTTTTTCATTCACTGGCACAACCTGATCAATCAACTTGCCTTTCAATTAACACAAAATTGAACTCATCAAGATCTTCACACGAGCTTGTGCCAAACATATCTCCCCAACCTTGGAGGTCCAAAATTTTAGAGCATTTGATGAGGCATTTACTGTGGCACAAAAGTTACAAATTCAGGCTATCGAAGAGAAAAAAATCCAATTATGAAATAATAATTCAGCATTTAACTAGAATGAAACCTATTCTTCTTCTAAACCACTAACCAATTATTCAAAGGATAAAGGTACCACTAACACATTGGTACTCAAGGCTGACCTAGTTCATCCATCTAATCAAGCCACACCCTCATCAAATCTATCGCCTAACCAGGCTTTTCGATTCAGATAAGAGCAGCGAAAATATACCTCCAATTAGAGAACCTTACTCTTCTGTTTTAGAAAAGGTTATCAAAGTTAGCGCCATCACCCTTCCACCCATAAAACTACACACTAGTTTTTACCCTGCTCATCCCACGCCCACATGGTATAAGGAACATGACTTCTATAACTATCACCAAGCGAAAGGTCGTGGTGATGGCAACTGTATCACTTTTAAGAAGTATCGTCCTAGAAATTCTCAAGAAAGGCGAGCTGATTGTGGATAATCCCAACACTTCCCTCTAACCAAAATATATAAATATTAAAAAAACCATTTCCTAATCATAACCCTTCATCCAATCAAATAGGTAAAACATCCACTCATGATACCCATACTCATGAGGTGCATGCGAACTTTAACAAGGTACCTGTTGCATCTCAATTACCTCACATCCCTTCCATAAAGGAAATCCTAGCCCAAAATCCTCCTTTTGCATCATCTGAGCCAGCCATCACTGCTCCTTCCCCAATAGAAGAACACCCTTCATCTCCCACATCACCTACAGAGGAGTCTTCTATTGACATTGACACCATCTTATCCCTAGCTTCTCCACTTAGCATGAACATTTACCTACCATACCTCCTCCAACCCATAGAGAAGCACCCATTACCTCCTCCACCTATAGAGGAGCACCCATTGCCTCCTCCACCCATAGAGGAACACCTATCGATTCCTTTGCTCATAGAGGAACTCCCATTATCCCTTCCACCCATCATAGAGGGATGAAGGAGATACCTTTGTTTGTTGGTAAACATTCTCCATCTGCTACACGACATCCAATGGACCTACTTTAAACTCTCTTACCTACAGAAGATGAAGCCGGCCGATTCCCTATCTCAAAGATGCATTTTACGGGAATTCCAACTAGGTCGACACCAGCTTCACCCATAGATGTTCCATTCTTACGTTTGGCTGATCAGTTACAGTACATGTAGATAGAGCTTTGTTCTGGGGTGTGCCTTTTACTCCCTGTTTGAACACAGATGCAGGGATCCCTTGATGACACCTCCACTATCTACCCAAACAAATGTCGACCCATCAAACAACATATACAACCACTGATGTTGCACAACCCATTCCCTGATATCTATTAACACTCACACCAAACCCTTAACCATAACATAACCTGTGCCTAAACCCAAACCCATACCCACAACATTTACCTCCAATAAACCTATTACCACTTTAGGGGTCACCCCAATCACTAGCCTTACTCATCCACCTATTAAACTAGATTTTAGCTACATCCTCAAACATTAAAACCACATCTACTTCAAAACCCAACCTAAAGAAACAAACTCATCAACCTCATACCCATACTACACCAATCATGCCCGCACTTGTCCCTTCTGCCGTAAGCCCTTAGCTACCCAACAGGGTCAAGCACCCCTCACCCATTCATAACCCAATAACACAACCACCCATTCCTTCCTTACAAATATCTAACCTACCTATTCACACAACACGACTCATACACGCGTAACTACATCATCTTTACCACCAATACCTTTGATACCTTTAACCATTGCTTCACTAACTACTATACTTCAGTTATTGTCCCTCACACCCTAAGCATGCCCCACATCATCTACCTTCATAGCACTGCCATTATCTCTATGGGTAACTCACCCTCTTCCTCCATCTTTTTTTCCTTCTATACCTCGTACGCCCACATCACCTTTACCCAAGGAGATGCACCCTAAAAACAAAACCCCACTGCCACATAACAAGGTTGTCTAAACAAAACCACACCCTCCTACCCTTCCATCTACTATACCCATACCCAAAAAAACCCGACTGATACCTTAAACGACACTGGTGCGTAAACCTATAGCTTGACCCATTCCTATAATTCCAAAAACAATTCCTCCGACAACCAACCACAACTATACCCAAACCCACATTTACTTCTCATTGTGATCCACTAGTAGGTTCTTATGCCAAAATTTTAACTAAATTCCTCGAGACTTCTGTTATCAAATTACCACCACTCCAACCTTACGAACCCCTCAAACCAAAGCCAAAAGTGTTTGATGATACTAAAATTTGCACATATCATCATGTGTCAGGGAACGACGTGGAGAACTACAAGGCCTTGAAAATTGTCCTTATCCAATTATGTCCACCACAAACTAACTTTGACGATGACAACCTTCTGGATGAGTACCGTGCTGTCATCTACACCCATTCCCAAATTAACCACTCAATAAACACAACCTCCACCCTTACAACTCCCAGAACCATAAACAAAATTTTAAATTAACATGGTTCGCATAAGAGAACTTACCACACCACCACCCAAATGTCACTGTGCCCAGCTGACATCACAGGGCTTTCCTCCTCCCGTAGGTTTTTTCCCTTCATGTCATCTATACCACTTACCCTACACCCTCTCCATTTGACAAATTCCCTCAAATCAACATGGTACATGTCACTACACATATGGAGAAGCATAAGGAAAAGGTAATTGACCCACCAACCAATCATATACCCACCATACCATCTGCACCCATACCTAAGATAACTATCTGTGGCCCCACATAACCCATTTCTAATGGCATCACACATCACACCATGCTCAAATAATTACACTAATCTCCACTCCAAATGTCCTTGTATGACCTCATCCAAACATCAAAATCCCATCATCAAGCCCTCATGAAGGTTCTTCAATCTATCGACGTTTTACCCAATGTCCCTACACCCGTAGCCTCCATTATCACACCCCATCATAAAGCCTCCCTTACCAAATTACCACCTTCATCCCCACCTCACCTTGTTCACCAAGTGGCCTCCCCTAGGTTCTCAGACAAAAAGATCGCGCCATGCTAAACTGATGACTTGAACCCAGCCCTCTTCATCTTTGTACACATTGATGACATACAGGTACGCCATGTGATGATTGATAGAGGCACTAGCATTAACATCATTTCATCCCATGCATTTGATCAAATGCACATACCTGATAATTATATGCACAAACATCTAGTCATGTTGCGTTCATTCAACGATGCTATCACCTACACACTAGGTATTGTCATCCTACATGTTTGCGTGGGCACTCGCACTGTTCCAGAATTGTTTTATGTTTTGGAGTGGGAACTCCAATATAAATTGTTGCTTGGTAGACCCTGGATCCTTAGTCATGGGTTGTGTTCCTTCCACTTTGAATCGTTGTTTAAAGTTTGAACACGAAGGACACACTTATACCATTCTAGGTGACCCATCACCTTTCAAAACATGCAACATGTTTTACCGACCCAACAATGTACTCATACCGGTCAAGACTTGTAATTCTGCAATCAATTCCGCTTCACCTACACCTACACCCACACCTACCAGTACAGCTATTGCTTTCACTGCACATACCTCGTCCACACCTACCGCTGCTATAACCTCCACAGCTAGACCCATTAGCTTCTTAATCTATTAACACCACCTCCGCATTCGACCTCCAACACATCTTCCATACCATCTACCCACATACCAACCACTGATCTCTTGGAAGGTGTTTTTCAACACCTCAATCTAGGGGAGTACCATGCCTATATAGTGTCAACACCTTCCTTACTTCACACAAGTATGGAAGTCTTCACTAACACCCTCGCTATGATCATCATATAGGAGAACACCTCCTTTATGGTCCTCCTCATCTTCATACTAGTCACACCTATGGGGGACTTGATACTACCACCTACACACATGAACCACCATCACAACCCTGCCCATTTTCCATTGACTTCAAATCAATAACCAAATCACTGTTTCGCCCACACATTCTTACACCACTATGTGCATGGAAGGGTTTTGGCTATGGCTTCCACAAGCAAGGTCGCCATACCGTTATTCCATGTACCACCTGTAAACATAATGACCGTTGTTGTATCGGCTTCCCTAACCCTTCTACTAAAACAGGCCTGCATTGAATTCATTGAGGATCCTAGCCATTCTCCACCTTCCTCACCACCCTCACTGATAGAGTCAATAGATCCTAAATCTATCCCTCCTAATTTTTCCTTTTTTATAAACACCATTTCCTTGGGGTCTCTCACTTATCAACGTAAGGGTGAGGCCCCTTCCACTCTTCTATTCCTGTATCTTGAGATGATCAACGACGACACAACGACCATTAACATCATTTAATGTCAGGATGATGACTCCATACTCACCTACCTTGGTGCAAAAGACTCATATATTCACCGGTCTTTACCCTCTAAGATGTAAACCATGTCGAATGAATAGACTATCAAGATCAACAGTCATACTGAGGATGACCTGCACATCTTAAAGATCAGTCAATCTTTAGATGTTGCTAAATATGAAGCCATCACTTCTTTTCTTCGAGATCATAACCACACTTTCGCTTGGTCTTATGCGCAAACATTCCTGGTATTGACCCCACCATAGTAGTCCACAATATCATAACCATTTCCAATGCCAAACCTATCAAACAAAAGCTAAGGAAAATGCACCCTGATGCCAAATGGACCCCCACATTGCTCTTCTCGTTAAAGAAGAACTTTAGTGCCTTCTTTCTATTTCCTTCATCTTACCCATTGAAGATCAGCACAAGACCACATTCATTACCCCTTGGGGAAACTTTTGCTATCGAGTCATGCCTTCTGGCCTTAAAAATGCTGGTGCTACATATAAGTGTGATATGACTTACATCTTCCATGATATCATGCATCATATATTAGAAGATTACGTGGATAATCTCTTGGCCAAATTTTTTGCAGTGTTTTGTTTTTGAATTGTTTTCCATTATCAGTGATGAGGCAACGAGGGACACCAAATCGACAAATGATGTGATGGTTAATGAACTCACATATTTTCTCATCTTTCATGGAAATGAGCGGTATGGCTTCTACCCATTTTGTGTAATATTCGGTAGCGGTTATGATCCATTGATGGCATTGGGAAGAATGAGGATTGATTTCTCCAAAAATATCCAAACCCCATTAAGAAAAGGGCCAAAGGTCACGAGTGAACTGTAAGGCATGACTGGGTGTATGATGACGGTTGGAATGGTTGACTACTCAAAAAATCAGAAACAAGTTTTCACAAGGTCGCAACATGGTCGCTAACCCTCGTTGTAAATCACTTGTGTATTACAATATGCCCATATAATTTGCATGTAGCATCAAAAGAGAAAGAGATCATGCAAAACCTAAAAACACATGAAATCCTAAAAAATAAAGGCTACAAATGGGGATTTGGACTGAAATTTATTATCACCCAACTGAATGAATTTACGATTTAAGAATTGCACTAAATTTTAGACTTCATGTAGTTATCGTGTGTGTGTTTGTGTGGATATCTTTCGCTATGAGTATCTTGTGCAAGATGCACTTGATAGTGAGAAATAGCTATATGTAGAAGATGTAAATGTATGTGTGCATGGAAAAATAAACTTCCCCTCATATGCATGTATGCAGAATTAACAGTCTCTTGAATAAAGCTATATGGATGCTTTAATGCTCTTAGAGTTCCTTTGGATGCAACCTTAGGTGATGGTAGTAGATACTTAGAGCTTGGTCCTTTATTATGGTCACATAGCTTCATATTTATGTGATTCCCTTGTTTGAATTTCATAATTTAAAACTGAATGGCCGACCCATAAGAAAACAAGATGCTCAAAGGATAAAAGAGGCCCAAAATGGGCAAGGAAGATAAAAAGTAGTAAGGGGAACACAACGTAGTCGAGGGCACCTAATTTCTTGTGTCCTAGCTAGGATTTCATTTCCAAAGCCAACGACAATAAAGGAGTGAAAGTCATACTAGATTGCGGGGTGTGTAATACCACAAAGAATGTAAGAAAGAAAATAAAGAGGCCAAAGATAGATGTCAAATACTATTTTTCTCACGTAGAAATCATATGAATAATCATATGTGATTAAGACCTAGAAATATACCCAACTGCTTGATTTAATGTTTGTATTTACCCCAACTTTATGTTTTTCAGTGAATACTTGATAACATAAAGTAGATAAGATATGTGTACCTGATAACCATGTAGATCGATCGTGAAATCATGGAGTGATAAAAGTGAATCATGGAAGATGAAGAAAAGGAAGTGACCCTAGGGGTGAAGCATATGTGTTGTGTCGCATTTGACCTTTTCTTGTTGTCACTTGATATGTTGGTTAGTGTAACTATTTGTTCTCATAAGTATGAACCTATTAAAATAAGAGCAAAAGAGTTGTCAAATTCATGTATATGTGAAAAAATAAATCCAAGTATGTAAAAATGTAATGAATAAGTAAAAGGAACATGTGCACCTGATCTGTGATGAGTAAAAAGGATAGAATTTTTTCTAAAATCATATAAAAGAGCATTTTTGTCAAGTGATCCCACGGCAAGAATGATTTGTTTTTTGCGATCTCATGCTAAGAATTTTTTTTAGGAAATCTCAAGTGATGGTAGAAGAGTGTTGGGGGGGAAGGTCTGATGTTATTCTCCATCCCTGACTACATCCCAAAATTTTTACAACACTATAGATGGTGTGATCCATGTTGTTTTAGTTTGATCCATTTCAATCCAATTCAATCCTAGTAGAAAAAGAAGAAAAATGGAGATAGAATGCATTCTAATTTATGGAGGACTATGCCTGTAATGTGAAATTGATCTATAGACTACTGTGAACCATGCTAATCTAATAAAATTTATGTAACTACCCCTAGTCATATGCACCCAGGAAAGGTTAGGAAGGCCTAAGTGCTCATGTCTATATCTAGGCACTTACATCTATGCTGAATTGAGGACTCAAGTTATATTCTAGTTTGTTTCAGTAATTGTAATGCTTCTTTGTTACAATACTCTACATGCTTGAACTTTGACTTTTTTACTATTGAATGAGGTGATGGATTCACCCAATAGATGCCCCCCATCATTTGGGGTGTAGCTGACATCGCTAGAAAGATGTGGCCCAAAGGAAAAGACTGAAAATTGATCTGAAACTGATACATTGCATCGGGAGGGAATGTGCTTATTAAAAACCAAGGCACATGCAAATAAATTGGTTGGAAACATGTGTTAGTAGAAAACATGACAAGGATGTTATAGAAGACAATGTAAACAAACAATAGTGCAGAAAAAGTAGACAATGAAAAGTGGGTTTCAAACATGGGACATCACTCACAATGTCACAAGATAATCAGGGATGATGTGGCCAAAAGAGTATAAGAAATGACCAAGGAATACATAGGGAAAATCCCAAAAATAATGACATACAATAAAAAATAATGGAAAATAATATTAAGAAAAGTATCAGACAACCATGGTGAAAAATGGTTCCTACAAGGAAAATGCTACAAGCACTCTTTAGCATGTTATAAATATAAAGAGTATGTCAAATAAAATATAGATCGATAGAAAGTAGTGTGCAAGTAGGAATATGACAGTAAATAATGAAACAATAGCACTTGTAGTGTATAAGAAAGTATATGCCCCAAGGAGCCTCAGTGGGACTAGTAAGATGTAGAGTTCCAAGCATCAATGATGCGTGTAATGCTCTGTAGAATGTCTGCATTCAAAACTAGAGAACAAGTGAACATGCATGTTTATTTGATATAGATAATGACATACTATGTGTCCGTCTAGCATGCGAAAAAAGTGTACATGTAAGTATAAGAAAGAAAGACTAAAAGAAAACAAGATATGCAATATGTTGTGAATGGGTGAGATAGAATGATATGAAATGTGAATGTTATAGGAGCATTGTTCCCCTGAGTGGATGTGTATGAGTATGAGATGATTTTAATTTATAAAATACCCCTCAACAGTCAAGAATGAACAATAGAACAAGAGTGTGTCATCAAAAATGGTTTAAAATGTGCACTAGATAGATAGATCAATGAAGAATAGAGCATAAAGAGTGAATACCATGAGGTTCATTTCAAATTGAGACCCTCAGTATTCGATTACGAACCATGGAACTAGAGTGCATCATAGGGTAGTATGTCGTGTAATAATATGATGCTAGGAAGATGTGTTATGAATGTACCAAGTGAGAAATTTGTAGTGTCTGAGGTTCACGTATGTAGTATGCCCTCAACTATCAAGTGTGAACCATAGCATGAGAGTGTGTCATTTGCTAATGATGACAATTTTTTTGTATTAATTTGTTTGCGATGAAGAAGAGATACTAGATGCAAAGTACTAAGCATGATAATAGACATATGATAATGCTAGAAGAGGGGGGAAGAATAAACATGATGCTCCCCAAGTGTATGAGTATGCACAAGATATCCGATAAAAGTGAAGGGAAAGGTTCCACCACCTGATGTATAAGGAGATGAAGATGTGTGACTATGATCTAACGACATCATTGAATGATACCAATAATGTATATGTAATGGAATCCAATGTTGTGAACACTAATAGGATAGAGACAACGAGTGTGAGGTCAAACTAGATGAAGGAGAGTGACGAGGTGATGTGCACCTAGATGAATGTGACATATGAGGTAATGTGCATCGAGATGAATACTATTTATGAGGTGATGAACACTTAGGTGAAGGAGGCCTATGAGGTGATGTACACCTAGATGAAGGAGTCATCTGTGTAGTGAACCTAGGCTGATGAGATTGACTAACAGACATATGATAATGAGTGTGTCATGCACAATTAGGAGTGCTAGGATAATATTTTTTATAGGTCCAGGGGACCTAAATTCCCTAACAAGTGCAATGGCCACCTCATCAGGAGGTTGAGGCCATGGTGTTCATGGAGGGATACCTTGGATAGTGACAAATTTCTTGTTATGAATGAATTCAAGACACGAGTGATTCATGGAAATTATTTTTGAGCAGTGAGGAGCCAAGGAAGACCTAAGATCATGTCACAATATTTGACGTTAGGTTTCAAAAGGAAAGGCACCAACATGGTGAGAGGACCGACTATAATTGGAAGCTTGACATAAACATAAGATCCAGGAACTGGATATGTAATTTGTGGGAGTGGATAGTCTATAGAGGAAATAATTTTAATAGAGCATGCACTTATGAAAAATGATGGATCAACCATGGTGTTATTGATAGGAATAGATCCAATAGAAGGACTTATGTAAAAGCAATCATAATAGAATGTGCATGATGATCATGGGAAGAAAATGCAATGAAAGGTGGAGATGAATCAACATGAGACACTAGAAAATCAAGAGGCCTTGATGATGGAGGAGGCACGACATGATATGGATGATTGGCCAAAGATTCCACAACTTGATTCTAATGATTAGTTATAGGATTATTAAATATTTTAAGCTTTTTATTTTCATTGACCGGCATAGATGTCAAAGGTTCAGGAAGCACGATTGCAATATTGTCAATTAGATATTGAATAAGATGTCTCAATTTGAAAAAAAGATTATTATAATGTCCAACACACGGGTGATAGTCTCATTTGAATTATTCGTTATTGTTACAACACTTAGGGTGATATGGATCTAGAGTAAGTGGAGGAGGAAACATAATAAGATTTCTCTCGATGAGTTATGGTAATAGAATGTGTGGAGCACAAGTCAATTTAGTTAATGTACAATTAGGTGGTGGCCTTGAAGATTCTCATAAGTAGAGACAACCTTAACAGTAACATTCACTTTAGTAGGTTTCATACATGGCTTGAAGGGTGCTTTGCTTGGAACCGAGTAGAAGATGATGAATCCTGATCTTGATACTTAAGTTTTCCATAGTAAGAATTTTTCTTTCACGTAACTTAATAGTTTGGAAAATATTATTAAATGATGGAGAGGTATCAAAGATGATGCTCTCTTGTAGTGTTGATAAGAGACTCTGAACAAATAGATCTTGTAATTCCAAGTCAAAAATTACATTAGTCGTCCTAGTTAGATTTTTCTTATAACGTAAGACATTATCTGCTAGATTTTCATTAGATCATTGTTTGAACTATGTGAGTTGAGTCTATGATATATTTCAACCGATACTAATTGAAAAGTGAGCAATTAAAACATCAGTTAAATGCATAAAATATGTTACCGAATTAATATGTAGATCATAGAAACAACACATAGAATAGTTGTGGATACTTTGAGAGAAAAGATTTATGAGTAAAGTATGGTCATCTGCATAATCTAGACATGCCACATGGAAATATCAAAGATTCTCTTGAGGGTCACCATGGCCATTGAAAATTGAGAGCTTAGGAGCTATAAAATTTTGAGGTAGTGCAGATGTGGAAATGGAAGGTGTGAAAGGAGTATGAAGAATCAATGTATAATTAAGAGATGGAGATGCATGAGAGGTAGCTTGCTGAAGTTAGCATATTTGAGCGTAAAGATCTTGATAAAGAAACATTAGATATTGAGTGTTAGAAGAGGAGACTTTCCATGTATGCAAAGTGAGAGGCAGAATGAAATGATTTTTGGGAGTAGAAATGAAGATATGCAAAATGGAGGTAGGTTGAATGGTGAAAGGAGGAGGTTGAGTAGCAATAGGAATAGACGCAGTTGCAGAAATAGTTCCATTAAGCTCAAAAAAACTGGTGGCCTCCTCGTGAGAAATGAATACAAGAAGAATTATATCCTGCAAATGCTCAACAATATGGTCGTTGAGGTCTTGAAGATGAGATTTGGTAAAGATTCCATAATATGTAGCAATGATAAAATAACTGTAATGATTCCTAGGAGCAAGGTTTCGTTCCAATAGATGGGTTCACCATATGATTTTAAAAATATTGAAATTTGTAAAACCCTAGAAGGATGGTTTAGAGTCACATGAAAATAAATAAAAAATGAAAGTACATAATGTGACACAAATAATAAGAAAGATATATTTGAAACCCTAAGTGCGAGAGGGAGAAAAGAAGACTTAACTGATGTGCAATTAATCCCAAAGGGTGCAGAGTTGAAAAACTACTAGAATCATGAAGAAGAATTATACGTTCATTTTTTTACCAAATGAGATTACAACTTATATGAGTTTTGGAAGAAAAGAAAACATATTTTGTTGTTACATTTTTAAGCATATCCTAGAAGTAAAATGTAAAGTGATAGTGAAACTTTTAGTTTTGTATTAAAAGAATGATTTTTCATAGTCTTTTCTCTCATTAAGTTAAAAAATTTAAAATGGGATTATAGTAAGCATGATGTAGGTTTAGCTAAATCTCCACTCTTTATCTTCCAGAAATCTAGTCTTATGAGAGAATCAATAAAACTTATTGTTGTAATTTTCTCTTAGTTCAAATATCTTGCATTTTGAGCTCCAAAAGAGGGAAAGATTTTAATCTTCCTTATTACTCTTGAAATTATGACACTATTGTTTCATTTTATGAGTTTTTTTTCTTAATAGAAAATAAGAAAAAAGAGATTTTAATAAAACTAGATTCCATGGTACTTTCTCCCTTAATATCTATGTTAAATAAATCAAATTAGAATTAAACTATGTCATTTTATATAAATTCATTTATAGAGAAAACATGTGTGTGTGTGTGTGTGTGTGTGTGTGTGTGTGTGTGTGTGTGTATTTCACGGGTGAGATATTTATATATATTTAAATCTAGGAGAAAATGTTGAAACCCAAAACTATAAATCACTTCCCCTTAATGTCGGACATTTGTACGTAATTAAATATATGTACACACACACACATATACATGTATGTATGTCTGTATGTATGTATATGTATGTGACATACATACATACATACATACATACACACACACATACATGTATATGTGTGTGTCTGTGTGTTTAAAAAAATTATATTATAAGGTGATCGGCTGTGAGTTATTGTAACAGTGGAACATATATATAAAAGGATTTTTATTTGTTATGGGGGGAGGGCGAACCCTTGCTCACCACAATGGGGTTTGTGGTGAGGAAGGGCCACACCATAGTTCATTGTGGTGTGGTTGTATCATAGCCCCCAACCTTCCCTACCACCATAATCCCTCCCACACACTCCTCCTTCCTCGCAATAGCATCGTCCTTTCTCGTTCTTGGACCATTACCTGGGGCCAACGACCATACCATAGAAACCCATGCACCATTAACCTAGGTCACGACCATATAATAGAAACCCTACACCATTATTATATTTGTGTGTGTGTACATGGTTATATGAATATAATAAACAAAATACAGAATCCCTCGTATAAAGAAGAAGATATATCGAGGAGAACAAAAAAAGATCTTAAACCCTTCAATGAGAGATCTATCCATTAAGCCCAAAATGGCCTCGAGGCCTTCTTCCTCCTCCCTAGTTCAACCTACACAAATGAGGAGAAAATATTCCAAAAAAAAGTACAAAGTGAAAACATAAGTTGAGGATGAGGAGTTTGGGTAAAATAATTTGGGATTGGCATTGTATGGGTTGTGAGTAAAATAAATTTAAAAGTGGGAATTAGGGGGTTTATCTAGGAAGCATGAGATGCGGGGGCATGAATTAAATAAATTTGGGAAAACTAACTAGAAGGAAACCTAGGGAATTTCTCGTAATTCAACTTGTGGAGTTAATTTAAAGGGGGTACTCTTAGAAAATTAAACACATGAACTAATATTGGGCATAAGCCTCTTTAAATTAATTAAGGGATACATAGTCTTAAGTGGGCTAATGAATTTCCATTTGTCTAAATTAATTTAATTTAATTTAAGCTATACTAAGGGTGTGTTTAACCCTGTGGAAATAATAAGGGAAGATAACATAGTATTAATTAAGCACCGAATATAGTAATTTGGCCTTTTGTGACTTTGAAAAAATATGAAAATAGTAAGTGTAGTTCAAAAGAAAAGTTTCCTGAATTTCCTAGGTGATTGAGTTTGGAATCAAGCGGCAAAATATGGGGCACTACATATGGTATCAGAGCGGGGGTCGGATGCTCTAGGTAGCTTTAAAATTAAATTAATGATGGTTAAATAAATAAAATA
Organism: Taxus chinensis; assembly: GCA_019776745.2. NCBI lineage: Eukaryota > Viridiplantae > Streptophyta > Pinopsida > Cupressales > Taxaceae > Taxus > Taxus chinensis. Next base: position 19,198,193 of record CM034153.1, read on the forward strand.
AATCATTTAAATTATTTCCACTACCTTATATAAACTCATAACTTTCCCTTTCCTTTCGTACACAAGATGTCTACACGAGGTATGAGACACCGATCCATCAGGGGTTTGGGACGTAGATCACGTACTCCTATGCCGCATGCCCTTTAGTTAGGACCACATATATTAGAGGTGTTACAGAGGATGATGGGGGTCTTGCAGCAATGTCTTCCTCCATAACAAGAGTCAGGAGAGGATACACTGCCAAACATGATGGGGGTCTTATAGCAATGTCTTCCTCCATAACAAGAGTCAGGAGAGGAGATTGATCTTCCAGGAGAGGATACACTACCAAACAAGGGCACACACTTAGAGGCACATCAACATGACACTTAGAGGTGGGCTAGGTATCATAGCCCCTTTGTTTGCTTTAAGAGAGTGGCTTCTCTTCATTGGATCCTCTCTCACAACATTGAGGGACATTTCACGAGTGATGACCACATTCGCTAGATGTGTGGGTGGTTGGAAATCAAATTCAGGATTAGGACACAAGAAGTGTGATTAAGGATCTTCATCATCTACATCCACCCAATTATAGTGGCACCTAGGAGAGCAATGTCAAGGCTAGGTTCGCTATACACCTCCTTCGTGATGTAGAAGGCATATGGTGGAGGAGTGAGGAGTGAAAGCTTTATTTGTCTAGAGATACAAGGACTTGGGAGTTTTTTGAGGATTGGTTTAGATCCCTTTACATGTTTGAGCATTTTTTTTAGAAGAGGATCGACGAGTTCCATGATCTCCGACAGGGTTCAAGCATGGTTTCACAGTATGAGAGATGATTTCCTGATTTATTGCAGTATGTAGATTATATGCAGGATGAGAAATTACAAGTCAACATGTTTATTCAGAGACTTAATGCATATATATCCGGGGCTGTTAGGATGTTATCTCCTACAACACTTGAGAAGGTTGTAGAGAAGGCCTATCTAGCTGAGGAGAATAGGAACAAGGCCCAGGAGCATAGAGAGACGAATAGAGGTAAGTTTAAGGAGAGGATGTATTCATTCAAGGATTAGAGGTCATAGGGTACAATACCACCCCCTAGAGGAGGATCCAAGCCCTCACAGTCTATCCTGAGACCTCCACCGCACACCCAACATCATTCGCAACACCATGCACATCAGTAGCAAAGTACTAGGCAGACACATAGTATGCAGAGAGGAAATATTTGAGGAGGTTTTTGAGTGGGTAGAGACTGGAGAATTGGCATCCAATAGGTACATTCAAACCATACTCAGTAGTTTGCCAGATTCGAGCCAGCAGATTCGGTACACAAGAGTACAGGAGGGACCCTTACTTAGACAAGATTAACACGATCTTTTATTTGTGGGTCTCCTAATCACTATGTGTATATGTGTCTACATAAACCCACCACTATTAATAGGCAGAGAGACCTTGTCTCGGACAAGATAGTGGCAGACATAGGATGCACCCATCATGTCTATACAGTAGTAGATAACCACCAGGACGAACATCAGGCCACAATTATTGAGACTACAAGTACTATCAGGGTTATGTCTATCTTAGTTCTTTTTTATTCATGAGCATCAGATTCATTTATATCACCATCTATAGTGGAACAGTTTGGGCAAGTGGTAGCTAGGCAACCAGATAGTTGGCAGGTTGAGTTCACCTCTGGGGCCAAACTCGCAGTGGAGACCTATGTGGAGAGTTTTATACTCGATTTGGGAGTATTCTCCACTACCTTGGACCTTTGAGTGTTTCCATTAGGATCCTAGGAAATTTGTCTTGAATTTTTCAAATCTGAAGATCAGATTGCTGATATCTTTATGAAAGCTTTAAGAAATGATTTTTTTGAGAATTTGAGAAATTGTTTGGGAGTTTATGATCATGAATATGTCAGACTCGGAAACGTACACTCAACTCGAGAATAATAAAAGTTTGAAGATCAAAATTAAGGGGGGCTGTTAGAAAAAGAGTTTAATTTTTTCCTTAGTCTATTATTAAGAAAAGGAAACAACAATTTTCTTTTTACATGCTTTTAATTTTACACAGTTTAGTTTTAGATTCCTAATTTTAAAGCAATTAAAGAAAATAATTCAAAAAGCTTTGTATTCATGCACAAAAGCATGTGCTATTTTTAGCTGATAGTTCTTTTTAAGATGATCTATTTTTAAGAGTTGAGTATTTTATTGTTAGATGAAAGCTATGTATATATTAGAGGCAATTGTATGTTTTTTTACATACACACTTTTTGTATTTTATGACTGTAAGACAAATCAATATTTTTATATTCACATATTTTAGATGTTAATTATTATTATTTTCCAATGCTCTACTATTCTCAACTATACTCTTTTCTCATTTTTTATGAGAAATACATCAGTGTACCTATTTCATGTGGTGGTTAACAAATTGTAGGATATTTACATTCAGCTAGTTGAATCGCATTAATGAAGCTAACTATATGAAGAAAATGGCATGTCAACTCTTCATCATAAATGATTTTCTATCTAAAATTCAAGCCATATATAGTAATAATTTTGAATCATTGCCTAAAATCCGTTTATTACTTCATATGAAAAATTGTCAATTATGTTTAGTTTGTTATTTTATGTTTATTTCAAGTGTGTTTTTTCAGATGTCACGTTATTTTATACATTTGGCATGTCCATAGGACATGGTTATATATATATAGACACACACACACACACACATACACAGAGTTGTGTTATATTGTTACATAGTTTTATACAATAATTTAGTTTCTTTCCATGTTTTTTAATAATAATTTTCAAATATAAGTATACAAATAAAGAGATTGGAATAAATATATCTGATAGTTTCGGAGTTGCCTATTTTAACTTATCGGTCAACCTCACTTAGTGGACCAAGATAGTTATGTCTACAAGTATATAATAAATGATAGACAACAAAGTTATGCCAAAGTGCTTTCAACAAGGCCATGATGAAATGGAAGGAAACTGACAAGGGATGAAGACTTCTGATTAGATAGTTAAATATTAGAATACCTTGTGTAATTCGATAGTTCAGATATATGATCACTAGTTTAAAATTAATAGAAGAATGTATTAGTATCATAAGAGGAATATGAAGCATTGGTTCAATTATTATAATAGTTGTAGAAACCACTAAATAATGAATCATCATTAAGTCATCTTAAACTAGTCACATTAAGGTAAAGTTGTGCCATACAACACGGATATTGCGTTAGATTTTTGTGACAATATAGTGGTGGAGTTAGTAGGACTTTGAGCGGTATATAATACATAAGTCTGATATGATGAATTTTTTTTTTAAAGTAAATTCTTAGCATAGAGAAATTTTCTAGTATAAAAAAACATTTAATCTCTCATGTCTACTTGATTCACAAGATTAAAAGTATTAAAATTTGTGATAAGTTCTAGAAAAATAAGTTAAAAATCAAACAACACAAGAAATACAAAACAATAGGAACTAAACTTAAACCAAGTATCTACAATGTACAAGTGTGTATATATATGTATGTGTGTTTCTAGTAAGTAGAGATACAAAGCTTTAGTTGTTTTGACCGGGCAGCCATTGATGGGTACGAGAAGACAGATGTCACAAAGAAATTTGGAATTCAATATTGTTAACGATATTCTTTAATTATAAGTTTTAGTGACCGACGCCGCCACGACTTGGACCAGAAGGAAGTTTATTCTTCAATATATTTTCTGATCTCCATCTGCTCTTAACACCTCCCGCGTTCACATATCCATGACCAACTCCACCATGACTTGGGCCAGAAGGGAGCTTATTCCTCAACGGACTAATTTTCTTGTGAGGACGTGTGATTTGCATGTGATCGACTTCTGGGCTATTCACCTCTGATCCTGAATGATCCTCGAGACTTTTAATTTCGGAATGATCTTCTCTGACGAGAACATTTTCCGCTGAATATTTGTCTTGCTCTAATTTTCGCTTGACAATTTTTCGTGCATCTGCAGTTTCAATTTTAAAAGATATTACAGCAAAAATAAGCAGCAGCATAGCTGTCTTCACGATTGAAAAATTCCCCATTGCAATTGTTCGTGATAGCTAACAAAATAATAGTTTTGATCTATCTGGTTTTCCCAAAGAGACGGATCAAAAATTTGAAGTGTGGAAATGAATATCCGCAACTAAGGAAGAAGCAAAATAGGATCCCGAATGGCGTACATATGTGAGATGGGCATGAATTATAAATAGAGCGGCAGAATATGTTCGTTCGTGGCAATTGTTGAATCTTGTGCGGATATAATGAATTTTGCGTGCGTACTCGCTTACATAAAATCCAGTGCGGAGGCGGATTAAGAGGAAAGTCATATATGACCAATTCTTGTCAGTATGTGTGACGCGGCAAACCCCCGGAAATTTAACATGATTTAGAGGCCACGGCAACTCAAGTGAATATTAAAGACGACTATTTCAATTCAAATATAAATGGTGTTGAAATATACTTGTTCCGACTTCCTAATCCCAATGAATATAAAAAATGACCGTTCGGTCAAATTCTTCGAATTAGAATTGATATCTATGCGATCAATGATTTGATCCGTAATTTGACGCAACTTTGTTTGTTCCAAGATATGTTTGAGGAATTTCACATATGTATTGATGTATGCTATAGATTTTTTCATCTATCACCAATTTGAAAATATTTTTTTTGCTTTGGAGAAGATCTTCCAGGGTTGGGTTGGCCGAATGATCATGATTCCCCTGTTTCGGGAATGCTTGTTGTTGCTACATAATGTTGTATTTTGATGGTTTTCTAGGCGTTGCTTACTTTGTTTGTTATTGTCCTAGGCTCGGCCTAGTTTGTTTGTGGTTTTGGGGCGTACTCTGATTCCACCCGCTTTTGTGCTAAAAGCTATCTTGCATCTTATTGCATTAATATAACATAAGATCTCTTTTCATCAAAACAATTTTTTATCAACTTTAATTTGTGTGTAAATATTGTAAATGACATAGTGAAATCTCTAAGTGGTGGAATGCAGATTTTTTTTTTTACAAAATCATTATACAAATATGATCTGATATACGTTATGATTCTCCCTGACAATAACATGGAAACTAGTGGGAAACGTTTTAACCACTTAATCTTGTTTTAGCCCCAAACTTCCCTTGATGTCATACACATATCCATTGTTTTGAATAAAATTATATGAATTACCCATAATTTTTTAATTTCTTTACTTCGTTGATTTTATAATCCCTATAACCTATGTTGGAAAGGAATATAGACATGCGATGAGTTTGTATGTATTTTAGGGGGGGAATAGGTGCATCTAGTCACTAAATCAATTGCTTCCAATTAGAGTGCAAGGTAAATTTTAAGACCCCCCGCCCCCTCCCAAAAAGAACATGGATATCACTGGGTGAATGCCATGAACTGAAAGAAAATACTATCAGCCAGTAGTGTAATGCTACCGACCAACAACATTATGCTACCAACTGACAACTTTATGCTATCGACTGATAATATTTTTTTTGGTCTCTAGAAAATCATGGAAGAAAATCTAGGAGACACAAAAAAAGAAATGCCACCTTTGCCTTCCAAGTGAGAAGAAAAATAATGCATGTAATTCGACGCAATACACATTAAAGAAGTCTACAGAAGGAAACCTGTAATTTTGACCTCTTGCAAACAAATAATATCAAGCTTACCAACTAATTGACAAGAATTCTTCACAGAATTTTTTCCCGAGGATTCTGTGAATCCTCTAACATTCCATGAGAGATAATTTGTGGAAGGTCAGACATGATCAATTCCTACCCCTCCCCATCCGGCAACATATGCACTGAGCTTGAAAAATACCAAAGCTATTGGAGAGAAAAACAGACTGGTTTGAAATGGGTGGCTCCGTTGGCATGGTGTTGCGATTAGGCCTTCCTGACCCAAACACCTCCACAAAGTTATCTCTAGGAGGATTCTAGGAATAGTGTTCAGAGGAAGACGTGGTAGAAACTGTCCCATAATTACGTATTTGCGAAGTTGGCTGGTTCTATATAGGTAGGGAGGGCTGAGCAGGTTGAGGTAGCATGGGAGGTAAGGGAGAGGGAACTGACCGTTTCCTAAAAGAAGGCGGGGGAACTGTTGAAGCATATTTACCACTGGAACCTTTCTTATTAGTCATAATGGTCCATTCCTCGGAGACAACCTCTTGCGAACTAGGAGCAGATTGAGTGGTAGTAGGCTTGACATGTTCAGTAATTGGGCAGTCACTAATATGATGGTCAGTAGCTTGAAAATGAAAATAAGTATTGGGTAAGTTGAGGTAGAAAATTTTCTACGACATACACTTGGACCCAACCTGAATTTCAATGTGCTCCCATAAATCAGAGGCTAAATCATCATCAACAAAACCATGGTTATGAGGAGTTGTGTTAAAACATCGGTTAGACACATGACAAATAACACGGCCAAGGAGTCAAATAATATCATTCAAAAAAGGCCAAATCTGTAATGGTAGCCCCAATAGCTCCACCCAAACAAGAACTCGAAGGGAGACCTAATTGGATGGGCTAAATTCGGGAGACCTTTTGGATAAACAAGCAATGTATTACAAATACTCCAGAAAGCACAATGATGAAAAAGTAAGTTAGACTATCAACCGGTCATGAAAAGTAAAAGCATTAAACCCTTTAGTGTGATTTTAAACACTAGTGACCTAGATACTGGTTGTCTCCCAATGGTTCTTAATCTAGTTCTGTAAATATGACTCAAATAGAATACGACCACATAAATACGTTATTAAACAATTTTTACAACAAAAAGAATAACATGATCAACAAAAGTATGATCAATAGAGACATCCGAAGGGGTTTCAGAATCATTACCTCTTTGTACATTTTCAGAACAAATTTCATCACGTGTTTAGGAGCCATCTTCACCACCATTTGCAACAGATGTTGTAACGCGAGGGTTAGAGGCCATTATAAAGGCAAGCATCACCCAAAATGGGTGGAATAAATTCCCAAAACACTATGAAAAAAAATTGAAGCTAACAATGATAGGATACAAGCTTGAAAATACCTATGCAAAAAGATAACATGAGTGAAGGAATGCAAGCAAAACCCTAGCAGAGCCAACTCCTCCCTTCAATTTTATTATTTTATCTCTCAATTGCAAATTTAATTTAAGGGTATTGTGAGACATTTGCAATTAATTTTATTAGTAATGTGGTTCATCTATTAATGTAGTTATGTATGTATGCATACATACATATATACCTCTACATATGTATCAAGAGTTAAATGAATAGTATTTATGAATTATAAGAATGTTGTAATATTGGATTTATTATAAGTGATGTACATAATACTATTTTTTATGGATTAAACTATTTTATAGATGTAAATATTTAGATAATAAAGAAATAGTGTTGGTGTTTTTTTTTAAAAACGTGTTTAATTGTAGTGAAATGTGTAAAATCTAGACTTTATTTTTTACAATATATATGAAAATAAGGTATAAAAAACTAAAATTTAATAAGAATTCTCAATATTTTATTTTCTTTACAAACGTGATTTTTTCAAAATAAAATGTAAATTATTCAATTTTTTATTAAAATTGTAGATTTTTTCACATATATATGTATAGTTTGAAGCTTACACTTTATGTAATTTGTATAAACTTACACTATTACAATTTTTTTAAAGAAATAAGGGTGTATAATATACAAAACCAATTTTTTCTCATTATTCTTTATCAATCAAAGATAATGTTATGGGTTGTTTAGTTAGTAACAAACATTATTTATAAGCTTAATAAACAACAAAGGTGTTTATCATGTAGATTTTCTATACTAAATTTTGTATATTGTAGATCATTTCCGATTTATTTTTTTATTATTATGATATTGTAAAATATTCCCAATACATTTTATTAAAATACATGATTAGTGTGGGTATTCCACAATATATATTTGTTGTGGATACACTTGTGGGTAAATGTCATTTTTTCTAGTAGTGAAAGACCCCTCCACACAGGTTTGAAATGAAAGTGCGGGTCTTGAAAGGGTGTACTAATGGTGAAAAAACATAATAATATGATAACATGATGTTGATAATGTTCATTTTCTCTCGTAGTTTATTTCTTTTGAATGGAAATCCAAAATTATAATCTCACTATGAGGTAAAGGGTTGTACCATATCAATATGGGAGTAGAGAAAGATCCAATAGTAGAAACTAAGAAATATCAAATAGAAATGGTTCAACTGACGTGACGAATCCTTAGGTGTTATTTGTATGTCTATTTCTCTTGACCTTCTCTTTCACATTGTCTCTTTCACAACAATTGAAAGAGCCTAGAAAACACTATATTGCATTTTTAGAAAGAAAGATGACATGATAACTCATAAATTACAGAATGAACTCCTAAGTTTGAATCTTACTAACTTTGATAACCTACATGCCTTCTTCTCCAAAATTTTATAGACAATAATGTTAAATATTGAAAGCATGTGGAATTGACAAGAAGGATTCCTAACTGATATTATCCATTATTTCTAAGCTTATACCCAAATAATCTATTATCATTTCTGCCTTTCATGCCATGGAAAAATCTTTAGATCCCACTTTGAAGATACCTTTATTCAAAAAACATTCTTCCCAACTCATTTGAGAACAATGCCAATTGATCCAAATGGGTGCAATCAATTCCAAATCACATGCCCTAACAACAAGTAATGGTAAAGGAAAGGAGAAGAAACTATAGAATAAATCATATATAAATGACCAACCTAAGAAATAAGTTAATTCCACTCAATCAAAGTCTAGCATGAGTGCTCCTTCATCTAGTTCTGATTCTAGACCAAAGAAGGAGAATTCCAAGTGATCCTATTGTAAGAAGTTAACACATTAAGAGCATCAATTCATAAGAAAAAAAAATGACCACCTAACTCACTTACTTGATAAGAATAATAAAAATTCTCCAAAACCTTAATCTTCTAATGAAAAGGAAAACAATTCTAAGAAGAAAATAGGTAAATCTATCATAGGTAGAGTGGCTCTTTCATTGACATGGGTTTTAGATTCTAGTGCCTCACAGCACATGAATGCCTCTCACGTTAACTTTTCTAACATAAAACCTTGTAGCATGTCCAAAATCACCTTGGGTGATAATACATTTGTCACAATATATAGTAATGGATCAGTGGAAGTTCAAGGTGGAACCTTTAATAATGTCTTTAGTATTCCCTAACTGGTTACCAATATGTTATCATTTTACAAAACCAACCATATTAGCCAAGGGATGCATGTGGAATTAAATACTAATTTTGTGATCATCAGAGAGTTGCAAAGTGAGTCTATAGTTCCAGAGGGAAAGGAGACCACCAAGCTCAGTTATACACCTTTTCCAACTATACTCCTAACTCTTCTCTTACCGCCTTACTGACTCACACAAATGATGTTAGTAAGATATGACTTGAATTATTTGACCATTTGAACTACCATTAGCTTGATAAATTGAGCCAAAATGAGATGGTGAATGAATTTCCTTGCGTTAATTTTTTGAGGGTATTTGTGAGGGTTATGCCCTTGTATTGGTGAGAAAAATTTTCAGTTGGAAAAATTAAATGTCTCCACCAACGTTCACGAGGCTATCCTCCTCTGCATCAAATGGTGTAGCTCCCATTATTGAATGATAACTAATATAATCCTACCTAAATGTTGTGGGTTGGCCAAATAGGTTGGGGATCACACAAGGAAAATCCAGTGAACCTGTGAAAAAGTGTTTGTATGGGGTACAAGGGAGGAAACTACAATGATGATAGGTGAAGGATGGAAATTAGGAAAGGAATATTACTTCTGTGATTAGACCAATTGCAGAGTTCACACTTAATAATCAGAGTAGTTCAACATTCAATATGGAGGAAAACAAAAATGAAGCTATCTAGTGAGAAGAAAAAACCCAACACAAAGTTCTTGGATTTATTTATCAAAGATATAAAGCTCTTTTGGGATCACTATGCTTATAAAGTGCATAAGAGATAATTAGAAGAAACATGAGTAAGGGAAATGGAATAAAAGTGGCATTTATTTCATGTGTAGTGATGAGTACAAAGCTTCATTCAAGCTGCAACAATTTTCAATTGCCAAGAATTTCTAACTTTCAAGATCCTTTGGAATGTATAATCCATCCCAATTTATAACAATGTGAATTGACTCTTCTCCTACCCACCACATGACTCTTGATGGTCTCATTCAACTTGTGAATTTTCACCTTCCTAGGAAATGAGAAATAAGTTCCCTTTTTATAAATTAAAGGGTCTTTTATAATGTAACTTTAATAATTCACTTAAGTGAATGAGACAAAATACAATTATTATGGCCAATAAAGAATTAGAAAGGGGAGAAAAGGAATATGGAGAAAGAGAAAAAAAGGGAGACGTTATCATATCTCATGAAGAAGCTCCTTTTTATGATGAACCTATCGATGATGACCACAATCTCCTCCTTTTGCATGATGCAAAAACACCTAGGGTCGTCGAATGAGTGTTTAGAACACTGTTGAGAGATCCCTTGATGTGAGCTCAAGATGACCGCATGTATTTATCATGACGATTTCCTTAATTCTTGATTGATCAAATACATTATCTCATTGGGATCATCAAGCTCACTAAACTCACTCCAACCATCTCATCGATCTTGCCAAAACTCATTTGGTTTACCATCTCATCTTACTGTAATTCCACTATCTCACCCATCTTATTTGACCCATCTTACTAGCATAGTAATCTTCATGATGACTTACTCTTATAAATCAATGGATTCATTTATGCTCTTCAAATCTTTTCTAGTTGCTCAGTGGTCCAGACATTCCTCTGTTATGCGTCACCATGTTCTCATGCATAATTGAAAAAAGAAGATTCTTCCAAGACCCATATGAAGGATTATTTTATCTCTTTGAGCTATGATATCATATTTTAATCATGTGAAGAGTTCAAAAAGTTGAAAGATGAATGAATACAAAACCATCTGCAAATTTCTGCACCCAAAATACAAACTTTTTTAGAGGCACATAGGATCGGGATCTGCCATTATGGGACATATAAGCTATTTTGCTTCAATTTTTGCACATTTCGTATCCTTTCATTGATGAAACATTACTATTTTTTAGTAAATTTATATTTTTATTAGGTTTCTTTTTCCCGACCTACTATTTTGGGAAAATTGCCATTTTTTCCTTCTCTTCTGCTTTCCACCATTTTTACTATCCTGGGTGTTTCAAACTTGCAATTTAGGGAGCTTAATATTTTTAGCATGTGGAGGAGCATATAATATGCTAGTTTTAGTAAGTGATAAAAATGGGCTTAGTTAATGACAGAAATAATATTTTTAGAGTCCGATCTTTGTCGCGATCGTGCTTCAATATTCATTGTGTTTCGCCCATCAGAGTGCTTGAAAAAAAATAAAAATTCCTAGTGATAGTTTCATGTAAAAACATACCATGGAAGCCATTAAGGGATTCAATGAGCTTTTGGACAACATTCTTTCCCATCTCAATTGTGATGAAACTAACTTTATTGGGATAGTTTTATCTCATGAATTATGTGCTCACATTTTAAACTTGACCTGTCTGCCGGAGTGATAAGAAATTGAGGGAACGAGATCCAGGGCATAAAATAGGGGTTTTTTCCCTTAAAAATCTATGAAATCAATTGGAATTTTACAAATTACTTCTTGAAGGCCTTAGAAAATAGAGAATTAAATAAAAAAATCACTTCGATCTGTGCATCAGATTATGAGATATGATAGTTTTACTTTTTTGGCAATGAAGTCAATTTGGAAACAAACAGACATGGTGTCTAAAAAAATTATAGAATTCATGGATTTTTTCATCCATGAACATGGAGGAATGGTACTAAAATGAGGTATGGATGAGGGTAATGATTTTATACTTTTCTTCTGGCAGTGGTTTTCTCGAATGCACATGGAGAAGCAGCACAATAGTTAAATTCTTCAAAATTCTTGGCTTTTGGAATCTTCTTGTGATTGGGAACAATTTTTTGTCCCACCTATCCCAAGGGGCTGCGGAATTTGGTGAAATAAAATTCACCTTGCTCTCATCTTGAAAAGTGGTAGACGGGGATTCACCGGAGGAGGAGAGAGAAAAAACACTTAGAAATACCCTAGGGCTGAGACTGGGTCATTTGGAGGAACCTGGAAGGGGATAGGATTCGGCTCATTTTTGTGTCAAACATGTTCCATGGGTATGGTATAGAAGGTGCAAGAAAATGTTCCATCACCTATTAATGAAAAAAGGTGCATGCTTCTTTACAGAGGCGGAGAGGAGAGGGGGTTGAAAAAATGGCTTGCAGAGCACCTTCTGGGGTCACATGAGGGATCGAGGGCCGAGTTCGGTATAGGACATATTTTTTATGTCCAAAATGTCATAAGGGGATGAGACACATGGTGAAAAAAAATGCATCCTCTCCTATTGTAATGAGATTACTTGTATAAATTTGATTATCAACAATAATACAACACTAAAGAACACAAGATTGCAGATAAATGATCTCGATATGCAAGTAGGATAGGTCAGCCACTTTGAGGAGGAAACCTTCAAACCATAAAATAAGACTCAAATGCTCAATATTATTCTTAAATACTCCTCAATACCACCTATATATACCATTCCTATGTTATGTCCAACACTAAGGCCGATCTACTAAACATATGAAAGCATAAATGAAGAACATATGACAAGAAGAGAGATTATATAAGCCACAAGTTAGCACTACATATCCAACATAAGTTATAAGAATAAGGGCATAACATTCCCCTCCGCTTAAAATAAATAGTGTCCCTAATGTTTGGAATCCATAGATTTTTTTTCACAAATGCTTCATCCTCCCATGATGCATCCTAAATATTCATATTCTTCAACTTGATCAGGTACTCAGTAGTGACTCTGGTGCTTAAAATTTTGATTTGTGTTTGAAGAATACCTTCAAGTTCAAATATGATCCTTCCTTCCTTATCAATTTTAGGAAGAACTAACTGAGTGGAATTTTTCTATCCAATAACTTTCTTCAAGCATGAAAGATGGAAGACTGGATGCATTTTACTTCCCGAAGGGAGCTTCTACTTATATGCCACACTACCATTTTTTTGCAACACTTAGTAAGGATCATAGTATTTAGGAGACATCTTATCATCCTTATTTTGTTGTTTTAATGATAACTACTTATACGGCTAAAACCATACAAAAACAAATTTATCCTCTTCATAGTGTTTCTCACTGCAATGTTGATCAGCTTGTTCCTTCATGCAGTTTTTCGCTCTTGCCAAATTATTTATAACACTAGAGATTACCTCGTGCTGGTGTTGAATTTTATCTTTGATTTCTCTCACCTTCGGTTTAACCTTCAAGATAGATAAGAGTGATAGAGGATAGTACCCGTAAAGTTCCAGAAATGTATATATTTTGGAGGAGTTATGAAATTAAGTATCATACCACCATTCTGCAAGTGGCAACCATTGCACCCAATGTTCTTGTTTTGAAGTAAAACATTAAAGATATCCCTCCAAACATTTATTTACCACCTCAATTTACCCATCTCATTGAGGATGATAAGATAAACATTGGGCTAGTTACGTACCCAAACACGATAAAAATCAGTTAAAAAATTACATGTAAATATCATATCAAGATCACTTATAATAATTTTGGGCGTGCCATGGAGATTTTTAACCATGTCCATAAATGAGATGGAAACTGTACTAGGTGTGAAAGGATGAGCCATGACACAAAAATGAACATACCTAATAAGTCAATCCACCACAACCATGATGACACTTTTCCCTTCTAATTTAGTAAATCCTGCAATGAAATCCATCGATACCTCTTTCCATATCTTGATAGGAATAGAAAAAGGTTGGAGAATACCTGGTGTCTTTATGGTCTCACCATTATTACATTGAAAAACCAAACATTCTATAATTTTTTTTAAAACATATCCTTTCAACCCCTCCCAAAATAAATAATGTTGAACTCTCTGATAAGTTTTTAAGAACCTGGAATGACAACCTGATGGAGAAGAGTGGAGCTATGAAAGAATATTGTATTTCAAGGAAGAGTTCTTAACCAAATATAACCTATCTTTATACCACAACGTATCCCCCTTCCATAGAAATTTATCTGATATGGTTGGATCTACCTAGATATTCTGAATGAGATTATGGGTTGTTGCATATTTTTTCCAATCTTCCCTTGTTTGATCTACTCTATCTGCATTTAGTATAGAGATTGCATAGAACAATGCATATGTGGACTCATCCCTCCTAAATGGAGCATCAACAACCACATTTTCCTTCCCTTTCTTATAAATAATCTTAAACCCATACCCAAACATCTTAGTGACCCATTTTTGTTTCTCTTCTAAAGATAGTCATTTCTCTAAGAAGTATTTCAATCTATCATGATCAGGTTTTACCTTGAATTGTCTACCCATTAAGTATGGTGTCCATTGTTTAAATGCATGTAGTATTGAAATCATTTCCTTCTCATATGTTGGCTTCAACAAGTTATTTCCTTTTATTTTCCACCTCTCAAATGCTATCGATTCTCCTTCTTACATGATTAATTCTCCGATCCCATTTCTTGAAGCATCACATTCAACTATGAAGGTCTTGAAGAAATCTAGAGTTGTTGATACTGGAGTGGAGTACATTACCACCTTCAATTATTCGAATGCCTTAGAAGCTCCCTCATTCCAATGATAGGAGTATTTCTTCAATAATTTTTTAAGTGGTGTTGCTATACTGCTATAGTTTTTTACAAATCTTCAATAGTGTGTTTTGATACCTAAGTAACCTCGTAAATTCTTGAGGGTTCTTTCGAATTCCCATTCCACCATCGCCTGGATCTTGAGAAGTTCCACCTTAACACATTAACGAGAGAAAATATAGCCCAAGTATTCCACTTCTTTTACCCCAAAAGAACACTTCGAAAGCTTGGCATATAGTTGATGTTTCTCTACGATCTCCAATACTATACTCACATCATGTAAATATTTCTCCAAATATTTTCTATAGATGAGGATATCATCAAAAAATACCAAGAAAATTTTCCTTAGGAAGGATCTAAATATTGAATTCATCAAACTATGAAATATGGATGGTGCATCAGTAAGACAAAAAGGCATCACTAGGAATTTATAATGCCCTTGATGAGTTCTGAAGGTTGTCTTATGAATATCTTATTTCTTTACTCCAATTTGGTGATACCCAGAACATAGATCTAGTTTGGTAAAATAAATTACACCATGCAACTCATCTAATAAACCTTCAATGAAAGGAATAGGAATCTTATATTTAATAGTGTACTTGTTGAGTTATTTGTACTCTAGACACATGCTCCATATTCCATCCTTGCGGAACACCATTACCACTAGATAATAATAATAAATTTGAGTGTAGAGAATAATACCCATTTCAAACATCTCCTCCGTCATATTATTGATCTCTCTCTTTTCCAAATATGGTTATCTATAAGGCCTGATGTATGGGGTTTGGCTTCTTGAAATTAACTGAATGGCATGATCATGATGTATTTTATGGGTAATTCCTCTAGGATCCTTGAAGACAAATGCTTGTTGATCAATAACCTATTATAAATGAGGATGCACTACCATTGTTGGTGGTTGAAATTCCATGAAGAAAAATCATGCTACAAAACCTTTAACCCCATTCTTAAGAATCTTCTACATTTGGTGAGAACTAACCACCAGAGGATTTTTTTCTTGTATTCCTCTAAGTTCAATTTTTTTAACCTTATAATTAAAGTGCATGAACAATTCCTAGAAATTAAGCTCTATTGTGTCCAAATTTTTAGCCACTAAACACCGAAGAAAATATCAGCTCTGTCCATGGGATTAGCAAACATCATACATTCCAATGTGTAGTCAACCATCATAAGTCTTATTTTATGGAATTTACCATAACATTTGACTAGGCAACCATCTACGATATTTACTTGAAATTTAGGCATTGGGTAGATTAAACAATTTATCCTTGCTTCCAGCTTACGATTGATGAAATTATGTGTTCTCACTAAATCAATCAATATTGTCACCTTTTTCTTCTTAACATGACCTGAAGGGTTTGTGGAGTACTAATACCTGATAGAGCATTACATGAGATAGTGGGCTAGGAATATTCAAATTCTACCTCTAATATTTCCACTTCCTTGCTTGATGTTTCCTCATACTCTTCCTCATCACCAATCCCTTCAATGTAGAAATTGTTTTTCTCAACACATTTATGATTTTGTCCATATTTTATGTCACAATTAAAGCATAACCCTTTTACTCTTTTTTCTTTAATTTTCTAAGGTTTCAGCCGAACTGGCCGATGGTACGATGGAGGCAAAGTGCTATGATATTTTATGTTAGTGAAGGAATGCCTTCTACTAGAAAGTAATTTTTCATCTACCCTTTGCACCATGATAATAGAATCAAAGACCTTTAGTGGATTAAACATGTGTAACTCATGCTCAATGTGGTCCTTAAGAAGCCCATGAAATAGGTCATTCAGATACTCTTTTGTAGTATCCTCGACACACAAGGAAATATTTTGGAATTGATCGACATACTCCTTTACTAAAATTGTTTGTCATAACTTTTCTATTAGAATAAAGTAATTATGTGACACACTATAGATAGAGTGTAATTGAAGCTCTTCAGTGGAAAATGTCAATGTGACACTTAAACCATTTTTCTTCCTTTGAGCACATAACCAACGATACTAAAAAATTTGTTAGGTTCTAAATCTAAGGAATCCATTGTCAACTTTTGTCTGGATGGGATCTTATGGAGATAAAATAAATTCTCCATTTGGGTACTCCAGTTGAGTGGATCCTGTTGTTACCCAAATTTAACCTCCTTCAAAGACTGGGCAACATCATGGATTTTAAAAAGATACTCAGAGGCAGATAGATAATCATGTATGTCGTTTTGTAGTTGGGGAAGTAATTTATTTGACTTGTTATCACTCAGGCTTTGAAGGGAGTGGGTAGCACCTTAAAAGGGTGTGATCTAATCCTAACTATTTTAGGTTGTGCCTTTCAACCAAGGTAAGAGAACCTATTTTACAACCTCTGTTTATTGAAGAACAATGATGAATCCTTTTTTTGCATAGATTTTATAGAGCAGACCTTGGGAAGATATGATCAACACATCAGATCTGCCTCTCATGAGTTGTCACTTCCAGATCATGGAGATATTTTCACAACAAGGAAAAGGTTACTAAAGACATTTAAGACCATGATTTCTTCTGCATGTTTTAGTAACAGAGAGTATGAATTTGTATACTAACAAGGAAAAACAAGTGTAGTGCAGGTATGATTGGTTGTTAAATGAATTTTTTGTTAGAGGTGGGGCAGGGTGAAACTAGATTCACCAGATCCTTGAGGAACCTTACAAAATGGAAAGTCAAACCAGCAGAATTCCACATAATAGCTAAAATTTCTCTTTTTAACTAGAATGTGTGCTTCAATGGAGGCCCAGATTAGCACTCTTTCACATAATCTATGAGATTCTATCACAAAGGATTGAGTTAGAAAACCCAACAGAGCATCAAGATCTAAGCCAAATCACACCTAAGGTACACCCAAAGGCTTACAGACAATCTCTGTCAACAGATGAGAGAAAAGTGATTTTAAATCATTTATTTCAATCCCAGATGAAAGCACTTCTAAGAAATGAAATTGTAGATGCCACTAAATTGTCACAAGGATTGAGGCCTATGTGATTGAACCAAATTTGATACAAGATTGCAACAGAAACAAGAAAAACTACTTGCATACATTCATAAATAAAACCAACACATTTTGCTCAAGACAACACATAAAAAGTTGAATTTTATTAAGTCTATTAGTAGGGGAAAGTTTCTAGAATAGTCTCAGAGCTTTTCAATGGATATACACTTGCAACCACTTTGACACAATACATCTTAATATAAAAAGAGATAACCTAGTTTCTCAGATGGATTCTCAAAAGAGAAGCTTAGTCAAATTTTCCTCTTGGGAATTTTCTTCGACCTCTAGCACTCTGACCTCCAACTTCCAACCTCTAGACCTTTTGCACAAAAAAATTGTGCCATTTATAATATTTGCAACAAAACCCCCTTCTTCACCAAAATACAAAAACTTTAAATGCACCAGTGCTCGCCATGATTCTTTCGTGATTCTAAGAATCAGATTTGTAAGAAGTATCCAGGTCCTCGAGGGGGAAGATTTAATCAAATATCTCTCACATTCAAATCCTCCCTCTGGTAGGTCGGTCTTTCTTCAATTTGCCAACCACTTCTGCCCCTAATCTGTCAAATCTTGCTCCTTGCACGCTTGGGATAAGAAAACTGGAAAATCTGATCGGACACGAAAGTCATACCATTTTAATGGTCAAAGAAATTTCCCAAATCTTCTCACCAAACTTAGATATCAATATTAACTTCCCACTCTGTTTGGCGTGTAGAAAAGACCAAGAAATCATGGAGACTTGCACTTCTAGATGTGTTTCAGAGAAATGGGGGGAAAATCAGATTTAGACTCACAGTTGTCGATGATTTTTACTTTGAATTTGGGTCATCGAGGTGGAAAATTTCAAACTTAAGAATAGACCCGGGGGTTTCCTTTGACTTTTTACAACCGTTTGGGAAAATGGAAAAAAATTCCATCTTGCTCCGCACCTCAACCTTTAGGAAACAATCCGGACACGTACCTAAATGTGATTGAACCATAACCGCGGCCAAATTCTGCCATTTTAATCTCTTTTTGGAAAAGGGAAAATTTTCCAAATTTTCCCCGTAGCTCCACCCTCGGGAAATGAGCCTGACACATGTCCAAATGTGATTCGAGTGGACCCGCGCTTCTATTTTTACTTTTGAATTTTTTCTCCGAAAGGAATTTTTTCCAAATTTCCCCCAAGAGTCCGCACCTCCGCCACTAACTGGGGTAAAACATTGACTATTTCTGTCATCAGGCTTGCGGGCCATTTTGAGATTTTAATCCTTAAGGGGGAAAAAATCCAAGTTGCCTCCGATGGTCTGCCTCCCATTCTTCTTTAACTTTTCAAACTACCACGTGTCAACATGACGTACCTTGAGGTGGTCCAAAAAATTTGATACTTTGAACGAGAACGGTCTCGCCATATGTCCTATTCCAGAAAATTTTGTCTAAATGCTTGAAGCTCAGCGGAAGGCGCCATGTGTCATGCTCCGAGGTAGTCTCCTTTGGCTGCTGAAAATTCTAAGCAAAATTCAAAGTGAGCGGAGGCCTCCACGTGTCCTCCTGGAACTTATTTTAAATGAAACTCAAAGGGTGGTCCCTGAACATGCGCGGTTCCTCCATTTGTCCTAGACCTCCCAAAACTCTTTGAAAAAGACTAAGTATGAGAAGAATGGGTGGAAACCTCCACATGTCCTCCCGGCACTACTCCAAGGACAAACCAAAAAATAGATCTTCAAATGAGCATCGTGCCTCCACGTGGACAAATTTTTGAGTTGATGCTTTTTATAGAATTTTTGAAGTATTTAGCCGAGCCAAGTCCAACCAAAAATTGCCATGTCCCCTATAGATGCATGGATGCAAATTTGACTGGGAGAAACGCCCGTCAAACCATTAAATACAGAAAAATGACCATTTGAGCCTGGGAATGAAATTTTTTTCAAGGACAAAAAGTTTATAAATGTTGCAAGACTCAAATGAATTCTTCAGGGACACATCCATTCATTCTCCTTCAAGTATCTAGGATAGAAATGTCAAGGAAAACAAATCCTGAATGTGGGAAATAGGGAGAATGGGAAAACATGAGTTTTTGAAGGAACAGAGCATGGGAGACTCAAAATATGGACCTTTTCCAGAGGTACAAAGAAACTAGTAGCAAAGCATTGACCCATACATGATCTTCGACCCAGGGGTTGACTAAAAATAGCAAAAAAGCCTGACCAAGAAAAACATAGGGAAGGAGAAAATGATAGAGGCCACAAATTAATAAGTTTTCAAAGGCACAAATGGGGAAAGACTATTTGAGCACTAACAGATCCTTTCCATCAAATTTATGCATTTCCACTTTTGGAAAAAATGACCGCACATTTGTAAGGAGATCCACCTAAATTTGTAAAGGAGCCTCTTAGATTGGAATTCTTTGGACCTGTGTGATTATTGCTAGAGGAACCCATATGAATGGAATTGGGATTTATGTTTGAGAGAGCATGCAACAATTCCTACTTCATTGATTGAAAATCCATCTAAATTTCACCCCTAAGGCTACCTTTCAAATGAAGAAGCTCATTATTTGGGTCATCCTTATTAACCATATTATTTACCCTTTCTTGAAGTTGGATGACTACTTCATATACTCCCGAACCGAAAGATTCTAAATCCATATCTTCCGTATCTAGGGTCATTCTAGGAATTTCTTGACCTTTCTCCTATCCTCAAGTTGATATACCGGTCATGATTCAGGGAATTTAGTCAATCAAAACAATACAATTTTATTATTTTTGAGAGAGATATTTATACAGATATTGATCCACAATATATGGGATCTAATCCCTATCCTTATCCTCCCACAAATCACTCCAAACCGTACAAACAAATAACAAACTACCCATTTATTTACCTCATGGTATATTACTAATTTACCATGGAAACTCTAATTTCCCAACATTCCCTCCCTTAGAGTTGACATGGGTAGATACAAAACACAAACAACTCAAAAAAGATAATCCTCATTGCTTGAAAAACCTTCAGTATTAGCATTTGTGTTTTGTTCTTCAGTATCATCTTCTTCAGTAGCCATGGCATTGTCAGATAGTTTTCCATCAAGTAGATCTTTTGCTCTTTTCATGCAGTTGAGAATAACATGTCCTGGCTTCCTACAATAAAAACATATACAGTTTTTGATATGTTTTGATCTTTTATAGGAATTACTTGATTGACTAGCTAATGCTGCTTCTTCTTCTTCATCATCCCTGCTTTCCGTATCGAGTAGCGTTGCTATTATGCTCTCCAAGCTTGGATTTAGTTTACTTAAAGTAAACACCATATTGGACATACTTTTAGGCATGCTATTTAGTAATATGGCCTTTGCATCATTGGGTTTCACCTTTTCGTTAATGCCATCCAGTTGGGCCATTAGAGAGCGGAACTTGCTGATATGAGATACAATATCTCCTCCTTCTTCCATTTTCAACCCATATAATTTTTGCTTCATATTTATCTCTGCATTGTCAGTTTTTGATCCAAATAATTGAGTCAATGCTTCCCATATTTCTTTGGATGATTTTTTGAAATCTACATGATGTAGATATGGTTTGGATAATCCGAGGCCAATAATGGCCAAAGCTTTTTTATCTTTGACTTTCCATTTTTGGAGTGCGTCTACATCTGTTGGTGCAACCGATCCTCCATCAACAATGTCCCAAAGATCCTTTTCAATCAGCAACAATTGGATTAGGATTTGCCATGTATGGAAATCCTTTCCATCAAATTTTTCTATCTGGTTCATTTTTTCCATTACCAAATCACCAATGAAAAAATAAGAAAGTAATCTTTAATTACTTTCTATAATTTAAAAGATCAAAATTAGTTTATGCAAGACAACAACTCAGAGAATTGATTTGAAAGATACACGTCCAAATCTAGTAGATTTGTCCTCTGGATCCGCCTTTCATGCACAGCTGGAACAGATCACTGCAGATCTGATATGTGGATGTCAGATCCGTTCAAGGAACACGTGAAGAATGAATATATTGGACGGTGAACCTCAGAACTCCATGCATGCAGTGAACTTGCCAAAAAAAGACAAATAAAAGCTCGCCAAATCCAATCTGCTGAATATATATATTCAAATATCAAAAAAAGAAGAAGTTGTGGGACGCTGATCTCAAGATGCAATGTACATAATGAAACCACGTAGATCTAGATCTGACCAATGGAATGCGATGTACATAAATAGCAGGAGCTTGATATTCGTTCAATTATAAGAAATTGGAATGACCAATGTATTCCTTAAACCATGTAGATCCAGATCTGAGATAACAAACACGTCAGGCACGAAACAGTCTTAACAAAAATGCCTCTGAAATATCTGTAATAATAAAAAATGCCTCTGACAGATTTAACAGCCAATCAGGCTTTGTCTCTTCTTTGACTGACTTGGAGGAGGAACCAAGGTTCAAGACGCAGCCGCAGATCAAAGGTGGATCGGTAGAGATCCAGTTACTGTGAGGGATACTATTACAATACCAAATACAAAGCATGAATCTCGGTGCGAACACTATCTCCCCTTCCTCATTAAACGCTTCAATTGATGGCGGATCAGCTTGATTTTGTGATCTGAAATAATAAACACATGTACGCAGCTAACACAGAATGTTAAGCTATATCAATCGACCTCCTCAAACTGTACGCAGGTAACACAAAGTGAAGAATGATGGACGAATTTCAAAAAAACATACGCCTGCAATTTAATTGTTTTTTTTTTCTTTGAAAATAATATAGCCTCCATGCAAAATAATATATCAATAAATAATATTTCTAAACATCCTTTTCGAATGTGAATGGGATCAGCACATGGTCCACATTACATTACCATTGACAAGGAAAAGGAAGACCTTTCGTATATGAAGAGCTTTCGCATGTGGTCTACACTGCTGAACTCTATGAAGATCAAGGCCTGAAAAAATTTTAGAACAGAAGCCTGCTCTGATACCAAATCAGGGAATTTAGTCAATCAAAACAATACAATTTTATTATTTTTGAGAGAGATATTTATACAGATATTGATCTACAATATATGGGATCTAATCCCTATCCTTATCCTCCCACAAATCACTCCAAACCGTACAAACAAATAACAAACTACCCATTTATTTACCTCATGGTATATTACTAATTTACCATGGAAACTCTAATTTCCCAACAATGATGTAGGGGTTAGGAATAAGGGTAGACAAAATAGGGAAAAGTTTTAGGGTTTGGGGTTTCGTATATTTACCAGCCGAATAGAGGAGATCATAAAGCAGAAACACTAGATAATTTTTGGAAAGATTTTAAAAAATATAAGAAACTTAAAAGAATTCCAAAAATTGCAACCTAGGTAGCTGACTAATGAAATAACATAAAACCACTACAAATTTCTCAAAATAATAAAAAATGATTGAAATTTAGAAAGGAGCTTACTTGACTAATTTCTCCACATTGCAAAATCATTTGTAGGAAAATTCTCTAACAATTTTGAGATTTAGATAAACCTTCATAATTAGCTTTTGGTGCAACATTGGCTGAGGTTAGGCTTTATTACCACTTGTAATGGAATTACTTGTATAAATTTTATTATCAGCAACAATAGAACACTAAATAATACATGATTATAGATAAATGATCTCAATATGTAAGTAGAATGGCTTATCCACTTCGAGGGGGAAACCTCCAAAGCATACAATCAAACTCAAATGTTGAATATGATGATAAACTACTCCATCTATATATATCAATCCTATGTTATGACCAACACCAAGGCCGACCTACTAAACATAAGAAATCATAAATGAATAACCAATGATAACAAGAGAGATTATGTAATCCAAAATTTAGCAGTGCATATCCAATAGAATTTATAGTACCATGTGCATAACACGTGATGTTTACAAGTGGTGGAATTTGATTGCACAATGGTAAGAGATGAGAATGAGTGAAAAGAGGATTATCTTTCATGTTTTACCTTTTCCATGGTCATATGATTGTCCAAGGGTATCAAATGGAGCTGGGAACAATTCTATGTCCCAATTGTCCCAAGGGTATGAGATAGTTCATGCTAGAAATTTAATTTTGAGCCTGGGAGTGACATGTGTCCACCTAGAAAATTGACTAAGTCCAAAGCATACCTTAGAGAGAAGCTTGACGACGGCATATCTTGAGCATACAAAGGCCTTTTTAGGAACGTATTTATATTATTTTTACTTAAAATATAATTTTGATAAGAGTGGTATGGGTCTTATGCTCTTATTTTTATTGAAACCCTCTAAAATTTAGCCTTTTTTTTGGGATTGTAGGTTGTGTATCCAAAAAACATATTTTGGAAAGAAATTCTTGTGTTTTGTGAAAAATATGAAACCACCATCACTTAGAGAATTGAAATACCTTTCCAATGATATTTTTTGACCTAAAAATAATTACAAATCTCCAAGAATCACTTCTTGAAGCTCAGGTGTTGTTTTGGAATTCAAGCTCCTTCACCTTCGAAAACCTACTTTTGTATAACTTGTCCCAAAACCTCAAAATATTTCGGAAATCTTGCTAGATATATTGCACAATGTTTCTATCTCCTTAATTCAAATATCCAAGGAATTTAATCCTTCAAATACAATCCAAAGGATGTGCACCTTCCTTGGAAAGGCTAAATATAGCCATTCCTAAGTCTCTCGAAAAGCCTAGTTTGAAAGATATTGTCTCAAGAAGCACTTGAATGAACTTGTTGTCCTCTTTTCAACACATGGGAAAGGATGGCACTAAATACATGGATGTTAAAAGGATGGGACATACCTGACTCAGAGGATGGATTGACATTAGACAGTGTCTAGGAAGGTTTGCAATGAAAATTTTGACACTGGGGTCTGTTTTCATGCTTGAAAAATGAAAATTTTCATGTTTCATATTTGCATGGAAAAATTTGGCTCTAGCTTGGGGACATGTTTTAGATCAAGCACAATGAGAACATGGCAC
Organism: Taxus chinensis; assembly: GCA_019776745.2. NCBI lineage: Eukaryota > Viridiplantae > Streptophyta > Pinopsida > Cupressales > Taxaceae > Taxus > Taxus chinensis. The sequence continues at coordinate 19,222,951 of CM034153.1, forward strand.
GAGGAATCCCAAAATCTTAATTCACTTCATGGATGAGTGCCTTATCCATTGGGCTTTATGGATTCATTTCTTCCAAACACACACACATTCAAAAATATAAACATGCGGAAGGGAAAAACACCAAAAGTGGAAACAACAAACGAATTAAAAGGGAAATATATAAAGAGTGAGGGATATTTATAGAGGTGGGAAAACAATACACACGTACCCAACAATAGGTCCATAAAAGTACACACCATCATGGAACAAGGGACTTAAATGTGATCTTTTAAGCACAAACTACTATCTGATCAAACCATCCATTGTGATGGATTTTCACGGTTTGAGAATAAGAAGAATCATCAAGACCCCATCTTCATATTCATAGAATACTGAGAAATATCTTGCATCTAACGAAATATTTATCACATTTTTTATAATCTTTGTATCTTGGGGATTTCACTTAATGTCTTACAATCATGAGATATCGTTCCTCCAGGTCCTCAAGAGTGATAAAATTTATATTGTTGTAGAAACATTCCTCATCTTTGAATTGCAACTTGAGATCATATTTTGAATCATAAAGGTACTTAAGAGGAGTGAGAAAACACTTATTTTCTTCCCGTTCAACAGCTTCTTTGAACATTGTACTTTGATGCTTTGAAAAAATGCGTTCAAGAATAGAGGTCACATCACTCGGTTAAGTGTCTTCATCATCTTTGAGAAATTTTTTGAGCATGGGAATATGTTCAAGAAAAATCAAAGCTTGGGAAATGGTGAGATTAAAATGATTTTTAATTTGCTTATAAGAGTCATGCACATTCTCACTTCATTGTTCGAAAAAATCTTGGTTGATATCCATCCATTCAAAATTGGTCTCGGCATCATTCTCAAAACCACAGTCCTTGATTTCATCATAGAAGAACTATTCACTCTTGGGTGAATATAGCAATATGAATTCTTGTTCTACATTATCGGAGCATACAATGGTAGTAAGTTTATCTTGAATACATTCACAAGGATCTTGCGAATTTTAACTTTGTTCTCAACAACTCCCTTTAGTGAAAATTGGTTTCACATTTTCCATACTATCTTCCTCCATGTCAAAGATGTTTTCCTCAAAATTAAGGAAATGCATAGGAGATTGAAGATCCTTCCTTATTTTGCACATATGATCTTCTTCACAAATCATGAAGGATAAATACATATCTTCACATTCGTTCTCACCCATCAAGGCATTGGGGAAGTCATAAATTTCATCCATCTACTCCATATTAGCATCAAACATTGGTGTATAAAAATGACAAGTACAAATTTACTCATATATATATATATTGTATTTCCATAGCCTGATTCAGGATCTTGAGACCGAGTTTTGGGTCTGCAATTTCTTCCACATCCTTCAATAAGTCTTACATAGATAAATCTTTCGATTTTTCCATATACTCATCTTTATCCTCATTGGAATAACTTCTACCTTGTGATTGCAGGAGATGGTTTAAAATATCATCTACACAGAGCCAAACTTTATCTGATATGTCTTCTATATTTTTATCTTTATTTCTTTTCATCCAAGTGTCACCTTCTTGCAATCATGGGCAGGCTTGGTTTTGAACATTCTTTGACAAGGAGAATATATCCATGCTTCATGGAAAGGGAAATCCTTCGAGTTCGAAATCCATTTCATCATCCTCTTCATGGTAAGGATAGAAACATGATGGGGAAGAAATATGGGTAGAATTTTCATCTTTATCTTGATCATCCATTCTTTAATCCTACTTCTCATAGGGAAAATGAAATATTTCATACTCACTATGTTGATCAACATAATGCTCCTTGGGTGAGAATGATGGTGTTGATTAACATTTGTTTTTTATATTTTTATACTTTTTTTTAGAAAGTGATATTTCTTGGGTGCACTTACACTTGGGTGAAAATTAGGTTTCTCCACAAATGTTCATAGGGCTACGCCTCTCTGCATTAAGTTGTACAACTCCCATTATTTAATGATAACTAGTGTAATCATAACTAAATGTTGTGGGTTGGTTAAATAGGCTCGGGATCACAGAGGGAAACTCCACTTAACTTGTGGAAAAGCTCTTATATGGTGTACAAGGAAAGAAATTATATTGATTAGAGGTCAAGGACGGAAATTAGGAAAGGAATATCTATCATGAGTAGGCCAATAGTAGTGTTCACACCCAGTAATCTGAGTAGTTCAACATTGAATTTGGAGGAAAAGAAAAATGAAGCTATTTAGTGAGAAGAACAAGCACGAAATAATGTTATTTGATTCATTTATGAAATATACAAAGCTCTTTTGGGATCACTATGCTTGGAAATTGCATAAGAGAGAAATAGAAGAAACATGAGGAAGGGAAACAAAAGAAAATTATCCTTTATTTCATGTATAGTGATGATAAAAAAGATTCAATCAAGATATAGTAATTTACAATGTCTACCAACAATGTATAACTTTCAGGATCCATTGGAATGGAGAAGTCATCCTGATTTATAGTAATGTGAATTGACTCTTCCCGTACCCCCCCAAAATGACTCTTTATGGTCTCATTCAACTCATGAATTTTCACCTTCCTATGACGTGAGAAATAATTTCCCTTTTTATAAGTTAAAGGGAATTTTACAATGTAAGTTTATGAAGTCACTTAAGTGAATGAGAAAAATTAAAATGATTAATCCTAATGAATAATTAGAAACAAGTGAGAAGGAAGAGAGGGAAATAGATCAGAAGGGAGAGGTTATCATATCTAATGAAGAAAATCCATGTTATTATGAACCTTTCTATGAAGACCATAATATTCTCCTTTTGTATTATGCACAAACACCTCAGGTTGCCGAATGAGTGTTTAGAAACACTGTTGAGATATCACATGATGCGAGCTCAACATGACCTCATGCATTGCTCATGATGATTTACTTAATGTTCGATTGATCAACTTTCTTAGCTCATTAGGCTCCTCAATCTCATTGAACTCACTTGAACTAGTTTATCAAGCTTGCCAAAACTTATTTGGTTTAACAAATCATCATATTGCAATTCAACTAACTCACACAGCTTAATTGACCTAGATTACTAGTATAGAGATCTTCATGATAAGTTATTGACATATCTCACCGTTGTAACCAGCCTAACTAAAATCACTACTTTCTTGCAAAGCTCAACTTACCCAATTAGCCAATCATCTCGATACAACCAACTCACCCAAGTCACCGGGATTAGCTCAATCAACTCAACCTTCTCACTTCAATCAGCTCATCTTGATGAGGTGATGATGTTTTCAATCCCATATGATAAGCATGATGACTTACTCTGATGAATTAATGGAGTCCTTGATTCTATTTGAATCTTTTCCATCTACTCAGTGGTCCAGAGATTCCTCTGTAATGCTTCACCATGTTCTTGGGCAGAACTAAGACCAAGAAGATTCTTCAAAGAATCATATGGAGGCTTCATTTATCTATTTATGTTAGGGTTAGCACACCATTTGTGTAGATATATTAGTCATATCTAAGCATATAAAAATTAATACGGAAATAAACAAAATGAAACAATACACAAGATTTAACATGGTTCACCCAATGTGGGCTATGTCCACTAAAAAACAACCAATTTATTATCAGAGAGGAAATACAATGAAGAATGGAAATCTTCCACACCTTCTTGGATGTCTTGCACTTTCTTCTCTAAAAATTTCTCTTTTCTCTCAAAAGGAAACTTTTCTCTATTCACAATTGAATTCACCTTTTTAAACCCTATATTTATGCTTATATATGCATCTACAATTTTATGGCGCTTTAGCTATGCAATTACAACCATTAGATTCAATTTACAAATAAAGATAGATCTAATTCCCATAATTTAATTATAGTAGTCACATACAGGCAATTGATAACGGTTAGCCTTAACTGATGTCAGTTATCCCTAACCGATGGTTGTTCCTCCTTTCCTGACTGATACCAGTCCATGGGTGACTGACGAAGGTTCATTAACCGATGCTAGTTACTGTGTATTCCAGAAAGTCTGCAAAATCATGTCAGTGAAGTGATTAAACTCCACAAATAAAAAATCTCCCACTTGGAGATAAATTGTTGCATTGTATCGTACATCTCCATCCTTTGACAATTTCCTTTGGCCTTTTTCTCACTCTTCAAGTCTTGAACTCCAATACCAATATAAGTGGAATTTATCTCCAACTTATCCTTTTTCATCGAATTCGTTAGCATATCTGCAGCGTTCTCCTTTGTAAGAATTTTCTCCAAATTTATCTGCCCATCCTCCAATACTTGTCGTATGAAGTGATATCTCAACTGAATGTATTTTTTTCTAGAATGAAACATTGAGTTATTTTCCAGATGAATTACACTTTGAATCTCACTGTAAAATTTGCAATCCTCTTTCTCTTTTCCCAACTCTTCCATGAGCATGTTCATCCATATCATCTACTTGTTAGCTTTTGTAGTTGTGACATAGTCATCCTCTTTAGTAAACAGGACCAAAACCTTCTGCAATCTATAAATCTAGCTAACTATCATGCCACTTATTGTGCAAACATATTCAGTGGTGCTCCTCCTTCCATCCAAATCACCAGCCATGTCTTAATCCACATATCCATGTAAAGAAGTATTTGACCTTCCATAGCATAACCGCATGTCGGATTTTCCTCTCAAATACTTAATAATCCATTAGATTTCTTTCAAATGCTCTTTACCAATAGTAGACCTAAATCTGCTCACCACTCCCACTTCATGTGCAATTTCTAGTCTAGTACAAACCATATCATACATCAAGCTCCCAAATGCTGAAGCATACAAAACTGATGAAATTTGCTCAACCTCCTCATGTGATGCAGAACACTGATATTTTCTCAATTTAAAGTTTCCACCCATAGGTGTACTTACAAGTTTTAAATTTTTCAAATTAAACCTTTCCAACACCTTACTGATAAAATGTTCCTGAGAAAAATACAACTACCTGTTTTTTGCTCTCTGTGAATTTTCATGTTAGGGATTCTCTTTGCAACTCTCAAATCCTTTAATGAAAATGAAAGAGCTAGCTCTTCTTTAACCTCACCAATGTCCTACATACTAGATCTTACAATAAGCATATCATCCACATACAATAACAAAATAATATAGCTCCCATTTCCAAGTATCTTGAAATAAACAAAATGGTCAGATTCACATCTCAAATAACCAGGATCATGCATGAATCTATCAAACCTCATATGCCATTTCCTTGGAGCTTGCTTGATCCCATATGGGCTCTTTTTCAATCTATATACAATTTTCTCCTTACCCTTGACTTCATACCCAAGAAACTGATTCATATAAATATCTTCCTCTAAATCACCCTAAATAAATATCATCTTAACATCAAGTTTCTCTAAATGTAAATCCTCTACTATAACTAAACTCAATACAATACAAATATAAGTCATCTTAATAAGAGGAGAAAATATTTCACCAAAGTCAATGCTTGCTTTCTATGCAAATCCCTTCACTACAAGCCTTTCCTTGTATCTCTTCTATCCACCCTCTTCTCCCTTGATCTTGTAAATCCAATTGTTCTACAATGTTATTTTACCTGCTATCAACTTAACCAAATTCCATGTTTGGTTCTGCTCTAGGGAGTCCATCTCCTCATTCATGTTGTGCTCCTACTGCTTGTGGGATTTATCCTTCATTGCTTCTTCAAATATTTTTGGTTCACAAGTATCAATCATCAATAAATAAGACAAGGAAGGTAAAACACTTTACGTAGGTATACTTTCCCATTGTGACCTTCTCACTGAGATTTGGGGTGTCAAAGTCTCAATCTACCCATCCTCTAGATTTATATCATCTTCTGACAAGGACCGACATTAGTCACCTTTTATTGATGTCATTTTGGCTAACCGACGCCATTATTTCACTTCTGTAACCGACCCTGGTATTGGGGACCGATGTCGGTCAAGGGTAACCCGATATCAGTTACTGTGTAAACATGTAGGTGTTAATTTTGAATCTAGGAGTTCATTTCCATCCAAAAAATTCTCTACCCGTTTACCTTTGGCTACCAAAAATTTATTCCTACACATTCAATTTTCATTCCAATCAATGCCATGAATCCTAATTATCTTAGAACCTTCTAAATCCCAAAACTGGAATCCAAAAACACTAGATCCATAACCAATGAAAGTAAATCATTTAGATTTTACATATAATTTCTTTCTATTTTCCTTATCAATATGCGCAAAATATTCTCATCCAAATACTCTAAGAAAAGAAATATCTACCTCTTTTCTAGTCCAAGCTTCTTCTGGTATTCCAACATTCAGTGCACTTGAAGGTCCATAGTTAATCAAATAAATCGTCGTGTCTATTGCTTTTGCCAAAAATTGTAAGGGAAATCCAACATGTATCCTCATGTTTCTAGGTTTCTAGAACACTCCATGATGTCATTATCTTTACAACACCATTATTTTGTGGTGTTCTAGGAACTCTCCTTTCTCTGCGTATCTCATTTACTGAAAAACAATCATTAAAATCCTTGTTGTAGTACTCACCACCATTGTAATATCTAAGGCAATTTAATTTTGAATTTGATTCATTTTCCACAAGGGCTTTCCATATTTTAAAAGTTTCAAGAACATCATATTTACAAGTAATAAAATAAACCCATATATTTCTTGTGGCATCATCAATGAAAGTAACATAGTATTGGGATCCTCCATTAGAAGCTACCTGGGCTAGTCCCCACACATCCATGTGCACAAGCTCCAATTTATTATTCTTCTTTGTTTCCATAACTTTGATAAATCTCACTCTCTTTTACCTTCCAAAAATACAATGCTCACAGAAATAAAGATATACACATTTCATATTTGATAACTTACCCTTTTCCTTTAAGATATGCATTCCTTTTTCACTCATATGGCCTAGCCGATTGTGCCACATGCTTGTATCTGAATCTGAAGTAGATAAAACAAAAAATAAATCAGTAATATAGGTAGATTACGAAGAATAATTTGAATATGCATTTTCTCGACTTGTTATTTTGTGAAAATTGTTTTTTTTCCTTATCTTCTGCTTTGTACCATTTTTGGTTGTCCTAGGTGTTTAAAACTTACACTTCAAGGAAATTACAATTTTTAGCATGTGGAAGAGAATAAAATATGTTATTTTTAGTAAGTGACAAAAATAGCCTTAGTTTTTGATGGGATGAATATTTTTAGATTCACCTCTTCATCATGATCTAGTGCTCCAAAATTCATTGTGTTTCACCCACCAACATGCTTGAAATTTTTTTAAAAAATTCCCAGTGAAAATTTCAGGTACGAAGCTACCATGGAAGCCATTAATGGATACATTGAGTTTGTTCACCGTTTTCTTTACCATCTCATATTGTGATGAAACCAACTCCATCAAGATAGGGTTTTCTCATAAATTATGTGCTCAGATTTTTAACTTGATATCTCCACCGTAGAGATGGAAAATAAAAGGAATGAGAGCTAGGGCACAAAATGGGGTTTTCTTGACATTCAAAATTCAAGGAGTCAGTTTGTATATTGTAACTTGTTTCTTGAAGACCTCAGAAAATGGAGAATTCTACAAAAAATATCACTTCGATTTGTTCATTGGATTGTGAGAAATTACATTTTTATGTTTTCGGTCATGAAGTCAATCTGACGAAGAACGGATATGGTGTCTAAATAAATTGAAGGTTTAATGGATATTTTTAAGCCATGAACATGGACGACTGGAACAAAAATATATGAATGGAGGAGGGAATGCGTTTATACTTTTCTTTCGGTAGTGGTTTTCTCGAATGCACCTGGTGATGACAAGATAACAGTTAAATTTTTTACAATTGTTGGATTTTGGAATCCTCTTGGGCTTGGCCACATTTTTGAGTCCTAACTGTCCCAGAGGGCACTAGGAAAAATGGCTTTTAAGAAAATTCACCTTTCTCTCGACATGACAAGTGGTAGACGGGGATTGATTGGTGTAGGAGAGAGAAAATGCATTTAAAAATCCCCCAGTGATGAAAATGGTTCATATGGAGGAAAAAGGAAGGAACTAGGATTGGGTGTATTTTTTTTTTAGAACTATCCCATGGGGATGGTACACATGATAGGGGCAATAAACATTAGGCCATCACCTAGTGGTGATAAATGACAAATGTTGGTTTGCGGAGGCAGAGAATCTAGGGAGCTGTACAATGGCTTGCGGAGCAGCTTCTAGGGTCACATGAGTGATTAAAGGCTAAGTTGGGCATGGGGAAATCTTTCATGTCTTAAACTTTCCCAAGGGGACGGTACACATGGTGCACAAAAATTAGGCCTCACTTGGTGTTGACAAGTGGCAGAATCTAATTGCACAACGAAAAGGGCTAAGAATGAGTGCAAAGGAACTTATCTTTTAAGTAAAAAATTTCCCAAGGGGATGGGATAGTTTGTGTAATAAATTGTTCTTAGATCCTGGGAGTGACATGTGTCCACCCAGAAAATTGACTAAGTCCCAAAACATAAGTTGGAGAGAAGCTTGACAACAACATATCTTGAGCATCCAGAGGTCACTTTAGGAACTTATTTATATTATTTTGAATGGAAAGAGAATTTTGAGAAGCATGGTATGGGTATCATTCTTTGATTCTTCCTATAACCCCTTAAAATATAGCCTTTTTTCTATGGATTGTAGGTTGTGTATGCAGAAAATAGATTGTGGAAAGAAATTATTATGTCTTCTGGAAAATATGAAACCACCCTCACTTAGAGTACTGAAATACCTTTACAATGATATTTAATTTTACCTTAAAGTCATTATGGAGATTTTGGAATCAATTTACAAATCTCATGTTCTATTTTGAATTGCAAGATCCTTCACCTAAGAAAATTTGCTTTTGCGGAACTTGTACAAAAACCTTTGAAACATTCCAAATCTTCAAAAATCAAGTCCACAATGTTCCTAGCTATTTAATACCACAATGCGATGAATTTAGGCATTTAATTCCGCTCTAAAGGATGTTCACCTTGCTTAGAAAGGTGAATAATAAAAATTCATAAGTCTCTTTAAAATCCTACCTTGAAACATATTATCTCAAAAGCACTTGAACGAACTTGTTCTCCTCTTTTCAAAAAATGAGAAAGGGTGGTACCAAAGATGTGTATATTAAATGGATGAGGATAGGCCTAGCTCAGGGGATGGGTTATCCTGGGAGAGTACCTGGGAAGGTTTTTAGTCAATGTTTTGACATTGAGGCCCATTGCCATGCTTGAAAATTAGAAATTTTCATGTTTTACATTTGCATGAAAACACCTTGGGAAGAACCCTGAAGATAAATTTGACAAGGGAAATTTCTATCCATTTTCCGTCTTCTTTTTTCATTAGAGCTCAATACATAGTTACCTATAATGATAAATTTTCATCTTATACATGGTTTTAGTTTATCAAATAGAAATATGAGGTTTTCATCACTTTCAGGAGTTTAAGGCTCTCGATGAGAAACATGCTAAAAGGTTTACTAAGGTTCTTAAAACTAACAATAAAGGTGAACATGAGAGTAATATGTTTTATTATTTTACACCTCTAAAGCGATTTATTTGTAGCGTACACTTGCTTACAACCCTTCACAAAACAGAGTTATAGAAAGAAATAACCATATTCTTAATGAGATGATCACCTACATGATTCAATCCAAAACATTTCCTCCATAGTATTAGGTAGACTTCGTGACCTATGTTTGTTACATTCATAACTGCATTCTACACAAAGCAGTAAAATGGATGACACCCTTTGTGGCTTCATATGAATGCAAACATGATGTTGAGAACTTTGTTGTATTGGGTTTAACCTCCATGGTTCGGTCACCTAAGAAGAAATTCTAGGCCATGCAACCAAAATCAAAACCTTGCATATTTTTTGGGTTTTGCAAAGGTATGAAGAGTTATATACTTTTAAACACCACCACTCATCAGCTCTATATCAAAACTAGTTTGAAATTCTAAGAGACGTCTCCTACTTCCACTTCTCCACCTGTAGAGGTCACTCTACCCTTCTCTAGCCATGATTTAGACTCTTATGATGATATTTTTTTAGATTCTTGTCCCTAATCCTCCTTCTCCTCCTACTCCTCCTGTTGCACCATCTATTGATTCTTTCAGCAGCAATGATGACGAAAATTTCCCGTTTCACTCAACTGATGATCAAACAAATTCTAATCCCGACTCTCCTCCTAGTCCTCACTGGGCTAGGCATATCTTATAGACTGTTGGTGATTAAATAAGGGGTCCTTTATATGAGAGACGGAATCTTTCATCTTTTTCTAGGCCACATTCCTTCTTCACCTCTACTTCTGACTCGTATTCTTTTTGGGAGGTTAAATGGGATTCCCATGTGTGATTCTTATATGGAAGAGAAGTATTCCACTCTCATAAAGAACCATACTTGGGATCCCACCCCTCTTCCTAAGGGGAGGTAAATGCTTAGGTGTAAGTGAATATATCAAACTAAGTATTTTTTCGATGGGAAGGTTAAAAATCAAAAGGCTCAACTTGTAATTTTCTCCCATTTTCTTGGGATTGATTATTTAGAAACCTATGTTCCTAGCGCAAAGATGGCTGCCACTAACAGATGGAATGTCCACCAAAATGACATTAAGAGTTTCATCCTTCATACTAACATAGAGGAAGATATTTATATGGAACAATCACCAAGTTATGTCACAGATTCCTCCCTTGTTTGTAGACTTAAAAAGTCTATTTATGACCTCAAACAATCCCCGCAGGCTTGGCATGCCAAGATGGAATCCATTCTTCTCACTTCTGGTTTAACTTCTTGTCACTTTGACTCAAATGTTTACTTGTATCAAGTCTACCTAATCCAGCAAGTTTTCCATGACTAATTTTGGTTTGTTTTATTACTTTCTTAGGATTTAGATCACTCAAGATGACTCAAGGATCATCATTGCTCAACCCAAGTATTCTCTTGATTTTTTTGCACTAGGTTTAACATGGTTGATTGTAAACCATCTCCCACTCCGATCCTTTCTGGAGTCAAGTTAGTAGTTTGTTCCACTCCCATAGTCGATGGTACCCTTTATCGCCAATTGGTTGGGAGCTTGATCTACCTAACCCATACCCAACAAGATATTTCATTTCTTGTTGGAATCGTGTCTCGGTTTATGTATGAGCCTCATGAACTGGATTGCAAAGCAACACATCAGGTCCTTCACTATGTTAGAATCACCTACACCGATGAAATTCATTACTTAGGAGGGACAGAGATTGATTTAATTAGGTACACTGATTCTAATTGGGTCAGTGGTCTTCATCATAAAAAATATACCTCCATATAAAAAACCTTTCTTGGATTGTGTCACGTCATTTGCTGAAGCATGAAGGAGAAAGTGATTGATTTATCTTTTGCAGATGTAGAATATTGGGGAGTAGTCAACTATGCCACGTAATTTATTTGGTTATAGGGGATTTTGATAGAGTTCGATATTTAGTTTAGACAACCTACCATCATCTACTTTGGCAACCATAACATTATCTCCATCTACAGAAATACAGTTTAGCATCAACAGATGATGCACATTAAGATACACATGCACTTCATTTGGTAGTTGATTCATGGAGACATCATTGATTTGTAGTATTGTTAGACATCAAAACAGGTTGTAAACATCTTTACCAAACCCTTCACTGAAGCCAAGTTTTTGCACTTGTGATCTCATCTTTAGGTGAGGTGTAATGCAGTAACACATCTTCTTTGGGATTTCTAGTCATCTTCTTCTAGAAGGATTGCAATTTTTACATGGGTACCTTATTGGGTCATGTTGTTGGGACCCATATGATGCATCTTTCTTAGTCTTTTTAGCGGATTCCTATATTCCTAGCTTGTCATGCCTCTTCCTAAGCTTTGATCAAGGGGAATAATGGTGTGAGGCTATTATTTTACATTTTATTTGTTTATTGGGTTATTTACACCTCACACATGATGAGCCATCTCACTGAGGTGAGTCATACATCTTTTAATCGAGTTGCATAGCATCCATTGATGGAGGCGGTCATATAAGATATCATATGCATCAAATATGAGAATGTCATATGAGCAGTTATATGTTATTCTAGCATTGTAAAGCTTCTCTCGAAATTTGGAACATGAAAAGCTTAGGGGCCATGGTAGTTACACAATACTCCAAAAATGACACTTCTTCGAATTCATAGATCTATGAGGATGAGTAGACTATTTTTCATATGCACAAGTGTCTTGAGATTATAGTTGTTTGTGACTTCCCATGGAATATCAAAATGTGTTTTTGTATTCGAGTGCAACTTCGTCGATGTGCACACTTATTTCGGGAAAAGTTCGTGCCTTGATATGAGTGTCATTAACAACTTTTTCAAATTACAAGTTACAAATTATTTGACCGATAATTTATGCAATTATGTGAGGTTTTTAAATTATATGTTTATCTATGCAAACAAAAGATGTATAATGTTAATTTTATATAAAATTCGGTGGAAAAACATCACACCATGGATAATACAAAAGTAAATGCCCGATGACCAAATAGGCTTTGACAAAGTTTTTTTTGTCATTTTTAATACAAAAAAACTTACTATATCTGAAAAATAGTTCTCTATGCATAACAAAATCCACTAAGAATTACACGATAATTTATGAATATTCATCGAGGCTCTAATCTATGTTCTCTGGGTCCCTATAACTTGCATGTGACCGAAAGGCATACAAACGATGCCATGGATTTATATGTATTTTAGGTGCTGGAAATATTTGTATCCAATCACTAGATCAACTACACCTGGAATTGGCAAAGTCATGAAATTTGATAGGAACTAGGACATATCTGAACATGGGCATTAATGAAAAACAATAGGACCATCTCCCAGTTAAGTTTCGATCTACATATGCGTGCATTTGACAATTCTTGTCGACATGTTAGATATAGCTAAGCGTCAGATATGTAAGTTCACTTAGGTTCCATTTAGTTTACATAGAGTATCGAAGAGAAGAAAAGACGGTAAACGATATGGTTATGAAAACTACCCTAGGATGTTTGATTTTAGTTGTTCCACTTCCCATGAATATCAAAATGGGTATTCGGTCAAACATGATACTCATTTCAAAAGCCGTGCTTGAAATCTGTCATTGAATTTTTCAATTTACAAGTACAATTATTTGACCGATAATTTATGCAATTATGTGAGGTTTTAAAATTATTTTTATCTATGCAAACAAAAGATGTATAATGTTAATTTTATAAAAATTCGGTGGAAAAAATCACACCATACAATACGAAGTAAATCGAGCCAAATAGGCTTTGACAAAGATGTCATTTTGTAAAAAAATTACTATAAAATAGTGATAATGAACGTGCCCCCTGAAGATCCAATTCCACCAAATACCTTGCCACGAGTAGGGGAAAGAGGCTAAGAGCAAGGGGACCACCGACCTCGAGGAGAAGGGCTTTGTCGGCTCCGAGAGTGACATCTAGGATTCCCCTGGCCTTGAGCTAGAGGAGGAGAGTGACATAGATGAGGCGGCGAGCGGTGTCAGGTACGTGCATCTAGGGACACGTGACTGCTCGCATAGGGGGCAACGCTCTAATGGTCAAACAAGCACTGGAGTTGCTCGACATCTACTCGAACTTTCTCCGCTAGGTTTTGAATCTCAAGCATAACAGTGGAAATAATATCCATTTTATTAATAATAGAAATTTTTTTTTCCATAGAAACTCTCTTAAAATGTGTGTTTTAAGATATCTAATGGAAAATCACTGGAAACTATTTTTAAGTTGTTATTAATATGTGTGTGTGTGTCGATATACGATATATATTCTTTTGTCACTAGTGGAAAATGTTTTAATCACTTGACATGGGTTTACCACAAAACTTCCCTTGTTGTCCTACACGTCCCTTATTTTTACCAAAATTATAAGAATTACACATAATTTATGAATTTCATTGCTCTATCTATGTTCTCTATCCCTATAGCTTGTGTGGTAAAGGCATACAAACATGCCATGGATTTGTATGTAATTTAGGGAGGAAATATTTGTATCCAATCACTAGATCAACTGCTCTAGATTGGAAAGTCATGAAATTTGTTGAACTTGACATATGGAACATTGCATTAAGAAAAACAATATACCATCTACCAGTTAGTTTACTACATAGGTGCATTTGGTTTCTTGCACATTTAGATATAGCTAATCGGATATGTAGTTCACTTGTTCCATTTAGTTTACATAGAGTACAAAGAGAAAAAAAGATGGTAAAAAAGAAAAAAATACCCTAGGATGTTTGATTTTAGTTGCATAATTACTTAAGTGAAAAATATAATCCATTGTATGCTTTTCTAAAATCATTAAATAATGCATCGGCGTTGAGATGCACAAATGTCACCATTGATGTTCATTATGTTGTATAGAAATGTATTATATTTCAATTTATAAAAATATTTTTAGCAGCCATGATAGGCTTATATAAATGTGTTTACTATTAAAAGAAAGTGAAGTTATTTTTTATTTTAAATATTTAATATTTTAAAAAAATTCAAAATATTAACCAATAAAGGTATTATTAAACTCGTTAGCCTACAAATCCTATCATGGATATGGAAATTGATATGTCGGAAGCCTTGGAAGAGGATGGAAAGGGATGGACAACCATGGGTACGAAGAGAAAAGGTGTTACAAGCACAATGACATGAGGGGGGCTGAATTGGTCATACAATAATTTCAACTTCAATTACCATTTTATACATTCATCATTCATATCAACCATTCATCAGACATAAACAACCGTGAGCTTATTAAGTGTGTTACAACCATCCAAAAATGTAATAAAAAAAGAGAAAACATAATAACACAAGATATGAAGAGGGAAACCTTCAAGGGGAAGAAAACCCACTTAAAGCTCTACTAATATTAATCATAACAAAGGACTCATGTGAATATTACACATCAAAAAATATTTGTTTAGTGAGACACCAACCCCACAAGGATCACCAACCCATAGTTTAGTAGGAAACCAACTCTATAAGGAGGTTATAACCCCCTAAAGGTGATTAAGAACCTACTCATCCACCTAAAATAGATGACCATTGAATATATATTTCTCATACAACTGATAGTGATCTAAATTCAACTCCTCTCTCCTAATTTTCTAAATCATTCTTATTTATGTTTTGATTAGGTCAAATTCCCTTTCACACCCACTCTTCAATCTTCCTCTGTCATTCATACATTTCCTCAGCTCTTTCATTGACCCCTCTTTACTCATATTTAACCTTCTCTATCTTGCTCACATCCCAATCATCACAACCATTCACAAATGACCAAATTCACTACCTTATATACATCACACTAGTGTAAAACACCCCTAGGTCGGATATGACCATATAGTTCAGCCATCCCAACACAAAACATATCAAGAACATCATATAAAATGATTCAAAAGACCAAAGTAGGTCAGCAAGTGTTAAAACAAAACCAAAAAATGCATCATGATCATCTAGGACTTTCTATAACTTTTCCAAGACACAAGAAGGTAAAAAAAAATTAGGCACAACCTCTCAACATTACCAACCACCTCAAGAAGCTCGACAACTTCCATCTCCACCATGAAACACTCAAAGAAGCAATCATGAACAACTAGGTCTTCAAGAACCCATACTTTAGTCCTAGAAAATTAATGGGCTCACATAGAAAACTCATCATCAAGCCTCGAGCAGTATACCAATTGAAAGATACCAGAATCTACTTTTTGTAAACACTCACTTAAAGCTCTAACTCATAATGTAAGACCTCCAACCAAGACCATCTCTGAAGCTTGTCAAGAACTTCCAAACTAGACTCAATAACAAGTCTTGAGATAAATATGCCCCATCATTTCCAAATTCACATCAAATCTCAAAGAACACCTAGAACACATGGGGTACGACCTAAAAAACACCTTCAAGCACTAACATGCATAGTTCATGTGCAGAAAAGTTATCCAACACACTTGTTTCTTCAAGCCTTCTTGAAATACCTAATAGAGCTAATTAGGCCACTAGGGTTTCAACATGAAACCGCTTCATATAATAAAAATAAATGCTCCAACACATCATATTAGGTGTCTATCTAGTATCAATGCTTATCAAATGCTAATCCATGATGCAAAATAATCAAACACACCTCAAACCTCCATGACTATCTTTTAACCCTTAAGAAAAAAATTGGTAGGGAAAGTTTGGAGACCTGTAACTAAAAAATTCTTCACTGAACAAAACTAACAAGTTTCTTTCATGTCTACCACATCTTCGAAGGATTCTAGAATAGTTTACTTTTCATCCTTGAAGCTTGCATCTCATCCTTGATATTTCAAATCTCCACGTAATAAGGGTTTTTCTCTCACTTCAAAAAACAACTGGAACTTTAAACATATGCCAAAATGAGCTTAGAAAAATTGTCTATAAGACCAAATAAGAAAGTTCTCATTTCCACACCATCCATATGTCTCCAATCAATCTTAGAAGGAGAGTTTCAATAGGTTTAAGAGTAGTTTGAATTCTTAATGATTGTTCATTAAGATGGGACATTTAAATCAACTCATTATTTTTGTAAAACAATATATACTTAATGAAAAATAATCCTCCAAAGAAACAAGATCCCATGAAAAACCCACACATGTGGGTGAGAGAAAAAAACTTCATCTATTGAGCTGGATTTTCCTTCTTTAGAACTCGGTTATGCCAAAAATAAAAATTCTTTCAATTTCTTTACAACCCAAACATGAAACTTGGCATGCAACATCATGACAACATCCTTTGATAGTAAGAAATCACCCCCTTTCTCAAATGCACATGAATCTCTCCAAATGCTAAGACTTACAAGTGTGTTATTGACAATTCTCCACCTTCTTGCTCCACAAAAACCATGAACATGCACTAAACAGATGAGTACCGACATCAAAATCCTCATATGCATGTTATGAAACATCATAATTCTATAAATTTCTTCAAAAAATCTTCCATGCTCCTTATATCATGCCACAATGCAAATCCCCATGCTCTAACATTAGGAATGAGCCTAAAATGTCTTGACTAAACCCATATAACTCATTAAATGACCATGATGCCAACTTCCAAACTCATTAACACCTATCACATGCCATAAAAACCATGATATACCTCATAGAAACCTTCAAAAATAATTGGATAGCTCATAGAATGACCATGCACACCAGACCATGCTCCAAGACAATATCCCAAGACAACACGATTGAAAATTACCAATCAAAATTCATGCTATAAAATGAATGAAACATCATGAAGACTCCTAACACACCTTGAATCCCTTTTCCATCAATTACATTTGACATCAATGACAACCTAAGACAAAATGGTCAATAATCTCCTCCTTTGTCATTGATAACAACCACCTTCAGAAACATTGATGACAACCTCAAGACAACACACCTATTTGACTCCCTTTTGAAGTACATAAAATAGCATTAGAAAATAGTAATACCTTTTTTATTAAATTAATATTTACTTGTTCTAGTCATTACACATCATAAAACTGAATTAAACCTACTCAAAAACATTATTTTACTTCAATCATTATCAATGCAACTTTTAGGACCATGAGCCCTAAATCATATTTTCTGACCAAAAATGATAAACTTTACAATACAATGGGATCAAACATATCACATGAAATATCATCTGATAGGCACACCTATCATAATACCACGATATACTAACTATCTATAAAAAAATTGAGGTCGTATACCTTGAGCAATCATCCTTGAGAAGGGTCATAAACACCATCAAAGTCTTGAAACATTTCTTTAGTGTTTCTAGTATTCTTTTCATGATATCTCAAAATAATTGATCATATGATTAGTTTCCCCTACACTGAACTTGTAAGCAACTAGCACTCAGTCAAACAAGCCCTTTTGGCATTTTGGTCACCCATTTGAAAATCGTTAACAACCCTTCATAACCTATGAGGTCTTCATACTTCATGTTACATTCCAAATCGGTGCATAACAACAACATTACCGTACATACTCAACCCATACATGATAATTAACCCCTCTAGCTCCATACCCTAAGGATAATGGGTACCTAATCCCCCATTAACTTAAAATCATCTTCAGCTAGGTACAAACCAAAAACATGGAAAGAACTATCTTTAAACCACATCTCATAAAATAGAAACACTTATTTTGACCTTCATTATTCTATCAGATATTACCACTCTTCAAATTATCTTGATGATGCATGATAGCACAAGATAAACCTGAACAAATGAATTGGGGAATGAGACACAAGTGAACATACCTTAAGAGCAACATGATATCATGCATAAGGTGGAGTGATCAAGCAACATCATAGAGACTTATATTATGGAATTCTTCTTTTGGATTAGATTCAACAACCACTAGGTATTGTTATGAAATAGTATCCCTATCTTAACATTGAATGAAAATCATCAGAAGTCTACTCATACCTATGTTTTGGACAATCCAACTCCATATTATATGAGATATAAGACATTGAAGGAACTTCCCTTGAAGTAAAATATACACCTACAACTCAAGAAGACATCGCACATCCTTAACATTATCTACTTAATGCCTTTTCAAAACTCTATCTATGTTTTCATCTCATAGGATGTGTCCTACATATCCTGCATCTTGGCTTAATGATGTTCATTCATGCTCATTTCATAACAAAGACACCACTATACCTTCAAGAACACACTCATCCTTTTAGTCAAAAACTCCATAACTGTGACACCTTGTCTAAATACTTTACATGCTCCGCCTAAGATAATACTCAACTTTTGTAATATTGATTTAGAAAATATTGGATTTTCTAAAACCCTAACATGATATTTTAGAGTCACATGCAATAGATAAAATATTAAAATACCCAATGTGATAAAACCAATAAGAAACATAAATCTGGAACCCTAAGTGCAAGAGGAAGGAAAGAAGACTTAGTTTATTCAGAATAAATCCTGAAGTGTGTGGAGTTGGAAAAATATTAGAACATGAATTTAGAGTGCAGAAAACAAACCCAAAAAATTGTAGGAGTGTCAGAATATGCTGGACCAGGGTGCCTGGGATGGTACTATAGCACCTGTGATTGCCGAAAACCTCATAAACTAGTTTTCACAAGGTCACAAGATGGTCGCTAACCCTCGCTGTAAATCACCTGTGTGTTAGACTATGCCCCACAGAATTTGCATGTAACATGAAAAGAGAAAGATATCATGCTAAACCCAAAAACACATGAAATCCTAAAAACCAAAGGTTTCAAATGGAGAGTCATAATGACCCTAACAGTTACCCGACTGAGTGAATTTATGATTTCGAAATTGCACTAAATTTTAGACTCTGTGTAGTTATCACGTGCGCGCGCGCGCATGTGTGTGCTTATATTTCCCTAGGAGGATCTTGTGCAAGATGTACTTGATAGTGATAAATAGCTATATGTATAATATGTAAATAGATGTGTGCATGGAAAAATAAAGTTCACCCTATATGCATGTCTGCAGAATTATCAGTCCCTTGTCCCTTGAATAAAGCTAGATTGATGCTTTGATCCTCTTAGAATGCCTTTGGATGCAACCTTAGGTGATGGTAGTAGATACTTATATCTTATTCCTTTATTATGGTCACATATATTCACATTTATATGATTCCCTTGTTTTAATTTCGTAGTTAACAACTAAAAGGATCTCCCATAAGAAAACAAGATGCCTAAAAGATAAAAGAGGCCCAAAAGGAGCAAGGAATATACAAAGTGGTCAGCGGTGCCGAAAGGGGTCGAGGGCACCTGGGTTCTCGCATCCTAGCTGGACATAGGTTTTCAAAGCCAATAAGGATAAAGTAGTGAAATTCAGACTAGGTTGTGGGGTGTGCAATACCACAGAGAATGCAAGAAAGCAAAGAAAGAGTCCAAAGATAGATGTCAAATACTATTTTTCTCACGTAGGAATCATATGAATAGTAGTATGTGATTAAGATCTAAAAATGTACCCAAGTGTGTGATTTAATGTAGTGATAAAAATGGAGTGATAACCACGTAGATCGATGGTGAAAGCATGGAGTGATAAAAATGAATCGTTGAAGATGAAGAAGAGGAAGTGATCCTAGGGGTGAAGCATATGTGTTTTGTCACATTTTACTTATTGTTGTTGTCACTTGACATGTTTAATGTTATGCCTATTTCTTCTCATAAGTACGAATCTACAAAAATAAGAGAAAAAGAGTTGTTAAATTTGTGTCTATGTGAAAAAATCAATCCAAGTATGTAAAAATCAGAAAAATAAGTAAAAGGAACATGTGCAACTGATCCGTGATGAGTAAAAATGATAGAAATTTTCCTAAAATCCTATAAAAAAGCATTTTTGTCAGGTGATCTCATGCCAAGAGTAATTTTTTTTCGGTGATCTCATGCTAAGAAATTTTTTTAGGCGATCTCAGGTGATGGTAGAAGAGTGTTAGGTGAATGCTTTGATGTTATTCTCCATCCCTCACTACATACCAAAATTTTTACACCTTTTCAGATGGTGTGATCCATGTTGTTTGAGTTCGATCCATTTTAATCCAATTTGATGCTAGTAAAAAAAGAAGAAAAATGGAGATAGAATGCATTATAAATTCTGGAGGATTGTGCTTGTAATGTGAAAAATTTTATGTAGAATATTGTGAACCATGTTAATATAAGAAAAGTTATGTAAATACCCCTAGTCATATGCACCTAGGAAATGTTATGAGTGCATAGGCACTCATGTATATATCTAGGCATTGACAACTATGCTGAATTGAGGACCCAAGTCAATTCTAGTTCGATTCCATAATTATAATGTTGCTTTGTCACTGTAATATGCATGTCTGAACTGTAAATGCGTACTGTTGAATGGGGTGACGGATTTACATAATATATTCCCCCCATCATTTGGGGTGTATGTGACATCACTAGAACGATGGTGCCCAAAGTAGAGGACCAAACATTGATCTGAAACTGATACACTATAGGGGAGCCAATGTGCATGTTAGAAACCAAGGCACATACAAAAAAAGTTCTGGGAACATGTGTTAGTAGAAAAAGTGACAAGCATGATATAGAAGACAATGTAAACAAGCAATAGTGTAGATAAAATATAGCATGAAATTAGGGTTTCAAACATGGGACATCACTCACAATGTCACAAGACAATCAGGGCCGAAGTGGTCAAAAGCATACAAGCAATGATCAAGGAATACATAGGGAGTATTCCAAAAATAATGACATATAATAAAAAATAATGGAAAGCAATATTAAGCAAAGTATTAGACAAACATTGTGGAAAGTAGTTCTTGCAAGGAAAATTCTACACATGAAGCACTCATTAGCATGTTATAAAAATAAAGAGTATGTCAAAGAAAATATAGATCAATGGAAAGTAGTTTGTTAGTAGGAATATGACGTACTAAATAATGAAACAATAGCACCTGTAGTGTGTAAGAAAGTATATGCCCCCACGAGCCTTAGTAGGTTTGGTAAGAGTTATAGTGCCAAGCATCAATGATGCATGTAAATATCTATAGAACGTATGCATTCAAAAATAAATAAAAAGTGATCATGCATTTGTATTTGATAAAGGTAATGACATACTATGTATCCATCTAACATGGGAAAAAAAGTGTACATGTAAGTATAAGAAAGCAAGACTAAAAGAAAATAAGATATGCAATATGCCATGAATGGGTGAGATAGAGTGATATGAAATGTGAATTTGATAGGAAAATTTTTCCCCCTCAGTGGATGTGTATGAGTATGAGATGAGTTTCATTTATAAAATACCCCTTGACAGTCAAGAATGAACAATAGAACAAGAGTGCATCATCGGAAATGGTTTGAAAACATGCACTAGATAGATAGATCAATGAATAATAGAGCATAAAGAGTGAATGGGGTGAGGTTCATTTCAAATTGATACCCTCAATAGTTGGTTATGAACCATGGAACTAGAATGTGTCATAGGGTAGCGTGTCGTGTGATAATATAATGCTAAGAAGATGTGTTGTGAATGTGCTATGTGAGAAATGTGTAGTGTGTGAGGTTCATGTATTTATTATGACCTCAACAATCAAGTGTGAACCATAGCATGAGAGTGCGTCATTTGGTAATGATGATAAATTTTTTGATTTAATCTGTTTGCGATGAAGAAGACATGCTAGATGTAAAGTACTAATCATGATAATAGAAACCTGATAATGCTAGAAGAGGGGGGAGAATAAACATGATACTCCCCAAGTGTATGAGTATGCACAAGCTATCCAATAGAAGTGAAGGGAAAAGGTTCCACCATTCGATGTATGAGGAGATGAATTTTTGTTACCATGCTCTAATGACATCGGTGAATGATACCAACAATTTACATACAATGGAAGCCAAGCTTGTGAACACCGATAGGATAGAGAACACGTGGGTGAGGTTGAACTTGATGAAGGAGAGTAATGAGGTGATGTGTACCTATATGAATGTGAAGGATGAGGTAATGTGTACCGAGATGAAGGAAATGTATGGGGTGATGAACACTTAGGTGAATGAGGCCTATGAGGTGATGTGCACCTAGATGAAGGAGTCATCCGCATAGTGGACCTAGGTTGATGAGATTGACTAACGGACCTTTGATAATGAGTGTGTCATGCCCGAATGGGAGTTCTAGGAGAATATTTTTCATAGGTCCAAGGGACTTAGATGCTATAGCAAGTGTGATGGCCACCTCAGCACAAGATTGAGGCCATGGTGTGCATGGAGGGATAGCTTGGATAGTGACAACTTCCTTGTTATGAACGATTTTAAGACACAAGTGATTCATGTAAATGATTTTTATAGTAGTGAGGAGCCAATGAAGACCTAAGATCATGTCATAATATTTGACATTAGGTTCCAAAAGGAAAGGCACCAACATGGTGAGAGGACCAACTATAATTGGAAGCTTGACATAAACATAAGATCCAGGAACAAGATATGTAATCTGTGGGAGTGGATAGTTGATAGAGACAAGAATTTTGATAGAGCACGCACTTATGAAAACTGATGGATCAACCATGGTGTTATTGATAGGAATAGATCCAATAGAGGAAGTGGTGTGAAAACGATCATAATAGAATGTAGCATGATGATTGTGGGAAGAAAATGCAATGAAAGGTGGAGATGAATCAACATGAGAAGATATAAAATATAGAGGCCTTGATGATGGAGGAGGCACCACATGATATAAATGATTGGCCGAAGAATCCACATCTTTATTCTCATGATTAGTTACAAGATTATTGAATATTTTAAGATTTTTATTTTCATTGACTGGCATAGATGTCAAAGGTTCAGGAAGAGAAATTGTATTATTTTCAATTAGATCCTAAATAAGATATCTCAATTTGAAAAAATGATCAGAATAATGTCGAAAACA
>CM034153.1:19251420-19486420 GCA_019776745.2 Taxus chinensis
GGGGTCTTGTAGTAATGTCTTCGTCCGCAGAAGGAAACAGGAGAGGTGATGTATCTTATAGGAGAGGATACACCTCTAGACAAGGGCACACACTTAGAGCCACATCAACATGACACTCAAAGGTGGGCTAGGTCTTGTATCCCCTCTGTTCACTTTAATAGAGTGGCTTATCTTCATTGAAGCCTCTCTCAAAACATTGAGGGACCACTTTATGGGGGGATACCACATTCGCTAGAGGTAGGGGTGGTTGGAAATCAGCGTTAGGATCAAGACACAAGAAGTTTGATTAAGGATATTCTTCGTCTACATCAACCCAATTACATTCGAACCTAGGATGGATTTGGGGTCAAGTAATGGCTCCTGATCCTCAAAAGTTACTTTGGATTACACTCATATGAGATAAAATTCAAGACTAGGTTAGCTATACACCTCCTTCATGATGTAGTAGGCATATGGTGGAGGAATGAGGAGAAAAATCTCTATTTGTCAAGAGATACAAGGAATTAGGAGTTTTTTAAGACTGCTTTAGAGCTCGATACATGTTTTTTCACTTTTTTAGAAGAGGATAGATGATTTCCATGATCTTTGACAGGGTTCAAGCACAGTTGCACAGTATGAGAGCTGATTTCTGGATTTATTGTAGTTTGTAGATTATCTATAGGAAGAGAAATTTCAAGTGAATAGGTTTATTCGTAGAGTGAATGTAGATATATCTGGGGCCGTCAGGATGTTATATCCTACGAAACTTGAGAACCATAGAGAAGGCCTACCTAGATAAGGAGAACAAGAACAAGGCCCAAGAGCATAGAGAGAGGAATATAGGGGAGTTTCATGAGAGGATGCAATCATTCCAAGATCAGAGGTCATGGGGTACAACACCACCCCCTAGAGGAGGATTCAGACCCCCACAGTCAGTCTCAAGACCTCCTCTGCACACCCAACGATAGTCGCACCACCATACACATCATAAACGAAGTACTAGGTAGACACAGAGTATCTAGAGAAGAAAAATTGAGGAGGTTTTTGAGTGCGTAGAGACAAGAAAAATGACATCTAGTAGGTACATCCATCCCATACTCAGCAGTCTGCTAGAGTCGAGCCAATAGGTTTGGTACACCAGAGTACAGGAGGGACACCTACTCAGAAAGTATTAGCACGATGTTTTATTTTTGGGTCCTTTAATCACTACGTGCATATGCGTCCACATAAACCCACCACCATTGATAGGTAGAGAGATCCTATCTCAAAGAAGATAATGAAAGACGTAGGATGTGCCCATTATGTCTACGTAGCAATAGATAACCGCTAGGATGAACATGAGGACATGATTATCGAGACTACAGGTACTATCAGGGGTATTTTTGTCTCAATTATCTTTTATTCATGAGCATTAAATTCATTTATATCACCATCTAAAGAGGACTGGTGTGGGCTAGTGGTGGGTAGGAAGCTAGATATTTGGCAGGTGTAGTTATCCTCTAGGGCCAAATTTGTAGTGGATACCTAGGTGGAGAGTTGTGTACTCGACTTGGAAGTATTCTCCACTACCTTGGACCTTTGAGTGTTAGGTTTAGACTCTTACGAGGCTGTTCTAGGCATGGATTGGCTTGAGTCTCATCAGGCCAAAGTAGACTATAGGAGTAAGATCGTTGAGTGTCAGGATGATCTTGGGAATTTTTGTTACTATTTATGGGATGTAGAGGCCTATTTCTTTATGTATGATCTCAGATAAGAATCTCAATTAGAGCATGCGCAAGGGATGTTAGATGTCTACAATTATGATTAGTTATCGATAAAAGGTTACTCCAGATCATTCACCTCTTGATGAGCATGTTGTATTGAGAGATTTTAAAGATATTTTTCTAAGTGAGCTTCCAAGTTTACCACCCTGTAGAGAGGTGGATTTCATTATATACCTATTACTAGGAGCAAAACCTTATCGGATGACCACTACAGAGCTCTATGAGCTCAAGATTCAGCTAGAGGAGTTGTTGGAGAAGGACCTTATTTTCCCTAGTGTGTCTCCTTGTCGGGAACCCATTATTTTTAGGAAGAAGGATGGTTCTCTCAGATTATTTGTTGATTTTGGGCATCTTAATAAGGTCACAGGGAAGAACCATTATCCACTTCCAAGGATTGATGACTTATTTGATCAGATGAGAGGATCCATGGTATTCTTCATGATTTATCTCAAGTTAGGATACAATCAATTACACATTGTAAATGTAGATATTTGCAAAACAAGTTTCCACACTCGTTATGGGAATTATGAGTTCACTGTTATACCGTTTTGTTTGATCAACGCCCCAATTGTATTCATGAGGCTCTTGAATGGGGTTTTTTAGGAAATTTTTCTTGGTGTTTCTAGATGATATATTTATTTATTCTCATTCGAAAGAGGAATAAGATTAACATTTGAGATAGGTACTACAGGTTTTGATATATCAAAATCTTTTTGGGAAATTAGAAAAGTGAATTTTATTTTGGTTAGAGATTTAGTACTTGGGACACATAATATTAGGGTGAGGGTATCTCACTATATCCTTCGAAGATATGAGTGAATATTGATTTGAAAACACACACATTAGTGAAATAGGTGAGGAGTTTCTTGGGATTAACAGGGATGCTACCACAAGTTTTGTTCAGGATATTTTTCTAGGAGTGTGCATCTTATTACTTCTCTTCAGCGAAAAGTTAAGAAATTTGACTGGTCAAAAAAATGTGAGTAGGCTTTTCAATCAATTAAAAAGTGAGTGACCACGACACCTATCATAGTAGTTCTAGATCTAGACTGGAGATTTTTTTGTTTGCATTGATGCCTCATTAGAGGGTATTAAAGCAGTTATCATGTAGGTGAACATCAGATCATTGATGTTTGAGACGTGTAATCTCAAGGACTATAAGCATAACTATCCTACCCATGACTTGGATATTGCACTAAT
This sequence comes from Taxus chinensis, assembly GCA_019776745.2. Lineage (NCBI taxonomy): Eukaryota > Viridiplantae > Streptophyta > Pinopsida > Cupressales > Taxaceae > Taxus > Taxus chinensis. Next base: position 19,254,363 of record CM034153.1, read on the forward strand.
AGTTCACTTTCTACTATGCTGGATTACAGGAATTTCCTTTTGGGTAGACCTCTTATCTTGAGCATTGATAATTGAAGCCTTCAACACATCTTTTCACAACCAAACCTCAATGCACGTCAACAACGTTGGATGGAGTTATTGTGTGAGTATGACATGGATGTCTAGTATATCAATCAAAGGAAAGGAGAATATCATTCACAGATTTCTTGAATATATGATGACATGTGCTTGACCACTATGATGCTTTAGTCAGAACCTTCGGGGAAGGATTCTTTAGAAATCTTCTCGAAGATATATTTTATGAGGGTGTATAAATAGATGTTTAAGTCATCGAGGTTATTTTGAGGGAATGTATACATAATTTAGGTTAGAAGAAGACAGTCTATTCTTCAGTTTTAGAGGCTCATTTATGTGTCCTAAGGTAGGTGATCTTCACAGCTTCATTCTTTTAGATGCTCATCGAGCACCATACGCAGTACACATATAGGAGTGAATAAGATGCACATGTAGATCTAAGAGAGTTGTATTATTGGCCAGGTGTCTCCGTCGAGATATAGTAGATTTTTTGGACTTCATTTCCTTGAGTGTCTAGAAGCATCAAGGACAAGAACACTCTCATCCTTCATAGGAATTTTATAACCTCAAGAAATTCCCGAATGGAAATGGGATGTCATGTCCATGGACTTTCATTTGTCGGTTTCCCTGTGTCTTCTTACCATCATGACATGCCATCATGGTCACTAGTCGATAAGTTGACCAAGGTTGCACAATTTTTGCCAACAAATGTCACTTATATTGCATGTCGCCATTGCCTACAATATTTACGGAGGATATTGTAAAGATACATAGAATTATGAGGACCATTATTAATGATGGGGACATAGTCTACACTTCTGACTTCTGGACTTATTTTTAGACCACTCTAGGAACTCAGATAAATTTTAGTTTAACGTACCACCCAAAGAAAGATGGGAAGACAGAGAGGGTTAACCAGGTACTTGATGATATGTTACGGATGTATGTGATGGATTAGAATAAGAAGTGAGAGGATTACTTACACCTTGTCAAGTTTTCTAACATTAACAGTTACACATAGTTCCATCGGTATGGTTCCTTATTAGGCCTTGTATGGGTGACCTTACCCGACACATTTGATTTGGAATAGGTTACACGAAATGGATTATACTTGGGATATCTTACCTTTAGGACTTGGAACAATAGGTTCTTTTGATTAGGCAATGTCTTGAGTAGGTTTTAGCACACCACAAGGTGTATACAGACACCAAGATGACCTAACGTCACTTTGACAATTAGCGACAAAGTATTATCATAGAGATATAGACCACATAAGAGCCCAAATCCATATGTGGAAAGGGTTCTAAGCCTTTAGCCTCAATTTGTGGGGCCATTTGAGATCTTGGAGATTGTAGGTCCTAGTTTCCTATAATTTATATTTTTCACCACACCTATCTTGGGCCCACAATGTATTTCATGTTTTATGTTTTACGTAGATATGTGTCTTATGATTTATGTTTTATTATTCGTTGATTTATTGTATTGAGTCATGTATGTTTAATGTTTGACATTGAGTGTGCAGATTATAGGTCAAACAAGAGAAACATGGGTTTCAGAGATTGGATCCCGTCAAGTCATGCTGGAGCAAAGTTGATGACTAGGACCTAAGTCATTTGAGCCATCCATGATCTTTTTTTAACCTTGTGTGGATGTAGCCTAATCATGTTTAGGACACTATATGATGATTCATATTGTAACTATGTGGTAATTTTAATTTGTTTAAGCCTTGTGACCAGCTAGTTTAGGCACCTAGATGGTCCCTTCATGCTTTCAGATGACTTCTAGGAGGAATTAATAAATATAGTTGTGAGTTGTATGTAGTGACCTACCTCTTCTTGCATCAATACATTGAGTGCACCCTAACTCCTTTTATTTTATTATCCACTTTACCCAATCTCTGGATTTTAGTACTATATGTGGCACTATGCAAGTTTCAGTATTGAATCACATTGGGGGTCACACTTATACTGATGATTAGGACCCATGTAGGATCCAACCTATCATTAGGTGGATCACTATCTTCAAGTTTAAAATGATATTTTCCCTACTATTTTACCCCTAACTTCTCAACATGTTATGAGTGTGGTTGATTTTGTGATTTCATATATAATGGATGGAGGTAAGATTTTGTCGTATACTTTGCTATCATCTAGTTGATATTGGGGAGATTAATTCCTAAATGAGGTTATGTTTTATGTCTATTGGGATTTTGGATAATATTAACTTAGAGAATAATATGGATGACATGTGGTAAGTGCTTAGCTCATTTCATAATGACGTGTAATTGTGGTATAGTTAAAATGCCTACCTCATGGATTGGGGTGTGGAATTTATATCTCATTACTTTCTCTATTGTAGATAGAGAGAGCTTGTAGCTTGAAGCTTGGCAGAGTTGTGGTTAATGTTCTTGGAGTTGAGATAGTGTATTTTTTACAGTAGGCCTTCAAACCTCTTGAACATTGGTTTCAATGGTTACACCTTAAGTTGTGTACAACTAAAACTGGTTAAGTTAGATTCATTTATCCATGCTATGCATCTTTGTGTGTGGTTCTATTATGTAAATGTGGTGTAACCGTTGATTTGGACACCATTGGTGACTCCTAATGTATTCATGTTATTTTTTTTTTTTTGACTTGTGATAAGTTAGTTTAACGAATGGTCCGTACATTAATTAGAGATTTTTTATGTTTATTATTTTTGTTGTTAGTGGTTTGGGACCACCTAATTATCATTTGGGTGGACCCCACCACCGCTTCTTTTGAGCCACTTTACAGAATCTCGAATTTGGGCTAAATGTGTTATTTGTAAGGGCCTCTTTTCACTTTTGGGGTCTCCCTTACATGGAAATTGACCCCTTGCACCCTACATATGGGTAGGGGGGTCTCTTTTAAAGGTCAAATGGGATTTTTCCTTCCATTTGACTTCTCTCATGTCACCATCTTGTAAGTATAGGTTTTTTTTATTTCTTAAAAGTTGAAGTTTGTTGGATTACTGGCATTTTGGGGAATTTGGGAGATTACCTCCTGAATGTGTTTTGTTTTATAATCATTGTGATTTTGGGAATCTTTTGTTGGAGGATGAGATGGGTGACACATGTGTCACCCTCTCATTTGTGAGGATTGGTGACTTCTTATTCTTTATATACTTCCTCATGGAGAGGAGTCGGGACTTTTTCTTCTCACTTTTCACTATTGGGAGTTGGAGCTTGGAGCTTGGGAGAGATTTTTGTGCTTGAAGTTGGATTGCTAGTTTGAGGTAGGCTTCATACCTCATGTTTTTGGTTTCTATAGTATAATGTGAAAATAAAAATGGTTGTTTGAAGCTTGTATGTTGCATGTTTATTTATGGGTGTGTTTTTTCATTCTCGTTCATTTAATTTTCTACACCCATCTGATTTTTTGGTGTATTTTGGAATTTTATGGGGAAGAGGGAGGAATGTGTCCCTCTTACACCACATGGCTTGATGGCTAAGCCATGAAGATATTTATTATTATTCCTCCCCTCATATGTTTTGATGTGCTTGAAGGTCATTTCATATGGTTTGAACCTCATTCTCCATCCTTGGATAGAAAAACATGCTTTCTTTGAAAATCCTCCCAAGGAGAAGGCTTTGTGTTTAGGATAAAGTGATAAGGAGGATATTTTTAAATCGAGAGATAAGGAGGGTATTTTGGAGATTATTATAGTGTTCTTATGGTTGGTTCACATTATAGCTTACTATGGGATCCTTTCCACTCTTCCCCTTTGAGGAAAACATGGAGTTCTCCTCTTGTGACTTTGTTATTCATTTGTTTGTTGTGTGTGTGTGATTATCACCCTTTTTCCTACTTTACTTGTGCAAACTTGAGACATGCATTCTCTCTCTCCCATGGGCTGCGAGGGAGGCTAACATGTCCTCCATTTGGTGAATATGGCATGTGATCATGAAATTTGGTTGGGATGAAACTAGGACCCTTTTCTCTTGTGCTTTGAAGACTCCATTGGAGTGGAAAATTGCAGATTTCACTTCGAGTTTGGAGAAGAAAAGATGGAAATTTTGACATGTTGTCCCCCATTTGGGAAGGTTTATCTTCTTGCATTTTAGTTTTCTTTTGTAATAAAGTTTTAATAATTGTTACATATCCTCCTATCTTGATAAGAAGATTGAATCCTTACACTTCTAACCTTGTGTCAGTTTATCCTCTCTTTGAGAAGAAGGATTCAAAAAAATTTAACTCATTTCTACATGTTGTAATAGACTCCTATCCTTGATTTTGTTGCATGTTTTGTAAACCTTGTTTAATGGAATTTTTCGGGCATGCCTTCATCTATTGGAAAGAACTTTGTAAGGATTGTATTATGGGATTGTGAGGTTGATTTTCAATTTTATTATAATGAAGTTTTAAAGGAATGGATGAATGTTGAGTTCGAATAATTTTTTTATCCATATTCTCTATTGCTAATTTGTTGTCTTGAGATAAAAAAAGTTTCATTTATATTCATTTTGTTATCAAATGACATTCCAATTTATATGAGTTGTGGAAGAAAATAAAATAGAGTTTGTTGGTGCATTTTAAGCATATTTTAGTAGTAAAATGTAAAGTGATACTGAAACTTTTAGATTTGTATTAAAAGAATGATTTGTCACAATATTTTCTCTCATTATGTTAAAAATTTGAAAATGGGATTATATTAAGCATGCTATAAGTTTAGCTAAATCTCCTCTCATTATCTTCCAAAAATATAATGGTATGAGAGAATCAATAAAGCTTATTGTTGAAAGTTTATCTTAGTTATAATATCTTGCATTTTGTGCTCCAAAAGATGGAATGATTTTAATCTACCTTATTACTCTTGAAATTATTACACTATTGTTTCATTTTATGAGTTGTTTTTCTTAAGAGAAAATAAGAAAGAGGATATTTTAATAAAACTATTTTTCATGGTACTTTCTCCCTTAATATATTTGTTAAATAAATCAAATCAGAATTAAACTATGTCATTTTATATAAATGCATATATACAAGAAACATATATATATATATATCTCTCTCTATGTGTGTGTGTGTGTGTGTGTGTGTGTGTGTGTGTGTTTATTTCACCCTATATATTCATATATATTTAAATATTGGAGAAAATTTCGAAAGACGAAATTATAAATCACTGCCTCGTTAATGTTGAATACTTACATATATTTGAATATAGGTGTGTGTGTGTGTATGTGTTTAAAAAAAATTATATTGCAAGGTAATTGGTTCAGAGTTATTGTAACAGTGGAAAATATATATAAAAAGAAATTTTTTTGTGTTAAGTGGGAGGGGGGAATGCTTGCTCACTGCACTGGGAGTATGGTAAGGCACAACCACACCATATCCCACACCCTTCCCTACCACTATACTCCCCCCGCCACACTCCTCTTCCCGCATGGCAACACCATCCTTTCCCATTGTTGGACCATTTTTTGGGGCCGTGGCCATAGCATAGAAACCCTATGTCATTATTTTATATATATATACACAAATACACACACACACACACACACACACACACACACACACACACACACACACACACACACACACACACGAATATAATAAAGAAATAAAAAAGTAGACTACCTATTGTAAAGAAGAAGATATATGGAGGAGAAAAAAAAATAGAGCTTAAACCCCTCCATCAATGATATGTCCATGAATACCAAAATGGCTTTCATGGGGTTATTCCTCCTCCCTTGTTAAACCTACATAAATGAGGAGTAAATATTCCAAAATAAAAGTGAAAATCGAAAACAAAAGTTGAGGATTAGGGTTGTAGGAAACCCTAAAAATGTAGGGTTTAAAAAACAAAAGGATCTAAGGGCTTCGATTAAATCCTACACCTTTAAATTTGTGGGATTGGCATTGTATGGTTTTTTGGTAAAATAAATTTAAAAAGGGGACTAAGGGGATTTATCTAGGAAACATGGGATGTTGGGGGGCATGAATTAAATAAATTTGGGAAAACTAACTAGAGGAAAACTTATGAAACTTATTTTAAATGAACTGGCGGACTTAATTTAAAGGGGGTTCTCTTAGAAAATTAAATAAATGAACTAATATTAGGCATTGGCCCCTTTAAATTAATTAATGGATATGTTAGGCTTAGGTGACCTAATGAGTGTCTCTTTGTCTATATTAATTTCATTTCATTTAAGCTATAATAAGGGGGTGTTTAACCCCGTGGGAAAAATAAGGGAAGATAACATAGTATTAATTAAGCATCGACTATAGTAGCGTGGCCTTATTTGAATATGAAAAAAAATGAAAATAATAAATGTATTTCAAAAAAATTGCTCAATTTTTTAGGTGATAGAGTTTGATATCGAGTGTGAAAATATGGGGCACTAGAATGACAAAAAGAGCACATTCGGCTATGCTTTTCAGTTTGGAACAGGTGTAGTTTCATGGGAATCAAAGAAGAAATCCATAGTCACAATATATTCACTAGAAGCAGAGTATGTAGTAGCAACAGGGACAACATATCAGGTTGTTTAGGTGAGAATAGTTTTGAAAGATTTGAGGCAAAATCAAGAGGATGCTACACTGTTTTTTTGTGACAACACTTTAGCAATAGAATTTTCCAAAAATCATGTTTTTCAGAAGAGGAGAAAGCATATAGAAATGAGGTATTACTTCATCAGAGAGTTGGTTAACAACAAGGAAATTTGTCTTGAATTTTGTAGATCTGAAAATTAGTTTGCTTATATCTTTACGAAAGCTTTAGGAAATGAGATTTATTAGTATTTGAGAAGTTGTTTGGGAGTTTGTGATCATGAATATGTCGGATTCGGAAACATACACTCAACTCAAGAATAATAAAAGTTTGAAGGTCAAAATTAAGGGGGAGTGTTAGAAAAACAATTTATTTTTTTCCCTAGGCTATTATTGAGAAAAGAAAACAACAATTTTCTTTTTACGTACTTTTAATTTTACACAGTTTAGTTCTAGATTCCTAATTTTAGGAAAAGAAATTATTTTTTTTAAAGAAATTAGGCAAATATAATCTTGTTCTATTTTTAAGATTTGAGTGTTTTATTGTTAGATGAAAGCCATGTATATATTAGAGGAAATATTTGTAAGTCTTTTTACACACGCAAATTGCATTGAGTTGAAGCTCTAACAAAGAAGAAGATATATGCACAAAAGTGTTGATTTGAGTATGAAATACTCTATTTATTTGCAATATTCCTTATTTAATTTTTGTTGTTCAATATTATATTTTCCTAATTTCTACACAATTAATTTTTTTTGTATTTTATGAGTTTAAGACAAATCAATTTTTTTTTATATTCACATATTTTAGATGATAATTATTATTATTTTCCAATGCTCTACTATTCTCAACTATACTATTTTCTCATTTTTTATGAGAAAGACATCGGTGTACCTATTTCATGTGGTGGTTAACAAATTGTAGGATATTTACATTCAGCTAGATAAATCTCATTAATGAAGTAAACTATATGAAAAAATTAGCATGTGAAATCTTCATCATAGATATTGATGTTCTATCTAAAATTCAATCCATATATAGTAATAATTTTGAATCATTGTTTAAAATCCATTTATTTACTTTAGATGAAAAAATTTCAATTATGTTTGTTTTGTTATTTTATGTTTATTTCAAGTGTTCTTTTCAATATGTCACGTTCTTTTATACATTTGGCATGTCCATAGGACATGGTCACACACACACACACACACACACACACACACACACACACACACACACACACACACACACACACACACACACACACACACACACAGATACTTGTGTTCTATTGTTACAAAGTTTTATACAATAATTTAGTTTCTTGCCATGTTTTTAATAATAATTTTCAAATATAAGTATACAAATAAAGAGATTGGAATTAATATATCTGATAGATTCAGAGTCATCTATTTTAACTTAGCAGTCAACCTCACTTAGTGGACCAAGAGATTTATGTCTACAAGTGTATAATAAATGATAGAGAACAAAGATATGTCAGAGTGCTTTCAACAAAGCCATGACGAAATGGAAGGCAATTGACAAGGGATGAAGACTTTTGATTATATAGTTAAATATTAGAATACCTTGTGTAATTTGATAGATTAGATATATGATCACTAGTTTAAAATTAATAGAAGAATGTCTTAGTATCGAAAGAGGAATTTTAAGCTTTGGTTCAATTATTATAATAGTTGTAGAAACCACGAAATAATTAATCATCATTAACTCATTTTAAACTAGCCACATTATGGTAAAGTTGTGCCATACAACACAGATATTGTGCTAGAGTTTTGTGACAATATAGTGGTGGAGTTAGTAGGACCTTGATTGGTATACATACGTAAGACTGATATGATGAACTATTTTTTTTAAAGTAAATTCTTAGCATGGAGAAATTTTCGAGTATAAAAAAATATTTAAACTCTCATGTCTACTTGGTTCACAAGATTAAAAGTGTAAAAATTTGTGATAAACTCTGAAAAAATAAGTTAAAGATCAAACAACACAAGAAATACAAAACAATAGGAACTAAACTTAAACCAAGTATTTGTAATATACAAGAGAGTGTGTGTGTATATCTGTGTGTGTATGTGTGTATGTATATATATGTTTCTAGTGAGTAGAAATGTGAATTCCTTGACAACAATCAAATATTTTGGCACTGCTTTAGTTGTTTTGACCGAGCAGCCATTGATGGGTACGAGAAGACAAGAAATTTGGATTTCAATTTTGTTAACGACATTCGTTAATTATAAGTTTTAGTGCCTGACGCCTCCAGGACTTGGACCTTGAGTGGTATACATACTCAGTGCACTAGAGTTTTGTGACAATATAGTGGTGGAGTTAGTAGGACCTTGAGTGGTATACATACATAAGTCTGATATGATGAAGATTTGTTTTAAAAGTAAATTCTTAGCATAGAGAAATTTTCTAGTATAAAAAAGCATTTAATCTCTCATGTCTACTTGATTCACAAGATTAAAAGTATTAAAATTTGTGATAAACTCTGGAAAAATAAGTTAAAAATCAAACAACACAAGAAATACAAAACAATAGCAACTAAACTTAAACCAAGTATCTACAATGTCAAGTGTGTATATACATGTATGTGTGTTTCTAGTAAGTAGAGATACAAAGCTTTAGTTGTTTTGACCGGGCAGCCATTGATGGGTACGAGAAGATAGATGTCACAAAGAAATTTGGAATTCAATATTGTTAACGACATTCTTTAATTATAAGTTTCAGTGCCCGACGCCGCCAGGACTTGGACCAGAAGGCAGTTTATTCTTCAATATATTTTCTGATCTCCATCTGCTCTTAACACCTCCCGCGTTCACATATCCATGACCAACTCCACCATGACTTGGGCCAGAAGGGAGCTTATTCACCTCTGATCGACTTCTGGGCTATTCACCTCTGATCCTGAATGATCCTCAACACTTTTAACTTCAGGATGATCTTCTCTGACGAGAACATTTTCCGCTGAATATTTGTCTTGCTCTGATTTTCGCTTGACAATTTTTCGTGCATCTACAGTTTCAATTTTAAAAGATATTACGGCAAAAATAAGCAGCAGCATAGCCGTCTTCACGATTGAAAAATTCCCCATTGCAATTGTTCGTGATAGCTAACAAAATAATAGTTTTGATCTCTCTGGTTTTCCCAAAGAGACGGATTAAAAATTTGAAGTGTGGAAATGAATATCCACAACAAAGGAAGAAGCAAAATAGGATCCCGAATGGCGTACATATGTGAGATGGGCATGAATTATAAATAGAGCGGAAGAATATGTTCGTTCGTGGTAAGTGTTGAATCTTGTGCGGATATAATGAATTTTGCGTGCGTATCGCTTACATAAAATCCAGTGCGGAGGCGGATTAAGAGGAAAGTCGTATATGACCAATTCTTGTCAATATGTGTGACGCGGTAAAACCCCGGAAATTTAACATGATTTAGGGGCCACGGCAACTCAAGTGAATGTAAAAGACTACGACTATTTCAATTCATAGACCATGACCATAATCCCGATGAATATAAAAAATGACCATTCGGTCAAATTCTTCGAATTAGAATTGATATCTATGCGATCAATTATTTGATCCGTAACTTGATGCAACTTTGTTTGTTCCAAGATATATTTGAGAAATTTCACATATGTATCGATGTATTTTTGAATAAAATTATATGAATAACCCATAATTTTTGAATTTATTTACTTCGTTGATTTTATAATCCCTACAACCTATGTTGGAAAGGCATACAAACATGGGATGAGTTTGTATGTATTTTAGGGGGGTAATAGGTGCATCTAGTTACTAAATCAATTGCTTCCGATTAGAGTGCAAGGTAAATTTTAAGACATGCCGCCCACCCCCACCCCCCCCCCCCCCCCCCCCCCCCCGCCCCCCCCCTAGAAAAAAACATTGATATCACTTGGCGAATTTCGACAAATGATTGTTGAAATCTTGGCGAATGCCATAAATTGAAAGAAACTGCGATCAACCAGTAGCGTAATGCTACCGACCAACAACATTATTCTACCAACCAACAACATTATGCTATTGGATTACAATATTGTTTTTTCGATCGGTAGAAAATTTCTCTTTTGTGCACTGTAACATCCCTCCCATCTCCACGTGGCAATGTGGTAATGGGACCACTTAAGAACCCCGAACTATGCATGGAATCTTCTTGGGAAAAGTGGATATTTTGGTCGATGCGTGTAAAGTGTTTATCCGAATAGAAATGCTTGTTCAGTTGTGCAAATTGTCCCCTCAAACCTGTATCCCTGTAATCCAACCGCCATATTTAACAACACAAGAAAAAGTGGAAGCTAACACTTGGAATGTGAACTGTTTGGCCAAAGGTTTAATTTGTAAGTTACAGAAAATATTGGTTCCCTCAATATGGAACAACACATCCTAAATGTCCTTTTAGACCTGTCATTTTCCTTGCATAATAATACAAGCACTTTATGGGAGATTCAGAGGAGTAACCACGGTGAAACCCAAGTTAACATTGTAAATTTTGTAGTAATTGGATAGTCAAAGCGAGTGCAGAAGTCAGAACTCTGCTTTACTAACAATGGTAAAGCTAAGTTTTGTACTCTCATTATTAAATAAAAAGGATGTGACGGGGAATTGTGCTAAACAAAGCTCTCACTCATAGCCGTCTAAAAATCAATACCATTATTGGTTAAATTATCACTACACACGGAGATAAATATTTAACCATAATATCTCCTCATTTTAGTATATACAAATTGATTGATTTGGATATGTATCTGTATCTAAAGTGGGTTCAATTGTCTCTGAGAGGAAAGGAAACTGCTTCTTGTCATTGTTTTGTTGTTGTATGCAGAAGAAGAAGAAGATTAAGGATTACTAGGAGGCACTTCATTCGGGCGTAATGTCTAGTGGTATTGATTTTGCTTCTTCTTCTTGTTCTGAGCACCTCTGGTACATGCATTGTAACCTTTACGACACCATTATCGGGGTAAATGATGGCTACCTCTTCATTTTTCCTTCTCTTTATCTTTTATTTAGGGTAGTTTTATTGATTAAGACATTGAAATTTTCGTTTCCTGATATCCCACTTATGTATCTGCAAGATTTGTCTCTTCCACTCTTCCTATAGGTGAAACCCTTTGTTTGTTCATTCTCTGTCAATGCGTGAAAGTACATTTTAGTCTTTTATTTAAGTTACATGCGTCTGGATAGTTGGGTGTGCAACTGGTTATGCAGACGCCAATCTTGTTTTATTGTGTATTGAGTACGTAGATGCAGTGTAAGGAGTAGGGACAATCCCCATGTATTTTTCTAGTATTTCCTCCTGCTTTTGATCATAATAAATGTGTATGGAATAGATTAAACACATCCATCAATTTTTTTTTTAATTTTTGGTTATTGTTGAAAATTCTGTGGTATTCAATGGTGTCAGGATAGTGGAAATATGGGTTTTTTGGAGATCTTGGAACCTATAAAAGTAAATGTGACTGGCAAGGGTAAAACTAAAGTTAAATGGGTTGTGCTAGCGTCCTATCACACTGTTAAAATGGAAGCTTTAAAACATATCATGGATTTACACCAATGCATAATGGAGATTAGGATGGGTCTTTTGTCAAATGTTTTATTTGCAAATGTTGGCTAGATATGTATGTAAAATGTGGAATCGTGAACTTGGCACATGAACTGTTTGAAAAAAAATGCCTTGAAGGAATTAGACCTCACAAGGCACGCCAATTGTTTGTCAGAATGCCTCAAACCAATGTAGTCTTGTGGAATGCATGGATTCTAATATAATCTCAAAATGAGTATGCTAAAAAGGCTTTGGAGAGTTTAATAAAATAATTTTAGAAGGTGTAGATTCATAATCGACAACCATCAGTGCCGAATGTGAAGGTTTTTTAATGCATGCAAACTGTTTGACAAAATGTCGAGGTAACCTGTAAACCAGCTAAACACCCCTTCTTCTCTACCTCGTCAGAAACATGAATGGGATTATTCCTCTCCCTCTCTTGTTTTTTTTTTCATGTTATGCTATCATATGATATTTTAAGTGATTTTAATTAAATAAATTTAAAACATTGATTTTAATTTAATTTTATGTTGGTATTCACAAATCCTTATCCCCCGAGAGTAGGATTTTCCAACTTCATAACATTTCTCATGTTGTGAAGAAAATTTATTAAATTTAAAACATTACCAAATCTATGATCTAGAGTCTTTTAGTTATGCATTATCTCACATTTAGAATGATTTCAATGAAGGAGATGCCTACACGTAGGCTTGTGAGCTCGATTCGGAACTGCCCTGTAAAACTAAACTATGAGTCACAAAAAACATTGGTTTTCACCTCATAACCCTTCCTTGTTATACAAAGAATGGTGAGACATAGTTGGTATTCAATATGAAAGTTGGATAATATTCTTTGCATGCCTATTTTGGGGCCTACTTAGCCTACTAGGTGTAGGCATAAGCTGCTAAGAATCAATTATTCCCTCTTGAACAATGCTCCCAAAATGAGTTATGTAAATTGGATCGTAATTCCATCACATCCCATGAGATCTTAGTATATAGGGGAATATGTTTGAAGTATCTGGAATTTTGTTGGTCACACGTACAATATTTTTTTCAAGGCCATTTTGTGACCAGTTGAAACTACTTTATACTATAGTGTAAATTTTTAAACTCTGACATTTCGACCTGGAGTTACACCTCCAAAATTTGCATCGTATATCTAGTCTTAACATCATAAATTCCTGAATAATCATGTTTTAAAGTACTAGACGTGAGAAGATACCTTCTCCTCCTTTGCATAGCGTTCACTGCTATTCAAAGGGAATTTTGCAGTCTACTTATGTTATTTGAGTTGTATTGTAGTTCTTGATCGTGGGTCACCCTTTTTACCATTCAGTCACTCCATCCAATACTGAAAGTTATTTTTTCTTGTAAAGAATCTTTCATTCTTATAATTTCCCCTACATGTTATGGTATATTAAAAAAATGCATGAACATGAAAAAAATGTACAGAATTGTATCTCTCTCTCTCCTCTCTCTCTCTATATGTGACTGAATTGTGAACAAAATAATTTATGACATGGAAAGTTATGAATTTTATCTCTCTCCCTATCTCTCTCTCTCTCTCTCTTAAACTTTGAGATATAACGGTCCTGTAACATTATATAAGGTGATGTATACTTTCTCTCCTCATCTTTTCTCTCTCTCAACCCTCTTACTACGAATGAAATAAAAATACTAAGTATATTTGTGGGACAAGAATTATCAGATGCATGATTTCATATATAGGTAGATGGGGGGAGGGGTGATTCCATGTGAGCTTAGTGCTGACACCATGTGGATGCAGGTTGCAGGACATGGCGGATGGACATTATTCTATGCTCATGAAAGGTAATTTAGTTATGAAAATCCTGACATTATATGTATATCTGTAATTGGAAAAATAAGTTTTCATATAATTTGTCTCAAAAGAATGTGTAGTTACAAAATGATAAATTGTTTTAATTTGAGAAATGAAGAAAGAAAGTATTCATCCAATTTGTAAAAAATATCCCATGTTAAATGGTATGACGTTTCATGTAAATCACTCAATGGTGAAAAACTAGAATTTAACATGTAATACTACTTATGGGAAATAAATGAATTAGTCACTTTTATTAAAAGGATTTTCATGTTCTTGTACTTTTCAAAGAAATTTACTAAATTCTTGTTGACATTTATCAAAAAAGTTTTGTTAGGTATTGAATTACTATGGATTCGTTATACTCCAAAAAAGTGATTGTTTTGATTAATTTATTTCCTATTATGTTATTTCGTCATGTGTCGTAGAATGGTCTATTCAAAATCTATCAAAATGAGATTTCTTGCTATATTGATTTCTTTGATATTTTCACCTTAATTACGTTATGATCCATTAAATGAACCACTACTCTAGACCAATGGGAAATACATTTTGTTATGCCTTCATATATGTTTGGCCGCACTTTGGACATAAGTGTCTTATGTATTTTTTCTTGCTAATCTAATAAATCCTTGTATCGTTACACATTAAATTCATATGCACAGTTCGATTTGAGGCTCAAGTTCAATGTGTGGCATAATACTCAATCTATACTTATAAATCCTCCTACGTAGGTACCTTGAATATATCCCTTGATCCTTGAAATGTTAGTCATAGTTAAAAGTTCATTGAACTTAGAACCCAATGAATTAAGGATTTGGTGAGTGTTTGCATGGATTCAACCCACATCTTTTGCGACATCCTCTAAAAAAATGAGGTATCTAGGGGAAGGATCTTGGGAACTAGAGATGCTAAACTGTTTATCTAGCTCAAGCAACCTGCGGCATTATTTCCCAGTCAGAGAACTTGCAATAATTACTAAAGCACCCTACATTTGTTTTCAAGGAGGTTCTGACAGAGATCAATTTTCCAAGTGTGTCCCTCGCCATGGAAAATACATGGCTTGCTTTCTAATGTACAGAGGATAAGTCTAAGGTAGAAAATAATTTGTAGAGGTTCCATATAGCTTATTATCATGTTTGAAATAAAGCTTCTGTCTCATGTCTCCATCAAAAACTTTGGTTTTTTTTTTCTGAAGGAATGATCATCATGTTTTGTACTTGGAATCCTTTATTTTTTTAGTTACATGAATTTTGACACCCTTTCCTTTCTAAAATAAATAATACATGTATATCTAAAGTTTAAAATATAATGAGGTAAAGTAAAACCCTGAGTTTTAACCATATCTCTTTTTCTTCTTTCAAGTACCACGAAGCATCTTCATGTAGTCAATTTGGAGAAGTAACGAGATCAAGTTAGGGGCTTTGTACATACACGAAATTACAGGTTTCTTTCCCTCTTTACATTTCAACCTTCATATATATATGCATTATTTATTTTTAGTCATATCCCATGGCTTGTGTGGGAAAAATGTACAACTATTCCTTATGAATATAAACAAACAGTTTTGCAATGAGTTTCCTTTTACATCTTTTATTTTGTTATAACTACATAATTAAATGAACATCTAAAGAATTTAATTGTTTGATACATTTGTATATAATCATAAAGAATAAATTTTAAATAGTTTGTACTTTTTCCAATAATCTAAAAATGATAATCTAATATGAATGAATAAATAACCCTCATAACTTAAATCTGCTCCCATAATGATAGCTTAAAAACCAAAATCTGATTTGTTGTTGTTTTTAAAAAAAATTTAATCTAAGATGCCTTTCTCATTTTCACTTGAACCATATATCATTCCATTAAGGGATGATGCATGAGGTTGATGAAGATGTAAAATTGAAAGGCATCCTATGTGTGGAATGGGTATCCAGAACCAACAATAAACCGGTTTTACATTAATTAGCAATCCATTTTTCCAAACCAATAAAGTTGTTAAGATATTTTTGTACCCCTCAACCAAGATGACCAGAAATGGTCAACAATATGGTATCCCTACATAGGGAATGTAGATAAGTATTCCATCTCACCCAAGGAAGATTTCTTGGATACCATGAAAGAGGTGATGAGACATTATATTTATTGGGTGGAGACCCATGGAGTGAGCAGGGTCCTGAGGAAGTTTGGGTCATGAGTTCCAGTGGTGATACAAGGATTGCTACACTACTAACTTATTCATTCCAGAGAGACTGGAGGAGCAGAGGTCTGAATACCAACACTTTGACCCTATAACACATAGGTAGTGGATGCACCTATTCATAGTTAGCGGAGGTGTGGTGGGGATGCTTAAGGCACACCATAGGTTATAGAAGTCAGTGGTTTAGATGAGATATCTGATGGATGATCAACAGATATAGGGCCACAAGATGGAGCATGTCCTAGTATAGTGTAAGGGGATCTGAAAAAACTTGACCATGACTCAAAGAGCATAATATGCGATGTTCATAGAAAGGATTTTTTATACCTTTCAGAGTTTAGATGGGTGTTCATTTTAGACAAAAGTATAGACCACAGTGGCAAGGAGATATGATTTTGGCACATAGAGGTAGGTGGGCACAATATGTAGGATTGGGACCTCATCGTGATGATGAATCGGAAGATGTGTTTGGAAAATAAGGAGATGACGAGACCTCCTCGAGAGACTTGGGTTACCAGGTATTATTTATATCATGTTAGTTTCATGATTTTGATATGTATGTGATATTTTTAGTAACATGTGGTATTTTTTGGTTTTATAAAGTAGATGACGGAGGAGTGGAACTAGTTGATCAAGAGAATCCACCAAGAGATCTTGGACCCTGTGTTAGATATTCAGGATACAGATGTGATGGTGGATCTTGTATTAATATTAGCTGGTGATTCAGTGAGATAATTTCATCTAGTGGGCGAGGCATCCAGAATATTACAGATATATCAGGATGTTTAGGCAGAGGAGGCTATTGAAAGCATAGATGTGATATTTCAGAGTTTATTATAGGCACATGAAGCCCTGGTTTAGGATCAGGAATCTCACCTAGTAGATGCCAAGAGGGTTGCAACATAGATTACATCATTAGAGACCGAACTGGTGAGAGTGTAAGGAGAGGCATCCGGAGCCTGATCTAGGGTGACATTGTTATCTCGCATAACAAGAGGAGATAACACAGCCCCATCGACCCAAAGTATCTAGAGACTCCACATAGGGGACGAGGGTGCTTGAGTCATATTGTAAATGGTTCAGAGCCATTTTGTATTATTTTTTCGATGTATAAATTGGTTCAATTTTGATATATATGATGATGATGATGATGATCTTTGATGATATTTGGTGATGTGTATGTGATCATTTATTTATCATTTTCCCACTTTTCACATTTATGTATGTGATAATACTATGGTACTTAGGAATAATGATAATATGATATATAGGTAAATTCGGTGAGAATGAGATCGATAAAATGGCCAAACTTGTGTGATACGAAGAATCTAAGAGGCTAAAAAAGGCTAATACATCCAATGATAGGATTTCAGGGTGAGAATGGTGAGAAATCCAAGCGGAGCGAATGGCCCAACAAAAGATGTAATGAGTTTTTTGAGATATTTTGATAAACCCAAAGGGGGATCAAGAGTCCAAGAAAGGATAGAGGATGTTTGTGTAAAACCAAAGTGGGGGCCAAGAGCCGAAGCAAGGATAGGCTTCAGGCCAATGGAGGAGAGTAAGATGTAATCAAGATACTTATAGGTAACTAGCTATGAGGGGGAAAATATTGTAATGTATCGGTGATAATTTTTTTGAATTGATACAAAATATGGCTTCAGGAACGGGTCATGTTATGTTTGTGGAGCCTGTTTTCATGTTAGAGTGTGGTACACCTTCTATGTGTTACACTCGGGTATTTTTATACGGCGGTCCCGCTAGTCGGTGAGTAGGTCTAGGGGGTTCAGGAGGGTGAAGCACCCCCCGATCGATGGGGGTTCTGGGGCGAAGCCCTCGAAGCAAATTTTCATGGGTGGTTTATTAACCCATGGGTAATGGGTAACCGTTATGGGCTGTTTTTGGGCCCATGGTTTTTCGTTACCCATTGTTTTGATACCCACAATTTTATCAAACTGCTTAAGAAATTGTCTATTTATATGGTCTTATGCATATGATAGATAGACAAGCAAATGTATTACAAATGTGCTTTGAATTCAGGTGTGAATTCTGTAGAGTTTGTTGAGCATAGCTCCAAACAGATCTGGGTATTCTATTGAGAGAGTGGAGGCTTGTAATAAAATTTGAGCAAGTGATTCTTGGTGGACATAGCCCAAATTGGGTGAACCACGTTAAATATTGTCTCTCTGTGTTGTGTTATTTATTATGCACTTTTATTTGAGATCTGTAATATTTTCTGCATATTAGTTTCTACTATTGTACGATTCTGTAAGGGATTATTCCGCATATTTTATCTCTTATTCCCTAACAATTGGTATCAGAGCCTAGTTTGGTTTGCTGAAGTGTTGAATCGCAAGGAAATTTTTTAGCTTGAGTGGGAGATATGGCAGATGATGGAAGATCTAGGGTTAATAAATTCAACGGGTAGAATTTCAGTCTTTGGAAGATGCAGATGGAAAATTACCTTTATCGGAAGGATCTTTATACTCCACTTTCTAAGAAGGTGAACAAACGCTCGAGTATGACAGATGTGGAATGGGATTTTTTGGATCAGAAGACACTTGGAACGATTTTGATATGTCTTGAATCTTCGGTATTATTTAATTTTTCAATCGAAAAGACTACAAAATATCTAATAGATGCATTAGGAAAATTGTATGAAAAAACCTCTACCTCTAACAAGATATTTTTAATGAAAAAGTGGTTTAATATGAATATTTCTAATAATAGTTTAGTAGCAGATCATTTAAATGATTTCAATACGGTTGTGAATATGCTAGCTTCAGTTACAATAGAATTTGATGAAGAATTTAGGGCTTTATTAATTCCGTGCTTTTTACCTGAAAGTTGGAATAGCCTGGTAATGGTGGTAAGAAACTCGGTTCCAGCTAACTCAAAGTTGAAGTTTGAGGATGTTGTAGGGGTGATTCTAAGTGAAGAAATGTGAAGAAAAAGCTTTGGGGAATATTCTACTTAAGGGAATGCTTTGACAATGGAAACTAGAGGAAGACAGAAGAATAGAGGAAACTGTGGAAAATTGAAAGATCAGGGAATGTCAAAATCAAGAGCAAGATTGTATGTTGGAACTGTAGAAAGTTTAGGCATGTAAAGAAAGATTGTTGGGAGCTTCAGGACAAGAAGAAACAACATGAAGAAAACAAGGAGGCAAATGTGGCATCAGGTAATGTATGTCAGGATGCTTTCATTCTTTCTTTGCATAATATTACCGAATCTTTGGTTTTAGATTCAGGGGATTCTTTTCATGCTACACCACATAGGCATTATTTTGTTGATTATGTTCAAGGGGATTTTGGTCATGTTTTTCTTGGTGATGATGAGCCTTGCAGTATAGTTGGAAAAGGTTTTGTTCAGGTTAAGATGCAGATTGTGAATACATGGAAATTGAAGGATGTCAAACATGTGCTTACATTAAGGAGAAATTTGATATCGGTGGGGGAATTGGGAAGTGATGGTTATACTGTGATATTTACAGCTGACTCTTGGAAGGTTACCAAGGGTGCTCTTGTGGTGGCAAGAAGTAAGAAGGTTGGAACCTTATATTTATCCACTGATAGTACTAATGATTGTAATCTTGTGGCTTCAGATGTAGATACAACATTATGGCACTATAGGCTCATTCATATGAGTCATAAGGGCATGGACATCATAAAGAAGAATTTTCCTAGATATATAGAAACAAGTTTGGCTTTATGTGAGAACTGCATATATGGGAAACAAAAGTGAGTAAGGTTTCTCAAGGTTGGACCTACGAAGAAAGAGAGTAAGTTAGAGCTGGTGCATTCTAATGTGTGGGGGCTAGCTTAGGTATCATCTGTTGGGGGTTTCAAGTTATTATGTTACTTTTATTGATGATGCAACAAGGAAAGTTTGGATTTATTGTATTAGAAAAAAATCTGAAGTATTTGATACTTTTGTTAAATGGAAAGCCTTGGTAGAGAATGAAGCATGTCTTAAGTTAAAATGTCTCAGGTTAGCTAATGGAGGGGAGTATTGCAGCAATGAATTTGATGATTATTTTTCTAAGAATGGAATCTGCAGGCAAAATATGGTTCTAGGAACCCCGCAGTGGAATGGGGTGTCAGAAAGGATGAACAGAACTAATAATGGAATGTGCTAGGAGCATGAGGATACATGTAGGACTGCCTATTTATTTTTTGGGTAGAAGTAGTGAGCACAGCTGTGTACTTAATAAACAGAGGACCCTCAAGTGCCTTGGATGGAGGCACACCTGAGGAGGCTTGGTACGGTATGAAAGTCAATTACTCATTTCTTAGAGTCTTTGGATGTGAGGTGTTTGTTCATATTGACAAGGATGATAGGACCAAGCTAGAGGCTAAATTAGAAAAATGCACTTTTATTGGTTATGGTGGTGATGACTTTGGATTTAAATGTTAGAGTATTAAAGACAAGAAAATCATTCGGTCTAGGGATGTGGTCTTTAATGAGAAAGTCATGTATAAGCAGCAGTTGCAGGAAAATAGGGAAGAATCCAAGAAATAATATATAGTGGTAGAGGATCTTCCGGATGGGAAAGGGACCCATGAATCAGTTCAGGAACCTACTCAATAGGAACCCCAAACTCCTATAGTGAGGAGGTCTTCTAGGGTAAGAAAAGAACCTGAACGTTTTTCTCCTTCTCTTTATTATTTATTACTCACTGATAGTGGAGAGCCAGAGAGCTTTGATGAAGCAATGTAGGTAGATGCCAGTAAGAAGTGGGAGCAAGCCATGGATGAGGGGCATAAGTCTCTCATGGAGAGCTTAGACTTGGGATTTTGTGAAGCTACCGGAAGGCAAAAGAGCATTGCATAACAAGTGGGTGTACTATAGAGTTAAAGATGAAGGAGGAAAAAAAAGATATAAGTCCCGGTTGGTGGTCAAGGGTTTTGCACAGAAACAAGGTATATATTTTGATGAGATTTTTTCTCCTGTAGTAAAAAATTACTACTATCAAAATTGTTCTTGGAATAGTGACAGTAGAAGACTTGCAATTAGAACAGATAGATGTAAAGACTACATTTCTCCATGGTGATTTGGAGGAGGAGATATATATGCAATAGCTAGAATGATATGAAGTCAAAGGTAAAGAGGAGATGGTGTCCAAACTGACGAAGAGATTGTATGGCCTGATACAAGCACCACGTTAATGGTATAAGAAGTTTTATAGCTTCATGATGGAGCAAGGTTATATTAGATGTCATTCTGACCATTGCGTGTATACAAAGAAATTTGAGGATGGAAGTTATATTATCATGTGATTGTATATTGATAACATGTTGGTTGCAGGTAAAAAAATGTAGGAAATAAAAGTACTCAAGAAACAGCTAAGTGAATCCTTTGATATGAAGGATTTGGGGGCAGCCAGACAAATCCTTGGTATGAGGATAACTCAGGATAGGAAGGAACAGAAGTTGAATTTATCTCAGGAAGAGTACATTAAGAAGGTATTGGATAGGTTTAACATGCAGGATGTTAAACCGGTTGAGAATCCTTTAGCAGTCCATTTTAAGTTATCAAAGGAGCAGTGTCCCAAGATAGAGCAAGAAAGAAACCATGTGTCCAAGGTACCTTACTCATCAGCGGTTGGGAGTTTGATGTATGCTATGGTGTGCACTAGGCTTGATATTTCCCATGCAGTGGGAGTTGTGAGTAGATTTGTGAGTGATCTAGGTAAAGAGCATTGGCAAGCAGTAAAGTGGATCCTTCGGTATTTGAGAGGGACCATGGGGAAAAAAAATTTCTACAGTGGATCAGACACCATTTTACGTGGTTATGTAGATTCAGACATGGCTGGAGATGTTGACACTAGGAGGAGCACGACATGTTATATTTACACTTTAGGTGGGACAATAGTGAGCTAGATTTCATGACTATAGAAGCTTGTGGCTTTGTCAACCATGGAGGCTGAGTATGTTGCTTCCATAGAGGCAAGAAAAGAGATGATTTGGTTACAACAATTACTTGAGGAGTTAAGGCATAAGTAGGAGGAATGTAACCTGCATAGTGATAGTCAGAGTGCTATACTCCTAGCTAAGAATTCTTCTTTCCACTTCAGGATGAAGCATATATAATTGAGATATCACTTCATCAGGAGAGCTTGTGAAGAAGATAAGTTAAAGTTGGAGAAGATTCATACCAGTCAGAATCCTACAGACATGATGACCAAGGTGATCATAAGGGATAAACTAAAGCTATTTTCAGCTTTGGTTGGCCTTTGCAGATGACAGTGAAGGGTTGAGAAGCTTGCTCAGTGGAAGTCAGTCTCCAAGTGGGAGATTGATATGTTTGTGGATCCTGTTTTCATGTTCGAGTGTGGTAAAACTTATATGTGTTACACTCAGGTATTTTTATGGTGGTTTATTAACCCATGGGTAATGGGTAACCGTTATGGGCTATTTTTGGGCCCATGGTTTTTCGGAACCCATTGTTTTGATACCCAAAGTTTTTTTCCCATGGTTTTGATACCCATGGTTTTGTATCAAACTGCTTAAGCAATTGTCTATTTATATGGTCTTATGCATATGATAGATAGACAAACAAATTTATTACAGATGTGATTTGAATTCGGGTGTGAATTCTGTAGAGTTTTTTGAGCATAGCTCCAAACGAATCTGGGTATTGTATTGAGAGAATGGAGGCTTGTAATAAAATATGAGCAAGTGATTCTTGGTGGACGTAGCCCAAATTGGGTGAACCATGTTAAATCTTGTCTCTCTGTGTTGTGTTATTTATTCTGCACTTTTATTTGAGATCTATAATATTTTCTACATATTAGTTTCTACTATTGCGATTCTGTAAGGGATTATTCTGCATAGTTTATCTCTTATTCCCTAACAGGTCATGACGTCTTGGATGGCATGCTTTGTAATAGCCACTTTCTAATGAACTTTAGACTACGTGGTCAATAATGTATCATCGATCTAATCCTCCAATTGAATGATAACATCATGCCAAATAATATCTATTACCAAGGACTATATATCATCAAGGACATAATTACATCAGGACATACCAAAATTCAGAAATTACAACACAAAGAACTGTCAGGATATGTCAATGGAGCACGGCTAAAAAATATCATAATTAAGAAGAAAAGAAAAATATCATTAAGGATAAAAGAAGGCCAAATAAAGGGAAATTTTCTTTGGCCTTGGCTACAAAATGGAAAAATACAACGGCCCCAAGAAAAATAGTGAAAGATACACAGGTTATTGAGGAATAAGAAGAAGAAGAAATTCCCTCTTCCCCACCTTCATGGCCAATAGTACCACAGGAGGAATTCAGATCACATTTTTCAGGAGAAGCTAAACATTTGGAAGAGACAACATTATCAAAACTTACTTATAGATATTATAAGATATGATTTAATCAGGGCGGTGTTTCCGAGGTGGCATAACAATATGAAGTAAGCATGGGAACTATACAAGTGGATATATAATAAGTTATCGTACATTACATGGAAAAGTTTGATTTAATAGTAGAGGATGTAATCCAGATCCTTCCCTGTTAATTACTGAAGGAAATCCAAATACAAGAATACATAAATGAGGTATATAGATTATAATCTCTTCTATACGAAATAAAACAATTAAAACATAAGAAAAAAAATACAATCATAGATAAAACCCACATTGAAGAGGTAGAATATTTAATTAGGATCATTCACAAAAAAGAAAATAAAAATAAGAGGAGGTGAAGAAACCTAGAGAGAATTACAAAAAAAAGAGCAAAGCGAAAAATGAAAAATAGCCAAAAAACCCAAAAAATACAAAAGAAAGGAAAGAGGGCGAAGCAAGAGAGAAAAAAGAAGAGGAGGATAGAAAATAGAAGAGGTAAGACAAAATAAGAAAATACATGAGGCACAAATAAGGGAGAAAGAGAGAGAAGATAAGGAAAGTAGGGAGAATGAAGTCAAGAGAAAAGAAAAAAGAAAAAAAAGAAAAACAACAAGAAGAAACGAAACATGAAGAAGAAGAATAAACAGAAAGGAAGAAGAAAAAAGAAGAAGAAAGACAAAGAAAGAAGAAAGAAGAAGAAGAAAGAAAAAGAAAGAAAAAATAATAACATTACCACCCCTCATAATCACATTAGATGATGAGAACATCAACTCCACAGATCCTATAGATGATATTTTATTACCGACACGAGAAACATTTGAAGAATAAGATGAATATTATTTCCATTAGTGATGAATCAGAGGAAAAACCAATCAAAAGATTATATAGATTAAGTCGTGGGGCATTCCACTAAACTCTACCAAAATACTCAAGGTTTGGTGATTTAGAAGGCTATTTGTAACAAATGGTGAAAATATTTCCGAATGAGAAAGCAATGATGGATTCCTTAGATGATACCCTGACAATCAATTTTGTAGGATGGTGGGCAACACATAAAACTAATATATCTCATTAAAACTCTTTTACCACACTAATGAAAACAAGATGCTTAGAAAGCGAAGGATATTATGTGTCCATACCTGAGATACATGTGTAGGAGATCCATAGAAACACATCCAAACATGTGAAATACATTGGAAAATAAGTGGTGAAAATTCTTCTCTAGTATGGAATCAACTATTTATATGGATATTAGGACCCATACCTTGATCTTGGTACATGCATTAAGAAATAAGAAGAGAAACAAGAAGTTAGGACCAGATTGTGAAAGTCTTTTTCCATGCATTTAACTTTTGGGATGTATATTTTAATATCCTTTGGGCACTACAAAAGATAAGGAACGTTTTATTTATAACCCCTAAAGAGACCACAAACTGATTTTTACAAAAGAAACTAGAACCTAAAGAACCCCAAAACAAAAATATCCAAATAAATCTCTAGAGATGGCTTACCCTCTAGAGACTGGGTCATTTGAAGGACCCTGAAAGGGGATAGGATTGGTTGCATTTTTGTGTTAAATATGTTCCATGGGTATGGGATAGAAGGTGCAAGAAAATTTTCCATCACCTACTAATGACAAATGGTGCATGCTCGTTTGCAGAGGTGGAGAGGAGAGGGGGCTGAAAAATGGCTTGCAGAGCACCTTCTTGGGTCACATGAGGGATCAAGGGTCGAGTTTGGCATAGGACATATTTTTTATGTCCTAAATGTCATAAGGGGATGAGACACATAGTGAAAAAATATGCATCCTCTCTTATTGTAATGAGATTACTTGTATAAATCTGATTATCAGCAACAATAGAACACTAAAGAACACAAGATTCCAAATAAATGATCTCAATATGCAAGTAGGATAGGTCAGCCACTTTGAGGAGGAAACCTTCAAACCATAAAATAAGACTCAAATGCTCAATATGATTCTTAAATACTCCTCAATACCACCTATATATACCACTCTTATGTTATGTCCAACACCAAGGCCGATCTACTAAACATATGAAAGCATAAATGAATAACATATGACAAGAAGATAGATTATGTAAGCCACAAGTTGGCACTACATATCCAACATAAGTTATAAGAATAAGGGCATAACATTCCCCTCCCCTTAAAATAAATAGTGTCCCTAATGTTGGTAATCCCAAGATTTTGTTTCACAAATGCTTCATCCTCCCATGATGCATCCTTAATATTCATATTCTTCAACTTGATCAGGGACTCAGTAGTGACTCTAGTGCTTAAAATTTTGATTCATGTCTGAAGAATACCTTCAGGTTCCAATATGATCCTTCCTTATCAATTTTAGGAAGAACTAACTGGGTGGAAGTTTGCTATCCAATAACTTTCTTCAAGCATGAAACATGGAAGATTGGATGCATTTTACTTCTCAGAGGGAGCTTCTTCTTATATGCCACACTACCATTTTTTTGCAACACATAGTAAGGATCATAGTATTTAGGAGAAATATTTTCATCCTTATTTTATTGTTTTAATGATAACTACTTATATGGCTAAAACCATACAAAAAAAAATTTATCCTCTTCATAGTGTTTCTCACTACGATGTTGATCAACTTGTTCCTTCATGTGGTTTTGTGCTCTTGCCAAATTATTTATAACACGAGATATTACCTCGTGCTGGTGTTGAATTTTATCTTCGATTTCTCTCACCTTTAGTTTAACCTTCAAGATAGAGAAGAGTGATAGAGGATGCTACCTGAAAAGTTCCAGAATTGGATATATTTTGGAGGAGGTATGAAATGAAGTATCATACCACCATTTTGCAAGTGGCAACCATTGCACCATTCTGCAAGTGGAATCCTATCCCCTTCTAGGGTCCTCCAAATGAATATTTTCTAGAATTTCATCATATCTTCAGAGTGCCTACTTTTGATGCATTACATGAAGTTTCTCATCCTTCTATAGGTGTTTTAGAGGAGTCCTCCATCTCCTTTATTGGGAGTGCCCCTTTTGGAACTCCTATCACTTCCACTTTTTTGGAAACCCTCATTGATCCACCTCTTCATGTGGATCCTCTTTCTGCTATTGGGAGGGTGGCTATGTTTCCTTCACTTCACTTGGGAATCCTTTCAGTGGATGTCCCTCTTTTGTACTCTGAAAGTTCTACATTTGTGGCATTACCTTCCATTCTTGTGTAATCATTTTCTAGACCTATGTCACATTCCATTGGACCAAATTGAGATTTATTCATACTACTTCCTTTAGTTTCCTTTGCGAAGTGGGCAGACTTCGAGTACTACATTTATTTCCTTCTTAAGGGAAGGAACATTTTTATATGTGGTTGGATCTTCTTCAGTGTAGAGGTCAAGGACCACGTCATCAAAACTATTATTGATGACTTCCTAGAGTTGTATAGTTTAGATCCGACTATGGCTTCTCATCTTTTGTATCTCTTCTCTCCTTCCTTTCCTCTCTTATTCTTCTTCTTCCCGAGAGATTTCAGTTGTACATGGATACCTCATTAGGACCTTAGTTTTTGGGACCCATTGACACATATTTATTTTATTGTTAGGGGGGTCCACCATATCTTGTTGTGGATGTATTTCCCACTAGGTCTTTTTTCCACTACTTGAGATACTTTTTGTTCATGTGGGTTCTTCATTAGACTTAGTTTCGGGGACCCATTTATCATTTCTGAATTTTTGTCTCATCCTAAGTTACGATGAAGGGTCGTATTGGTGTGTGTCATTTTCTACATTACATGGTGAGTCATCTCACTAAGGTGAGGTCATTGGTCTTAGGTGTCATAGGGGGTATGAAAGATTCTGTCATACGTGTCATTGTACGTTAGTACATCACACATGAGTTATGTTCCATTTCAGGAATGTAACTCATCTTCTCCACTTGAGGAGGTATGATTATCATGCACTAGGGGTTACACAACACCCCTATTTTTACCCTTCATATATATAACAAGAAGAGAGAGACATTTTATTAGCATGTGAATTTCATAGTTGAATTATTTCTTCCTCATGGAACTTAGTCACATTTCCATTCGATTACAACTTAGTTAACGTGTGCATTATCCCGCATGATATTTGTTCTCACATTTTCACTTTCTCTGTCAATTGGTAACTTTTTATGTAATCAACCCCAATTACATGAATCACTTCTTATCCTAACCAAATCGATGATGATCTAAGTAATCTATGCCAATATTATATCTCCATATAGACAAAAACCCATAAACATAATATAAAAATCCCTACGTCTATTTGATATTGGCATCGCCTCCTCTATCCACTCCTGTTAGCCTCCATCTCTTAAAATATAAGAAGAGTGATTTTATAATAGTAAAATAAATGAGAAGACTAAGCTTTCATGATTACCTGACTTCTATATATATCATCCCACCTCAATCGATGTCTATTCCACATGAATCGATAATGATCCCTGCAATAGATATTGAAATCCTAAAAATTGCACACTTTAACAGTTTGTGCTTCTTTATGGTTCCTAATAGCCTAAAAAATTCAAATTATAGCCTATTCACAATGATCCTGTGTTTTTTAACCCATCAAAGATTCCATAGCCTACCAAGAACCTTTCCCACCACATCCTACAAGTCATACATGTATAGGTCGACAACCCATTGGTTTCCCTATCACTTGGCTTCTCGGTCACGTAAGCCCACCTTTTTGGTTTGTATATTTTATGCTCAGTCTTAAGGCACCTTAAATAAAAAAATATTCATTTATATGTGCAATATTACACAAATCTACATGCTCTTGAATTTATTCATTCCTAAATCCATTCAAACAGGTGACCATCATGATGTCTCCCGATGGCCCCCAGTTTTTTTTGGGGGAGGGGGTTTCACTTATCCATGCTAAATTCAACTACCTTACTCATTTTTATCTCATGGCTTGTCCTTCACAAAAAGGGGAAACTTTAGACACCAAAATTAGGTCACCTTAATTCCTACGTGTACGTATGCAACATAGGACATCCCTTCATAAACCCAAATGACCTCTTTACCACTTTTACTAACCTATATTCACCATTTTCCCACTTATAACCATAAAATAAACAAAAACAACATAAAAAACCTTAACCCCCTAACAAACACCCAACAAGCCTAAACAACTTCAAAAACATTTATAAATCATGAAAATATGGAAAAAAGTGAAATTTGGAACCAAATTCAACCATTCTCTTCAAAAAATATCTAAATCGATATTGATTCCCTAAATCGGCACTGGTCAATGCTAATTCGTTTAAAATGAAATTGATTATATAAAAGGTGGCACAAGCTATTGCCCAACAATCTGAATAATTTATAGGTGATAGTGCTGAATTTTGGTCTCATGTATTGAACATTTTTAGTGTTGAATTAGAACCTCATACTAAACTGAAGAAGCTGAAACATCTCAGTACATTATTCTCCCTTTGGTGAAACTACCCTCTCAATATAATCATTTAAAGCATCATTTTCACAAAGGTATGTCCATCTTCTGAACTTGTAGACATTTTTGTTCAGGTCTAATAACAAATGGCAAAACCTTGCACATTCTTGTTTTATCATTCTTGGTAAAGAATTGGTTCCATTTCAAATTTCTATCTATTTACACAGTTATCGACACCAATTCTGTAGATCAACACCAATCATATAGATCGACATAAATGCCTATCTAAACACCTAACTTTGCATTCTTAGCTCATTTTGATATATTGTTCTAATATTTCCACATCATGGATAATGTTCTCTTTCTTGTAATACTTTTTATTTGTTAGATGACCATTCCAGGAGAAAGTTATTAGCCCACCACTATACATGATATCCCCATAGTCCTCTAACCATTCATGTGGGAAAATATGATATCAACAACGAGTTCAAAATATGTGTCATTGTCATTACACCTAATCCAAATGACATTCCCAAAATGTTAGATCTTCTCCACAAACACAATGACTAGGCCAACCTCTGTTAGGATATCAATTGAATCCTAGCATCTAGAAAATATTCTATCCATAGTTCATTAGCAAAATCATATTATATAATCACATGTAATCATTTTATAAAAATTTTCCATCTTAATTGTCTAAAAGTGATTTGACATCTGTTGAAGGAAACCATTTGGGTCATGGAGTTGGAATTTTTCAAGAAAATCACCTCATAATTATCTACTATCTCTTTTATCAAATTTTCTATGTGTATGTAGGTTCCCATTTCTATTGAAGAGGATATTAATGTGTACATTTGGATCTACCATAATTTCATCATCATCAATATAGTTTTCATTAAACCCTATCATTTTTAAAATTGAATCCTAAATTCTACTAAAACACTGACCTTGATGGAACAATCTATAATTAGCATCAAATAATTGTATATTTATGATAAATGGTTTTCATCATCTTTCGATTTTCTAAAAAACCTAATTAATATCTTACAACATTCTATCTAAAAATAGCGTTATTCCTTTGTCCCTTTCTCATTGCATAGATATGCAGAGGATAAAATCATGCATCCCAACATCATTTGTTAAGAGATGACTTTATATCTATTGGTCAAATAAAGCCATGAAATGAAGTAAAAAGACATCAAATTTATTTATCGTCAAAACCTTTCTAGTTTCATTACATCAAGAAATAGAAAAAAAAATTCTAGAGAAAAACATTTACATATGTTTATGTGTATTTTCTAGCTAGTTATAAGATTATCTTAACTCAATTTTTTATTTAGTCAACTTTTTTTTATAGTGATCACATCATCAACATACATGAGTGGAATGCTTTTTGCAGTAGGTTATTCCTTTCACTTTCTCTTCTATGACAGTAAATCATGGCTTTGAGCTCCATGAATTTTTGTTTCAAAATAGGTAGCCTTAACTTTACTAAATCTCTACCCAGATCCTTCATATTTGAAATGTATATGAAATTAACAAATAAATCCTTCAAGGCATGACACACCACCATTCCTGAGGTCTGGAGGCTAACATCTTTTTGATTGAGTGGGTATAGTATCTTGTGTTACTTTCCTTACGGCTATTGTAGTAATTTATACTGAAGCCTCAATTACACTAAGTAGATTGACAGAAGGATCATCAAATTTTCCTCTTTTACTTTAAAATATCAAGACAACCTCTTATGTTCTTAACAATATGTATCTCCCTTGAGCCTTGATTCTTGTTTCAAAGCAATAAACCAGTTTTGCACAGAGAAAATACACCGAATAATTATATTATAGATCCAAACAAATGATTCGAGGCTATGTTATGTCACTAGGTTTAGGTTACATATATAGAGTTTGCAATCTCCTTGATTCTAGGATTTCAACACTCATCCCACATATCTCTCCTAATCCCCACAATATCTCACTCAAACTCTCAATCCCATTATTTTCTCACAACAAACATGAATCTAGTTACAACTATGAAATATGAGTTAACATTTCCTTCATAAATGAGTTGTATTACATTAGACTATATTATTTATTTCCACACTCATAGTAATGTTCACAATATCTAATATTATTCCTAACATTCACTCCCCTATTGTTGGAACATTAGCTATTTCCACACATACAGTCATCCCTAATGTGAACAATGTAGAAAAGAATAGTTACACTTTCTCTGCAGCTTGCACACCCCCTGTTTGCTCAATGATCTTGGTACACATATAGACCTCAGTCCAAGGTAAGAACCCCTGTTCATGAACCTCTATTAGAAAGATCAATACGAACCCCTGTTCAGACAATAACGCAACCTCTGTCCTAGGTACGAGCCCCTGCTCATGATACCTCTGTTCATCCTCTTCAAGAAAAACATGATAACTACTTTTTCTTAGTTGCTTTTATCTTTCTACTATAACATATTTACATCAGGAGGTTATAAAAGGAAATACAATTCTATTAACAGGAATGTGACATCTGTTCTTATTACAAACAATGAAACACACAACTGAAATACTTGGCCACCAAATCAATACCGCGGCCATCATCGATGGTGCCTGACAAGAGGTCGCCGATTTCCCTCCTGCCTCCGATTCAAACAGATACATCCAGACATCATCTGATCATTGTAATGTATTGCAGAATCTATGGATTAGCTGAATCATGTTTCATATATGGTATTTTATGTGCATCTCTCCCCCGCATTGTTGCAAATTAATGTACTCGTGCTAGACGTCGGGTAACATCGAAAATACGTTGTGAGGCAAATTTTTTTTATAAAATTCCTTTCATATTTGACAAGGACAGAAGATTGACAAGACTCGATAATACTATTTTGACAATATGACAAAGGTAATGACATTAGACTTTTCACTCGTATTTTAGACTCTCACGAAAAAGAAAGACTATTTATAACTACGGACCACCATAAACTTACAATACCAATATGAAAACAAGAGACACCTTTGAAGAATTTAATTTGTGACTCATTGACAATTGAATAAAACAATACTAATTACCTTATGAAATCCAAATAGATCATTATAAACTAACCATGAAAAATTAAAAAAAACTTAAATACCTGATTGGACTTGATAAGAAAGTTTCTTACTCAGGTGGGTGGACTTATGCAAACTAGATTACTAAGCATGTAGATCCAAGGCAAGTCTGTACCCATCTGGGTTTTAACAGTTATTAATACTTCAAGGTGAAGTGGTGTGAAATGCAAGATGGACATTGAATGTATGAGAAGGTCATAAATTTACATGTTTTGCATGAGATCTATTTGACAAGGAGACAGTAAAAGACACATTCTTTTGTGAACCTGACGTGGCACAATGCTAGTGAAGTCGATTGGAGGATAGCTCGCAGATCGTCCAAGATGCTTGCTGTTAGCTCGCTGGAAGGAGATATCTCTGATGCCTAGATTTTTCCAACCTTGACACAGATGTGTAGGTATCTACATGATGTAATTTCTTGTGGATCGGTATAAGACAGTGTAGCCTTTCGAGGTAGATCTTGGCTCAATGTGTAAAGAAGTTTGGTGAAGGCTAGAGATGTGGCAAACATCAATCGATACACATGTAACAATATGAATGGAAACTTCAGAGCCTTTGAAGCCATGATCTATATCACCTAGACCAGAAAAAAAATGTGGCAAACGTATAATATACTGTGCAAGATAGATATACCACTCCAATCGAGATTTATGATCCATAGACACTTCAATATTGTATCTTCCTCATGATCTGAGAGAGGGTGAATCTAGATACCATATGATTCTAAACCTTTGAAGCACAGATCTGCAGCAAGACGGGAATGCACGTTCCCATGGAAGACTGATCAACAAAACTGAAAGAGAATTTGTTCACAACTAGGGTAGACCAATCTAATTGAGTGCGTAATCAGTTGATTTCGTCATTGAAATTTCTCAGTGTTAACGCAACCCTCGCCTTGCATCTCAAATGTAAACATTTATAATCCATTTGTTGAGATATTTTGAGATATGTATTTTTACACCTAATAATTATGTTGACACTTCACTCATATGCTATTCAATGGTGAAGCCTATGTTAGTTCACAACTAGAGGTTCCAGTAGTTAGATTTTGGCAACTCAACTTGATTTAAAGTGAGTGTCACTCTACCACAT
Organism: Taxus chinensis; assembly: GCA_019776745.2. Classification (NCBI taxonomy): domain Eukaryota; kingdom Viridiplantae; phylum Streptophyta; class Pinopsida; order Cupressales; family Taxaceae; genus Taxus; species Taxus chinensis. The sequence continues at coordinate 19,287,551 of CM034153.1, forward strand.
TCTCTAGTAATCCCCACAATGTGGTGTTGTTATTCAATTCATTATGAGGTTTCGTGCACAACAAACATTGTTATGTGTTGAGACTAGTTTACTACAGAGTTATCAGACTTTTAGAGATGTTTCTAGTTGCCTTAGACCATTTCCATATTTGTCTTGGATTGCTGCCATCACTCATACAATTTGGATCTTGTGTCTTTGCCAAGGATCTAGTGGTTATTGTTCCAGAAACATTGTGTCAATGTCACCTTTTGTAATTTATCTTGTTTCTTCAGATTTTGTACCTTCTTTACCAAAGGAGAGTGCTTACCTTGGCTTTTATTTGACCAGTACACTTCTTGATCACTTTGAGATCAACCACTGTACTTGCCATTAGTTGCCTTAGTACCCACCCAATTGTTTCCCTTGAGATCCACCTCATGCAAACCACCTATTTGTAGCAGTTGCTAAAAATTAGCATGATTGCAAGTTGTAATTTATGCACTTTCGACATCCACTTCATTGACAATCTCCATTGTGGAATGGATGCAATTCTTGAATCAAAAGTAGATGTGATAGTTGTGGGAGCTGCGATGAATCATTACAAGTTGAGGAGTGAGTTAACTCCATAGTTTTCACATGAAACTTCTTCAGCATTGTACTGAATTTTTAGAGCCACATATTCATTAGTGATATGAGCACATTCCAGTATGTATTTAGATCACACGCCTTGCCATTACATGGCAAGCACATCAAAACCTCCGCCTGTAGTTAATCTTTCCTAGCTATGGTGACAAACCTAAGATTTGAGCCTTTTTTTTCTATGAAAACCAGTATACCTTTTTTTCGATCCCAATAAGCTATAGATTACGTCCATTAGCAGTGTTAGTGTAGAGTTATTATTTATCCTTTTATTTATTTATTAGGATAATTCTTACACTTGTGTTAGCCTTACACTTGTTGGGTTAGCTTTTATTAGGTGTATTAGTTATGTGGAGTTAGCTTACTATTTGTGTGGAGTTAGCTTACCAGTTGTGTGAAGTTAGCTTACTAGTCTTGTGGAGTTAACTTAACTACTAGTATCAGTTAGTGGAAGTTCTTCACCACTAATCTAGGTAGTAGTTGAACTTCCCTCCTCCTATATGTACATCCTTCTTATTGAGCAATGTCTATGTAACTCAATTCTAATTTATTGAGAATAATAGATTATGATGGATTTCCATATATGATATTTTAGCTCTTTTGTTTTGCAAATCTAATATGATGTGCTATTATCATATGAGATCTTTCACAACATGGAACAATTTTCTTATCATTCCTTTCATGGTATCAGAGTGATAGATGATGTACACATCCATCTATAAGTTTTTCTTTGAAAGTAAGGGGTTTATGATTTTCATGTATTCAAAATTTTTTAGCACTTTTCTAAAACATGCATTTCTATGAAAAATGGAGCACACCATTGGATTTGGAAGGTGAAAAAACCCTAGAATCGAATCTAAACTGGACCATAATTTGAGACATTCAAATCTAGATGCAGATTTGTACCCTCTGGGTGCATTCTTTTATCCATTGGATATAAGTGTGTACCTTCTGGATGCATGCTTTTACACTCTAGATATTTCTATTTTGTATGTAGGATTTTATCCAATGGATGCAGATCTATACCCTCCAGGTGCATTCTTTTATTCATTAGATATAAGTGTGTACCTTTCGGATGCATTCTTTTACCCTCTAGATATTTATGTTTTGGATGCAGTCTTTTATCCGCTTGATGCACATTTGTACCCTATCGGTGCATTCTATTATCCATTGGATATAAGTGTGTACATTCCAAATGCATTCTTTTACCCTCTAGGTATTTCTATTTTGGATGTAGTGTTTTATCCACTGGACACAGATTTGTACTCTCTCAGGGCATTTTTTTATCCATTGGATATAAGCATGTACCTTTCGAGTGCATTCTTTTACCCTGTGTACATTTAGGTTTTGGGCGTAGGATTTTATCCTTTGGTCACAAGCCTGTATCATGTGGATGCACTCTTTTACCTTTCAAAATTTAGGTGTCACATGTACCTTTTTAAAAACATTAGCATTAACATATTATTTTAATAGAAAAAACATCAAGAGCTCATAACTTTTGATCTGTAGCTCAGATTAATGTGATATTTTTCTTGAAATTGTGTATTTTTTTCAAGATATATGCATTGGTGAAATTTAATACACATATTTAAAATATGAAAGGTTCTATTACTCATTTTAATGTTTACATGCACTCAATTATAAAGTTTGAAATTTGGGAGGGTGTTGTAATCAATTGTGAATGCAATTTCAATTGATCTCGGCATCCTAAACTTCTGGGTGTTGCATTCTTGTGTCTAATGGTGTATACATTTATATATCTCTTATTTGTTGAAATATTTTGGATAGATATTTTTTACACTTTTTTTGGCATGTTGGCAGTCTCTCTTATGGGGGAGCTATTCTAGTGAAGCCCAGTGTTAGTTTGTTAGTGTTTGAATAGATTATTTTGGCAACTCATACACATATGTGGTGTCGCTCTACCCATTCAGTAGTATGGGACGGTGTGGTGTTGTTATTGATTCTTTGGGTTTCATGCCCTTGGCTTGTTATGTGTTGATACTAATTCTTTTGGTTCCATGTCCTTCCCTTATTACCTTGTATTTTCTTGGATCGTGGCACTCCTATAAATTTGGATCTCATGTCTTTTCCTTGTTGTCTTGATTATTGTTCTTGTATTGTGACGCACCTATTTGTAGCATTTGATCTTGTTTCTTCAGATTTTGTGTCCTTGCCTTCTTACCTTAGTTTTTCTTTGATCATGGCACTCCTATTTATTTGGATCTCATGTCCTTGCCTTATTTCCTTAGTTGTTCATGGATCATCATGGCACACCTATTTGTAGCAGTTGCTCAAATTATGTTTGGTGTTTTTTTTGCAATTTCAAAATCACTTCATTGACAATCTCCTTATATGGAGTTATTCTAGTGAATCCTAGTGTTAGTTGTTTTTGAGTTCTTTAATTGAGCAGTGAATTTAGACCACAGTACGAACAAAACTTCTTCAACATTGTATGATTTTTTAGAACCGATATTCTTAGGATATCTTGCAGTAGTATTTTTCTCTCTCTACTTTGTTATTATTGGTTTTGGGTACCTCGCGGTGTCCAATTTTCCTAGTTATTGTACGTGGGTACCTCATCAGGCCTTGTTTCTAGGACCCACCTCATTTTCCTCCCACCTAAGCTATGATTACGGGAGAGTGTTAGTGTAGGTTATTATTTATCCTTTTATTTATTTATTAGGATAATTCTTACACTTGTGTTAGCCCTACACTTGTTGGGTTAGCTTTCTTAGGTCTACTAGTTGTGTGGAGTTAGCTTACTTATTATGTTGAGTTAGCTTCTTAGTTGTGTGTAGTTAGCTTACTAGTCTTCTAGAGTTAACTTAACTACCAGTCTCAATTAGTGGGAGTTCTTCACCATTGATTTAGGTAGTAGTTGAAATTCCCTCCTCCTATATGTACATCTTTTTTATTGAGTAATTCAAGCCATTAGATTGCAATGTATTGAGCATTATGGATTATGATGGATTTCCATATATGGTATTTTAGCTCTTCTGTTTTCCAAATCTAATGTGCCATGCTATTATCATCTAAGATTGCATCTTGGAACAATATTTTTATCGTTCCTTTCATATTCCTTCTGAATTTATCAGCTCGATGAAAGAGATGGGTTTTGTAGTGGCCATGAACTGGATTGTCATATTTTCTGACATCATGGTGCATGATAATGGAAATTTGGTGGAAGTGGGAATGGAAGAAGAAAATGTGGGAGATGAGGAAAAGGAAAGAGAATTAGTGATAAAAGTGGAAGAATCCTGTCATGATTTAATAATAGGAGTAGAGGTAGAAGAAGAAACCACTATGGTTGATGATGTACCAAACACATATCACTATAATGGAGGAGAAGGGAGTGATTTTACCAAACATGGAATTTTTGGTATCGCATTTTTGTTAGAGGCTTCTTATTTTATTTTCTTGAAATAGTCACCCTTTATTTAATAGCATATCTAAATGTAGGAATCATTTGTCTTGATGGTTCCATTTAATATATATGACTAACTCGAATCATCTAATTTGAGGCTGAAACTATTCTTGTTACTTGAGCTTATTTTTTACTTTAGGATGAGGAGAAACGATCGATAGAATATTCATCTAAAGATACTTGTTGGTAGTATCTAGTGAACCAAGAGAAATTTAAACTAATAGAACAACTAGTATTCATCATGTTTCTTGTAGTTTTTAATGACTTCCTCCCTAGACTCAGGATTCATTTGATACTCATATGATTCCATCAATATATGAATATAAGTCCTGGGATACCTATTTCTTATTTGGTTTATTATGGACCTCACACAACCATTTGGATCCCAATATCTTTAGATATCATGGCGAAGGTTAATATAAGCCCTGTTATACCTTGAAAAATTATAAACAAATGAAAATTTAGTAATATTATATTTATTAATATTAAAGGAAAGAATAGGTCATGTAATTAAATTCCTATTCTTGCACCATCTCGCATCTAATTATCATATTGATGATCCACTTCTATGGCTACTAACTTATCCAACACATATCTAGGTAGTTGGTAAGGGTTGTAGCAGCTTCTATTAGGATCAAAGTGAACTCTTGATAATACAAATACGACCCCACAATTTTTTATACACTCTCTCATTTCATGAAGGATTCTAGGCATTCCTACTCCATAGATCACACTATAGACAATAAGATAGAATATATAATTTATGTCCTTGATGTGTGGCCCGTGATTACAGTTTTATAATATCGCAAAAGAAATATGTACTAAAACAGAAGAAATGGGAATCCAATCTTTAATGAATGGATCAAAAGATAGGAAAAAAAAAAAAAAGTCTACTGAATAAGACATCATGTTGAAATTCTTACCCGCGGCTTTTGTATTCCAACATAATCCAAAGTTCAACTCTAATAATTCACCAAAGTAAGGTTTCTTCCGCTTCATGATCATCCTTTTCATCCCCATAAATCTTGTTGAGTAATACCATAATGTCTTTGATTCCTCTTTTAAATAAAGCAATAGGTAGATTCAACTTTGACTTAAGTTTTATCTTTGACTCATTACTATCCCATGACCTTAATTCCTTGTTGATGTCTTCTACACCCATAAATTCCTCCATAGAATTTTATAAATAGTTTTAAAATAATTTCCTATGATGAAATTAATATGGTTACCTATATCATTTGAAACTAATTTAGTTATATTCAAGTGTATATATTATGAAGACATCCTGAAATAAATCATTGCAAGAATAAATATATGGTTTTACTACAATATCATTAAGACCATAGTACCTAGTAGGTACTAAGTCATTTTAATACTCTTCATCCTCCTCATATAGGCATTTTCCTTTAAATTGATTGTCATAATGTTGTATTTACTAGTAGACTTGGCTATAATTCAGTATACTTGGTGAGAGATCTTTCGTGAAGAGAGTATTATTGATTTCCTAGGTGTGTAAAGAAGATAAAGGAAATCCTCTGATTTTATGTCATTTTACTTTGGCTTATATTATTAACCAGAAAAATATTTCACCTTCAAGCTTTGTAACCATCTCATGTGGAAAATTTTGTAACAAAAATCTCCTGAACTATACATTATGACTCAACTATAGTTGTCTCAAGTATTTTCAAAAATAGGCTTTTCCAATGGAGATGTGACTCAACTATAGTTGTCTCAAGTATTTTCAGTGACAAATTATTTAGGAACCATTAATCTCATTAATCACCATCTGAGACTTTAGGATTTTCAAATAAACTAATTAGCCTTATTATTTGAAGTTTTAGTTTGATTTGGACTCATGACATAATCTTTAATTTTCAATGGTGTGATATTTTTTTGCAATCAATGCTATCTTTCTACATGTATTTTGATGATCTGATTTTATCTTTAAAATACACCAATACATGACACATGGAGGCCATCATTGTGTTCTCCTCATGAAAAACCCATATCATCAATTTTAGATCCATTGTGCAGTTTATTCTTAGAATTGATGAAGGCACTTGCTAACCATTAGTGCACATTCTCTAAACCAAAGTTGGAAACTCGAACACATTATGAAAATATTCCATAGAACCAATCATTTCCACTTGTAATATATTGGTGTGTTGCAGCTCTTTCAACGTATATTTTTTGTTAACTAAAAGTTAACTTTGTTGTTATAAGGGAAAGTTAAGGCATATGGACGTCTATACAAATTTCTACAACTTGTTTAACTCTTGAATCTATGCTAAATTTTCACATCTATATGTTCATCATCCCTACACATCATAAACACTACCACATACTCGTGAAAGAACTTCTTTATTAATAAAACAAGAAACTGATATATGTTCCTAAGAAACAAGACCTTATACATCTTGTAAAACATGTATATTTGGAAATATGTTCATATTATATCTTATAGCTTGTTTCCTAGAGACTCTCAAGGTTTATTTGGACCCCTTATCTTATATTTCATTTTAATTATCATCCATCTTTTCTAATATACTTTTCTATAACTTTCATGTGGGTCCCCTAAGTAATTAATAGAGTAGTAGTGTGTTATGGTCACAACATATCCTAAACTGAATTTCTCAATAATGTTTTAAAATTAAAATTGAATTTTCAACATAATAAAATTCACCCATTAGGACGTTATGTTTTCAGTGTCACATTGGGTATCATGCCCTTAATGTGTCCCACTTGTGGACATCCGGCTATGGAAAATTTTTAAGGCTCCATAAAAAAATCCTTAAAAATTATTTGGATAATTTTGGAAAAACTACTTTTGCGTGTATGGAGAATACAGTGAAAATTTGTTTCATGCCGAAGGATATTTTTTAGCATAATTTTTGGAAAGGTTGGTGCAGAAGAAGGAAAATATTTCAGAAAGATACCGGCCAGAAGCATTAAAAATGCTACTGTCCAACAGTATGGAAATTTGAAAATGTTATGGGTTGGTGCATTTTGCATGCTACCGGCCGGTATCATGGAAATTGCTACTGACCATGCTAAATACTACCACCAAGTAGGATGGAGAATATTGTCAGCCGATAGCATGGACAATGTTGCTAGTTGGTATCATGGATAATGTTATCGATCGGTAACATGGAGAATGCTACTGGCTAATAGCATGTAAAATGCTACCAGAAAGTTACATTCTCTATGCTACCAACCGGTAAATTTTCGCATACTACCGGCTGGTAGCATGGAGAATGCTATCATTTAGTAGCATTCTCCATACTGCCATATGGTAGGATGTAAAATGTTGTCATCTGATAGTCTGGACAATGTTATCGGCTGGTAGCATTTTCATTCTACTAGCTAGTAGCATTGTCCATGTTACCGGTCGGTAGCATTCTCCATGCTACTATCCGGTAGGATGGAAGATGTTACTAGCCAGTAGTATCGGCCATGTTACAGGCTGGTAGCATCGTCTATGCTACCGGATAGTAACATTTACCATGTTACCATCCGTTAGCATGGAGAATCCTACTGACTAGTGGTATTTTTCATGTAGTCGACCGATAGGAGTTGAAAAAATCCAATATACACATTGATAATAGTCATTTTCACATTACACAAACAAGAATAGCCATATGAAACAAAGATAAGACCTCATCAAAAGTAAAGGTGATATGTAGAATCTAGACAAGAAGAAAGGACATCTACAAACATGAAGAAAGGATTTTATAATAGATTACAATAAAAGCCAAGAAGAAATACCATTTCCACACAGCCCAAAAGCCCAGCTGTATCAACAACAAATATGTAGAAGTATTCATTCAAGAGCCTATTATTTCCTCAACTGTAAAAATCTATAAAAAAATTAAAATAAGATGACGAAAAATTGAATTTTTTTTATGATAATCTATTACAACTCACCACTACCCATGTTACTAGTTCTAGTGGATGCAAGTTAGGTCTTTATTTTTTTTGGTTGGTTTAAAATATTTAATATGTTACGTTTTCTTTTGATTTTATCTATCTTATTTTAAATATTCACATAATTAATTGTACCTATCCATGAATAATTTTAAAATAGATCATATTTTTAAAAATCTAAGTGGAATATTTAAAACGTTGTAAAAAAAAGTTGAAACCAGAAACATACCCACAACATTTACAATGCAACTGCTCTACAATATAATGTATGCTATAGGCCGGCAACATACTATATGTTACCAACAGGCAACATGTCCCTTATGATGATCTTCTATGAAGAGATTGAAGTTTGAATTAAATTCCGTCATGAATCTCTAGAACATTACCATGTTATGCTAAGGCAGATTGCTCTTTAGTTGATGCATTTGAAATCCATGAAATTTCAACATTCCATCGTTCTTCTAGTTACACATTTGGATGAGAAACTGGAATAATTACTCAATAATTGTAACCATGATGATCCTTTCAAATTGAATACATTCGTTATTGAAGCCGAGACTAATTTGGTACTTGAAAACTTGAGCTTCATTTTTGACCCAGCATTATTATACACCTAAAAGGGAGAGTCAGTATTTTTAATAAGTGTTAATTTCCACCCTTTTCAGCTCCGATCACATAGTTTGACTTCCTGGGTATTCTTGGTACAAACTATCTTGGTTGGAACTCCCCTCGTTGGTGACTTACGAAAAATAGCAAGTGCCCATGTAGGAGGATTACTATTTTTAGAAATTAGGGTTCTATGACTTGGTTCACAAAGAAAATAGTTTTTTTGATATGATTTTTTATTTCTTATTTCACCTGTAAAATTTCAAGTGTACCTGGTGCCTAGAAATGGAGATTTTAAATTTCAAAAATTTTACCGTGAGGAAACTAAGATTTATTCGATGTGAAAATTTTGGGGTGTTTTTTTGAAATTTTTCACTTGGATTTGACTGGCGTCTAAAAATTTAGATGATCTTACAAAATCCCATGTCAATCTATGCACCGGTCTTCAAGTTACGAAGAGTTTTCACTTCGTGGGTTACGGTGTCATTCTGGCGGCTTGGAACCTTAAAAAATCCATGTTTTTTTAATATTTTGTCTTCTTCTTATAATTGTAAATGGAATAAATGGATGGATCATGAAAATGGTGGAAAATTTTGATGAAAAATTCAGCATAGCTTCGGGAGAAGATGGAGAGATGGTGGGAGAATGAGCAAAAAATGGCAAGTTCTGCTTTTAAAGATTTTGAAAATGAAGAGAGGGGGTGGCATGAATTTTGGTGTCCCCATTTTCCTTTGGTTTTGGGAAGATAAGTACAAAAAAAATTCCTAAGCTTGAAGTTGCAAAGTGTTCCATGTTTATTTGTTGAGCCAAGTGAAAGAGGGGCCTAAAAATAAGCGCCTGAAGGCCGAAAAATAGTCATATAAGGAACCATGAAGCCAAAATGGGTTGGTGGGGTGAATTTTATTTTCCCTATTTTCACATTTTAAAGGGAGAAAAGCTGCTATAGAATGTGCACTAGCCTCACAATGACAACTCGCATGCATGCTGGAGTAGTTGGGAGATCAGGTCAAACTGGTCAAAGGAGTTTAACATGTGTTGTCAAGGTCATATGAGTGAAAAAAATGCATAATGGGGGGAGGGAGAATTTTTTTGCACCTCTTTTCCCTTTGTAAATGTGTAATGGGGACATGAAAATGTGCTTTATCCTCAGGTTTCCACATGTGCATTATGAAATTTCATTAAGTATCAAATAACATACCTTGGAGGGCGACTTGGAAAGGCCATAGCTTGAGCTCCACGATGAATTTTTGGGCGATTCCTTATAATATTTTACATGAAAAATACCTTTTTTGATTAATTTTGGGGATACCATGGCTTTATTTGGAATAATATACCCTAAAAATACTCCTTTTTTCTCAGGTTCTCCATTTGAGCATGGAAACAATGAGTTGGCAAGAAAAATGCATGCTCCTTGAAGACAATCTATTTTCACCACCATGTAGGGGAAAAAATTTTATTTAAAATTATATATTTTTTGTCTTTTAACTCATTTTGGAGCTCTGGAAATAACTTTTTGAAGATTAGGTACCTTTTACAGTGTAAGCTCCTTCAGCCTCAAAAACCCACTTTTGGTGCATTGGCTCCTAAACCTCTGAAACATCCCAGAATCTTCCTAAATCAGTTCATTGATGTTACTATCTATTGAATGCACATCCATGATTAAATTTTTCCCTTCAATCTACTCTATCAATTGTACACTTGGCTTAGAAAGGATGATGAAATCCCTTTCTAAGATTGCTTGCAAATGTTCCTCGAGAAATAACACTCCAAAGGAACTTGAATGATGTTCTATTCCTAAATCACCTAGGGGGGGAATGATGAAATTCATAGATGAAAAAATTGATTAAAATACTATAATTGACACTAATGGGTCAGTTGATCTGAGGGTGTCTAGAAAGGTATTACATGAAAATTTTGGCAATAGAATATAGTTGTCCTATTTTCGGGTGAATTTTGTTTATGCAAAAACACAAGACAACAAGAACTTAAAAAATAATATGAATACCTAAAAACTAATGGGTCACTTAAAATAACACATTCAAGACACCCTAGACATGAATCAATCACACTTAATACCAGAAGAAAGGCACCCTAAAATCTAAAAATTTAAATGTTACAACTAGTAAATGGCATCGAAACCCTGTATTAACAAATGACTATGTAAATTGAACCTAATTTAAGGCCCGCATAGAGTAACCTAAACCACATATTGATAATTATATATAGTTACAAAAAAACCTTTAATATAGTATGAATTTCTTAATATACCAATTTTCTTTCGAGTATGTAAAATTGAATAATGTCACATATGGAAAGTATTTCAAATTTTTTATTCTTGACTGCCTAATTTTTTGATGTGATGTCACTTGATGTTAGTCTTTGACTAATTATATTGGATATTTTTAGAATCAAATTTTAGGTGTATAAGTGACATCTAATCAAGTTAATTAAATTAATTTATACAATTAAATTTTTATAGCATCAAATACTTGTCATATTACTCTAAAAACATCACTATGATTTATGAAGGACTTAGTAGTTTCACCCAAACCTCACGTTTGGAAAAAAAATCATCCAAAAAACACTTAGAATCATGTTATGTGTCAACATTGTAATCATTTTTTCCAAGTCTCATGTCTATAAAAATTTCCATATAGACTTTCCATGTGTCTTAATTGTAGATTGAGAAACAGGGACGAAAGCCTGTATAATTTATTAATCTCAATGAACCAAAAAATTACAGAGAATGGGCTGCAATATTTATAGATATTGCACAGCCAAATACACACGGGAGATTAAGTTGCACAGGTGCAACCAAATTCCAAAATGCACAAGCTTCCAATAACATCTGGGAAGCACAAATGAATAAATACAAATATATTGTTCAAAACAATATAACTGTATGAATAAAAGAAAAATATGGTTTATAACAATACATAACAAAATAACCATTATTATAAAATTAATTAAATAATTAAACTATGCATAATTAATATTAGGATAATAATATTTTATCCTAACATTCCCTCCCTTAATTGTGCATTATATGAAGAGATGAGGAGAGGAACTCTCTGAACAACTCGAAATTGTCACATGCAAGTGATTTTGTGAAAATATCTACTCGTTGTTCAACAGTTCGACAAAATTGAAGCTGTATGTTGTGCTTCAACACATGTTTGCGTATGAAATGAACCTGAACCTCAATGTGCTTTGTTCTCTCGTGAAAAACTAGATTGCGAACAAGTTTGAGAACACATTCATTGTCAACATACATGGTGGTCAGTTTGTCCTATGGTATTCCAAGTCCTTCCAATATGCGACGTAGCCAAATCGCTTCACACACAACTTCTCCTGTAGAACGATACTCAGCTTCTATGGAAGAGTGATAAACAAAGTTTTGTTTCTTACTTCCCCATGATACTGGTCCAGATCACATAAAGAATACAAATCCAGAAGTGGATTTTCTATCATCAGTGTTACCTACATGATCTGAATCTGAATATCCAATCAAGAAGAAGTTTTCGTTCTTCTTATATTCTAGACCAAGATCCTCTGATCCTTTGAGATATCTCAAAATGCGCTTTGCTACTTTCCAATGAAAAAATTTGGGTTCCTGCATGAACCTGGATAGATAGCTCACTACAAAGCTGATATTTGGTCTAGTGTAGGTTAGGTAAATGAGACTCCCAATCAGCTGCCGATAGAGAGTGGCACTTACCTCAGGAGATGGATCTAAACGAGATAATTGTAATCTGTTCTCCATGGGTGTAGAAATTGGTGTGCAATCCATCATCCTAAACTTCTCGAGCGTAGTCTTGGTATATTTCATCTGAGAAACAAAGATATGATTCTCTTTCTGCCACACTTCTAATCCAAGACAATAGTGCCTCAGCCTGAGATCGGTCATGTCGAACGATCGATTAAGATCTTTCTTTGTTGCATCGATCATCCTCACTGAACTACCAGTGATGACTAGATCGTCGACATAGACAACAAAAATCACCATCTCCCCCCCTTTCTTTTTGAGGTAGATATTGGGATCATATGGATTTCTCACAAATCCATGTTGTACGAGATGCTCATCAATCTTGATGTACCATGCCCGAGGTGCCTATTTGAGGCCATACAGAGATTTCCTGAGTTTGCATACCTTTGTCTTCTTGACCAGGTACAACATATCCCTCAGGTTGAGTCATGTATAATTCTTCTTGTAAATATCCATTTAGGAAGGCACTTTTTACTTCCATTTGGTGAACTTTCCATCCAAACTGAGCAGCTAGAGAAAAGATCATCCTGATCATTTTGATCTTAGCTGTGGGAGCAAACGTCTCCTCATAGTTAATGCCTTCTTTTTGCGCGTACCCCTTTGCTACAAGTCTTGCTTTGTATTTGTCCACTGTCCCATCTGCTTTGTACTTAGTTTTGAATATCCATCTGCATCCAATGGGTTTCTTCCCTTGTGGAAGATCGACAAGCTGCCAAGTGTTATTCTTCATTACTGATTGATATTCAGAATCCATGGCATCTTTTCATGCTTTTGACTGTAGGGCTTCCTGGACTGTAGAGGGATCATCTGATTCAATAACTCTACTCATCAAAGCAAAGTTAACTTCTTCTCTTGCTTTACTGTGAGTCCGTGGTCCAGGGGTGGATGTATCTAGAGGAGCATCCAATCTTGCATCTTGTAATGTACTTGTACACCATTTAGGCATACTCTGAACTGTTCCCATGGGTCATGGTTCTATCTAATCAACACCATCATCCCCATCATTAATTTCATCTTCTGAGGGAACATCAGCTTCAATTTTTACAATAGGTGAAAAATCTACATCTTGCGAATTCGGAGGAGGAGTCTCTGCTTCCTTCTTCTCAAAAAACTCAACATATCTGCTAGTGTAAACTTTTCTGGTCTTAGGATCCATCAATCTATACCCAAGAGTCTCTTCACTGTACCCAATGAAGATGACTTTTTGTGACTTCATGTCCAATTTCTTTCTGTTCTATTTGGGTATGTGCATGCTTGCTTTGCACCCGAATACTCTGAGGTGTGCAATGGATGATTTCCTTTTTGACCATGCTTCTTGTGGTGTTATTCCATCAAGAGCGGTTGTGGGCACTCTGTTCAATAAATACAATGTTGTTTTTTCTACTTATGCCCAAAATGTCTTTGCAAGTCTAGAATCATCAATCATGCATCACACCATTTCCATGATAGTACGATTTCTTCTCTCTACAACACCATTTTTCTACGATGTGTGTGGGGGAGGCATTTGTCAACGAATCCCGTGAGTTTGTAGGTAGTCTCTGAACTCATCACTGGTGAATTCCCCCCTCGATCTGAGTAGAGAGTTCTAATGTGACGACCAGTTTCTTTCTCAACTACTACTTTGAACTTTTTGAAGGTTTCAAATGCTTCACTTTTCTTGCGAAGACAAAAAATCCACATTTTCCTTGAATAGTCGTCAACACAAAGCATGAAGTACTGGAACCTAGAATGAATTGGTTGCATCAGACTGCAAAGATTGGTATGAACCAGGTCAAGTTTACCATGAGCTCGAAAAGTACTGTTTTGGAATGAAGCCCTGTGTTGTTTTCCTGCTTGGCAGTGAGGACACTTGTCTGTATCCTTATGAAGAGAAGGTAGCCCATGTACCATATTATGCCAGTGAAGTGTTTCGAGATATTTGAAACTAACATGACCAAATCTCTGATGCCACAACTATGCTGAAGTGGAACTTTTAGCCACAAGTGCTTGATCATCTCTATAAACAAAATCAAGTTGGAACATGTGTCCCACAGTGGAGGCTTTTGCAATTATTTTCGAGCCTCTTGATTTATCTTGAATCAAACACATTGTCTTGCCGAATTGACTATCAAAGTCAATTTTCAGGTTGTGATCTAGGAGTTGAATAACTGAAAGAAGATTCTTTATCAACCCAGGGACATATAGGACATCTGATAGTCCTCATTTACGTGAACCAAGGGGTAGAGAAATGTTCCCAATCCCCTGAACTGTATATGAAGAATCATCTCCCAAAGAAACATGATTTTTCAATGGCATGTCCCTCATTGAAATGAACTAGTCTCTGTGGCCGATCATGTGTCGAGTGGCTCTCGAATCAACATACCAGACATCACTAGATGACGTGGATGGTTCACTTAATCGAGAAGTGAACAAGAAGTCTTCATTGTCTGACTGTTCTTGTTGTTCAACAATATTACCTTGCTAGTGGGGTCTTCTTTTCCAGTTCCCCTTTTTCTGCCCATGATAGTTGTTAGAATGTCCCTTGTAAGATTGTTGTTATTGTGGTCCAGAGTTTCTTGATGAACCTTTCTTATAAGTGTTATACCAACAATCTTTTAAGTCATGTCCTCTTTTACAAATTGGACATTGCTTCTTCTGTTGATTGTCCCCATGATATTGATTCTGATGTTGGGACTTCTGATAGGATTTAGGTTTTCCTTTACCTTTTCCTTTCCATTTTTGATGTGAAGACAGTGCCTTCTCCTCTTCATCATCCTTATTGTGCATTGCTTCCTTTTATTGCAGTAGGTTTACCAGTTTATCAAAACCAACTGTCGTATCTATCACGTTTAATGTTGTGACAAAAATGTGGTAAGAAGAGGGGAGTGCTCTTAGAATGATGGGAACAAGAGCATCATCCATGACTGGTTCTCCTAGGGCTAGAAGTGAAGCCCTTAATTTTGCAACTCTTCGTAAGAAAGCTTCAATTTTCTCATTCTGCTTGAACTTCAACTTATGTAATTAACTCTGCAAATTCGGTATGACATTCTTATTCTTGGCCTCATATACTATACTCAATTTATCCCATGCATCTTTTGCTATTTTGGCATCTCGAATGTGGGGTTGCACATCATCAGACACTCCAAACAAGATGATGAGTTTTTCCTTCTGATCTACTTTATCAAACTGTCGTTGTTGTGTTGTATCAGTGGCTGATTTGGTCAGAGTACCATTCACAACAGACCAGATCTCTTCAAACTCAAGTTGTGTCTTTATTTTTGTCTTCCATGCAGCATAGTTACTTCCTATGAGTAATTGTGAATCTGAAAGAAAAAATTTGGGGGCATTGGTGCCCATTTTGTAGAGATCACTGACAGGGTTTAGCTCTTATCACTCCAGGTATTAGGTCTCCCAATCTATATACCATCAGTCTGATATACCAAACCTTTCTATATACGTGCCCTTTCGATATACCCGTCGGTACGTGGAAGAAGCTCACCCTTTCTATATACCTGGCGGTACGTGAAAGAGGCGTTAACGTACGTGAAATAATTCAATACGTGGTACCAAGATAGTACTGATGGGGTCTGTGTGATTATTGACACCGGCTCAAAGAAATATCCTCATACGCACGCGTAACTTCTCTATATACTTGGATAATTTCTCAGTCAAGATTTATGTCATGCAATCGTTCACAGACGGATGGGATGGTTCATAGTGTGTGCACTGTGACCTTATTACTCCCCGTCGATTTAAAGGGACGATGCCCAGACGACGTTGTTGTAGCTATATTAGGCGTTAAGTGCAGTAGTAGTCGTGATGGCTTTACCCGTAAGTGCTTCCCAGAGGCACCGTATATACCGAACGCTGCGAATGAGATCTAGGATCTCGTGAGTGTTACAGAACCAATTTTTTATTATTTTTGATGACAATCCTGCCACTTTTTGAGCAGTTACAAAGTTTGTAGTTGACTATGACAACCTGCAAATTAGTACAATATGCAGCAGTATACAATTTACATTCAAAAAACTAGACAATTTGAATGGCAGGCAAAAATTTTTGTTTCGCGGTTCCTGGTGGCCTCGTAAGCCCAATACGACCCAAAATGCTAAAAATTGCAAAAAAATAGCTGAAAATACAATTTTTAGATGGGTAGGTCCTTTTGGCAAAAAATGTCCAAAATGAAAAACTGGGACGAATGGGAGAATTTTTTTTTTTACCCTAAATTAGGGATTTCTCCGCTAAATTTAGTTAGTTATAACTAAATTCAAAAAATCTGCTAAATTTAGTAGTTCCGCCAAAAAAATTGCCAAATTTGTAGTGGGTGAGGGAGGGGGATTTGACCCCTTGACCTCTCTTGATGGGAAGTGTCTTACAAAAGTTATGCTAGCCACTTGGGCGGTTAAGCTAAACAAGTATATATAAAGAGAAATTTATAATTAAACACTTCCAAACTGTAAAACCATACCTTTTCATAAAACCACGGCTTTGTAAATCTGGTTTTGAGTGAATTTTCCAGCAAAGAGAAAAGCGACCAGCAGTTTTTGAAGGCGGTTTTGCGTGAAAGAAGGTGGTTTTGACTGTGTATAGCACTTCTATCAATTTTCTCCCCTCCTTTGAGCTTGCAATCTCTTCCTTGGTGGATTCTATCCTCCTCGTGCTTGAATTTAAAATACTGTACATGGTTTTACATAGATTTAATGGCGGTTTTGAAGAATTTGATTGTGGTATTGCAAGGGATGGGGCTGGGAAGTTGCAGGAGGCAACTCTGGCTCTCCTTTGCTTGCAAAAGCTTCTCCAATGCTCCTCAACCTCTTCTGCAATCCTCAAATCTCCTTCAACCTGCTCTAAAACCAAATGTAGATTGAGAAACAGGGATGGAAGCCTGTATAATTTATTAATCTCGATCAACCAAAAAATTACAGAGAATGGGCTGCAATATTTATAGATATTGCACAGCCAAATACACACGGGAGATTAAGGTGCAACCAAATTCCAAAATGCACAAGCTTCCAATAACATCCGGGAAGCACAAATGAATAAATACAAATATATTGTTCAAAACAATATAACTGTATGAATAAAAGACAAATATGGTTTATAACAATACATAACAAAATAACCATTATTATAAAATTAATTAAATAATTAAACTATGCATAATTAATATTAGGATAATAATATTTTATCCTAACATTAATCTACAATTATTACTCACTCATTTCTTTATCTGATGCACATGAGAGATCATAGATTTTCTTTTATTTTAAATTCATGGAGATTGGGTTAATAAATTAAAGGTTTTGTCATGCATTAATGTAGCTACCCAAACATGTAAAATCACATCATATTTGAAAAATATGAATGTTTTATCATGAAAACGCAAAACCTAATTTTACACATATTCTTTCTAAAAAATTATGACCAACTTCATTTGCACTTTTCTATGTTTATCACAGTTCACAAGAAGTTGCATTAAATGCATAAATGTTTTGATCTTTGAGTCGTGGTGAATTATCATTAATTTCACCAACTAATTTGATCATAGAGTCGTGGAAAATTGTATAAATAAGGATAGTTTGTCAAAGGAACAAGTTGTAACTTTGTGTGAATTTGATTTCTCAATTTCTTCTCTAATTTTATGGTATTCCCAAAATTTTATTTGTGAGGCTTTTTGTTTTTGATCACTCACTATGGCCAATATCCCACTAAGTTTGTTGCACAATATTTTCTATGTTAGCAATTCTGAATTACAATCGGTTAATCATGTTCCAAAATTTCCTAATCATAAGGAGTCAATTGAGGAATTATCGGCTATTGATAATTGTTTCACCAACAATTTTTATGCTTCCTAGGAAAAAACATATAGAAGATAAAATGGTTAAGGAGGAACACCTATGAGGTGAAGGTGGAAGGTAGAATGCACACATTGTAGAATTTTGATCCAAGTTAGTTGTGTGAGCTTCCATTTGGCTAGGAGGAACGACCTGTATAATAAACACAACACGACTACCAAATAGTATTAAATAGCAAGAGTAAGAGGAATTCCTAAGAAGGCTAGATCTGGGAAGCGTGATGCTTCCTCAAATGGTTTCCAATCCTATGTTTAATACAATTTAATGTAAGAAATAATAGTTAGTATTGTAGTTGATAAGATTCAGGTATCCCCTTTTAACATACAACAAGTTAACTTTAACTCGACAACAAATGGTTAGAATGAAATCTGGGTGATAAATGGGTTGGTTTGGGTGTGCAGGTGTAGTAGAGGCTATACGTGAGGTCTGGGTGAAATTAGGCAAGGTTTTGAGTTGTTTTGGGAAAGTTGTTAACTCATTATTACAGGAAAAACAACCAGTCTTAGAGACTAGTGTCATCTCCTCAATTGATTCCGGTATAGGAGATAGACTGATGTCAGTTGGCTAACCGGTGTTGGTAGGGGAAATTCATTTTAAATATTAAAAATGGGAATTTTTCCCTCTTTATGATTGTAAATAGTGTGAAGGTGGTGTTGATAAGGCCGTTATATTGTTAAGAAAACTCAGGTATATTCAAAAGGAGGTTGGAAAGGATGTAAAGGCTTGGGATGGTCAAATAGTGGGTTAGTGGGAAGAAGGTGATATATGCGTAATGGAAAGAATGAAATATAGAAAGAAATGAAAGATCTATAATTGAATAAGCATAAATAATAAAATTACAATAATTACTGGGTATGTTGCAGATCTTGTAAGTGGAGATGGTTGGTTGTTGATCATAGAAGATATGTCTGGGTCTCATGCCATGGCAGTACACCTTGTGTGCTCCCATTAGTATTTCCACAATCTGCAAGGAGAACCATCTTATTTTCTTTCACTATGGTTGTGTGTGTTCGTCGTCTAGATGCATTAGGCCTTGAAGATTTGTGCTTGAATGCATTCAAGATCTAATAACCGAATGACCAAAATGGGTAAAGGGTTGTAAAATTCTATATAAAGGAACTGATGGTGGTTTAGGTGACCGACATCGGCCAAGGATAAACCGATGTCGATTAGGGTTAAATAGTCCTAGTTACCAAAAAGATGTAGATCTTCCAAGATTTTCCATGTTTTCCTTGTTAAGTCCACTTAGGGAAGTAGATTTCACGTGAGAGAATGCAAGAAGATCCTTGAAGAAGTCTAGTTAAGTTTAGGAATAATTCTTAATTTGTTAGGTCAAGTAGTGACTCAACACTAGGAGTGATGACTCAGTGTTGAGAGTGATGACTTGGTCACTATGAGTTAAATGCACCTGGAATGGGTGCAGGGTGAGGTGTCATGATGAGGTGGAGTTGTGAGGATTAAATTAACTTAATTAATATAATTAAGTTAATTAATAATGTGAGTATGAATATTAATATGGGGTAAAGGGGTCATGGTTAGTTAAATGCGTTACATTAACTAATTAAAGGGAACCCAAAGAACTGTGAAAAAATTTTGGTGTCTACATTTGGCCCTTTTTATCGCGTAGCTTGTATTGATAAGTGACGCTAACAAAAAAAGAAAGTCCATGCCCTAGGTATGAGTGAATATTAGGTTGCCCCAAGTATGGGTCAAGGTTAGGATGCCCCAAGTATAGGTGGAGATGAGCCTCCTTAAACAAGGAACTGATGATGTTTGAAATGGAGTTGGTGAGTGGTTTGATAAATGGGTAAGTGATGAAAATGATGGTAGGTTGGTCGTAGGTAAGGGTAATTTTAGTTGGGTAATAGGTAGGGGTAGTCTAACACATGCACACTTACAGGTGATGATAAGGTACGAGGTTGAAGATATTGTAAACTTTATGTCATCAAAGGTCAAGAGGTTTATCCAAACAAGGTTGAAGTGGTTAAGGTATCTAAGGTAGAGGACATGGTCGTGAAAAACCACTAGGCCAAGTGTAAGAACATGCAATAGGTTTTGTTCTAGGGTACCAAAGGTATGGTCGGGATAAAAAACATGACTTTTAGTAAGGTAGGGTCATTAGGCGGAACAAAACAAGTATCAGATCACAAGGTATGGAAAGTACATGCATTCGATTGTTGCAACGAATGAGATTGGGATGAGTGACTTAGGTAAGGTTGTAGGTAAGACCATTGTAGGGAAAAATCATGCCCCAATCGATTTTGAGGTTGGGTGATAGGTAATAAGGTCATCAGGGTGAGGTGTAAGGTTAGTTTAAACTTTGGGTTAGGTAGAAAAAGGTTTCAGGAAGGAGGAAATAATGCTATATGGTGCAATGAGGTGAAAATTTTTAACCGACTAGGGTCATGGCCAACTAATGTCAGTCAAGAGAAACTAAGCGCAATGCACTAGAGAACATGACCAATGTCAATTTAGGGAAAACCGATGTCGATCAGGTCAGATGTGGGATAAAAAGGTAAAATCTATGAATTACGGATTCATTTTTACTTTTCCATTAGTGAAAATGACAAGAAGAGAGGTGTTTTCCGATCATTGATGAGAGTGGTTGTGATTGGGTGAGATTCTATGCTGATTTCAAGAGAGATGAGTGGTTGGTATGGTGTAGTGGCGGGCCTACGATATCTTTTGGTGTGATTCGATTAATGGACAACTAGGGGTTTGATTCAGACATGGTAGAAGTAGGAGGAGGTGCGGGAGGACCAAAGGGTTAGAGATTTGAGATCCCAGTGAGGTGATGTCAGTGTGTAGATGTAGGAGTCAATCCTTTCTTTTTGTTTTCTACTAAATTTTTATGAAACAATGAAATAAAATAGGGGGAATGAAAAATTCAAATGTAGTTAAAAATGGAAGAATTTGGGTATGGGGTGGGTGCAGTGTAGATTAATTAGGATGTAAAATGGAAATGGGTGGGGTTGGATGGTGTTTGGGTAGGTTTTAGGCATGTTTGTTAAATTTGTAGAAAATTGGGGGCGTGGGTGTTCAGATTTGGAGCCTAACTAGAGATCGATGTTAGTCAGGTCGTGGCCAATGTCGGTCTTTCATGCCGTTATAGTGGGAAAATAGTCAACCGGCATTAGTTCAAGGTGACCGGTATTAGCCAAGGTGACCGATGTCGATCACTGTGAAAAGTGACTTAGTCTGAATAGGTTAAGTTGAGAAGGATGAAATGGGGAAAAAATGAAATTGAATGGTAGATAGGTAATGAGTAAGGGAAACAAAGAGGGATGAGGGAGATAATTAGGTGGGTGAGCATAAATATAAGTAAACATAGGTAGGTAATAGAGTAAGATTAGGTCACAGTGATGGAATGGTTTATGGGAACTCGATAAGCTAAATTACAATAAATGATAGGCTAGGGAAGTAGCTAGGGTATATATAGGTGGAGTAATTAGGTTGTAAATAAATGGGAAAATTATTTTAGTATTTGACAATGTTGAGTGGTATGGATGCAGGCACATCATCAATTGACGATGTGGGACCGTGTCCCACTGTTATTAGGGAAGATGCATCCCAATGTTATTGAGGACGAGTGGATGCATATGTGAGATGTCGGATTGGCAGGAATTAGGAACTACCTACAGATTTAACATGATCAAAACATCGTGGTCACACTCATTGATATATAGGATACCATGACCAATACCTTTCATCTACCCATCGACGAGATGACCATTACGGTAGAGGACATATAAAAGATTCTGGGGCTGCCAATTGTTGTTGAACCATTATATTCGGTATCAGCAGATGGATCCTTTGAGGAGTTGATTGAGGTATTTGGGGAGATGGCTAGTCACCTGATAGAGTACAACACTAGTATAGTTTCGGGGGAATTAGATGTTGCACATCCGCAAGAGACATGATTAACAGTGCTGATGATGGTGGCAGTGGGGTGTGATGCACTTCTTGATTGAGAGGGTGGTCGATTTCGCAGAGGGATGATGGTAATATTGTGATATATAATTGAATATCGAGTGTGATTTGTATGGGCACCTGTATATTTAGTGTAGATATATAGGGAGTTGTGGGCTTACCAGAGGATGTGATGCTACAATATTTTTTGTACATCCCTATTACACTATTTGGAGTACTAACTTATTGTGGTAGTGCAGCCGTAAGGACTACCAGTACCATATTGGTACCATGGCAGATAGAGGGAAGGTTACCAGAGGTGGGTGGTCATATGTGGTCATCCTAGAGTGGAGGAGGTAGTGCATGACATACTATATTATAGACAAGATTCAGAGGGCATGTATGGGATTGATGAGGAGCTACAAGAGTTATAGTTAATGCACTAGATACAGGGAATACGTGCCAAAAATCACAAGATGATCCCAATCGATAGAGTCTGATGCCAGTTAGAATTATAGTGGGATTTGTCGCCACCCTTCCCAAAGTACCGCATGGATGATGTGGAGACACCTTTGTCTCCACCCTGACCAGGAGGAGGTACCAATGGATATGAGACTAGATGATACAGGGACCATTGTGGCATAAAAAAAATCATGGGAAGTGGAGTTACATGCACCACCACCATGACTAAGTTAGCAAGACTTAGCCACAATGATGGTTTAGATGGATTCCCTACAGGGACAGGTTACCACCCTGGGAGTTTAGTTGCCAATGGCATAGGCATAGGTAGTTACTTTGACGGGGTAGATGACTATGTTACAGGGTCAAGTGACTACTTACCAGGCTCAAGCACATGTACAGGTATAGGCTCCTACAAAGGAGGTTACACAGGTAACAACACTATATGCACATGTTACTAGTTTACAAGGACGGTTGGTAGACACGTGGGCACAGGTCATGGCCTTATAGGCCCAAGTAGCTACACAGGTGCCAACATAGACACTAGGATAGGGTCACATAATATAGGCACCGACACCAGTACAAGGTCCTCTATTGGTATGGAAAAAGTCATGGGTGTAATTAGGTCGATGACACCACCCTAGACCATATCTATGGCGAGGTTCAGGGATGTCCTGAATGATTTTTACTATTACCAAGATCATCTAGCCACTGTAGGTATTGATGTTCCCTCATATGTTGAGTATAGGACCCAGTAGGTAGCTATTGAGAGGACCAGGTCCAAGACTCATAGCTCAGGTAGCATAGGGGGTTTTCGGCCCTAGAGACAAGTTCAATGTGAGGATACAAGTTCTCTCAGACTGGGCCAAGCTGAGGGCCAGGAGGAGGAGATGGGTGAGAGTGTAGAGGAGGGCCTTAGGTGGGGTTGATTTATCATGAAATGGATACTTCTATGATGATTTTTGATTTATATATATATTGGCTTGCATGTCGAGGATTTTGTGAGATTGTATATGATATTATTTGAGACACTTTGATTATTTATCCATGTGTATATATGTATTGATACATAGACATTCCTCTTTATATAGTTGATGATTATTATTCGATGGATGATGTACACTTTTTAATTCCCATTGTTATTGTGTACAATGGGCACTAGGTGAGTAAAGCATTATTGATTCTAGGTCATTTAGGCACGATGGAGTTAGGCATAGACCTGGATTGCTCAGGTATAGGCATGGTGGAGTCATGGATAGGCACAGTGGAGTCTAGGTAATTTCCAAGTTATTGATCTTACTGAAATACTGTGGTGTATATATGTTATGTTTAAATTTCCAAGTAATTAATATCATAGAAATATGAAATGATTTAAGTAGAATATGGTTGTGGTGATAAAATAGCAGGTGTGTATGTTTTTACGATATATTAATTTCTATATTTTTGTGTAAATGGAAACTAAATAGGGTAAAATGTGAATATAAAGGGGGAAAAATGGTCGATTTAGCATCCAAGGGCCCCATGCCCTCAGAGTTCTGCCTACATAGCGTTGGTGAAAAGGGGCCTTAGGCTGATGTAGTTCTCCTATAAGCTAGGAAAGAATATGATAAGGGAGATGAATGGGTCGCTAGGTTTTAGGCATGATTGAGTATAGGTCATTTAGCCATGGTTGAGTATAGATTGAATAAGCATGGATAAGTATAGGTTGAATAGGTGCAGGTGATTTTGGTGGAAGAGGAACTCCCATAATGTAAGTTTCAAAGGTTTGGTCCTGTGAAGGAGCATAAATAAGCAAGAAAAGAGGTTAATGGAAAGAGGAGACAAAAATTTACCTCACTGGTAAGAACCATTATTAGTCTATCATATCAAATATTGGCTTATGAATGTAAGACTCTAAATGTGTTGCATGATTGATTGTTCTAAGGGTGAAGAAAGTCACATGACCACGAAATGTCACATTTTTGACACATCCCTTTAGTAGGTGGAAGACGAGAAATAAAATATGGTGACATGAAATGGGATGTTTTAGTGTAACCTTGGTGTGAGACATCATGTCTCTGCTCCAAGATACCCAAGACCAAAATAGGAAGGTCCATGATGAAAAGGTATCTTTTCCTTTTTTTTTATAGACTGATCAATGTGGTAAGTCTATGTGGGGTGAATATAAAATATCCTTGAGGTCTTTGTGAAGATGATCGATGCGGGAAGCTTAAAAATATTATTATTTTGTTTTTGCAGAAATAGTATTATTTTTGTGATAGACTATGTACAAGAGGGATAGCTTTTCATAGCATTCCTTCAAGGGAGCAGTCTATTTATAGTAGAAAGATAGAAAGATAGATGTCATTTTGGAGGGAGTCATCTATTTATAAGAAGTTTCACTCAAGGAGTTGAATTTTAAAATCCCATATATTACTATTGATTTTTTTTTTAAGACTTTTAGGTCATAGGCAATACTATAGAGAAGTATAGCATTTTTTTATGAAGAAAAAACCACAGCACATAAGGGGTTAGCTATGGAAGAGAGGTTTTACGGGACAAAGGACCATGGGATTCCATCCTGAAAAGGATGAAAAGTATCCATGTGAATCATGCCATGAGTAGAGTCGTGGTGCTCATATTAAAGATAAGGCTGAAAGGTGATGGGTAATCACATGGTTCTTGTTTAGTCACCGATCCTTAAAATAGGTAAGTTGAAGGTGAATTTTTCTCAAGGGACAGGTGTTTAATAAAAAAAAAAGTGATATATGACTTGATTCAACAATATAATGGTCGAAGATGTAAGGCATTAGGGGGATTAAGTTCAGGTTTACCTTTGAGTGAAGATAAATGATAAGCACCCAATCCATAGGCATGAGTTATGATATAGGGTCCAAGCCAATTACGTGTGAACTTTCCCTGTTTACTTTTCTCCACTTGTGTTACATGTTTATTTTCCTTTAGGATGACGTCACTCAACTTAAAGTTTTGTTCTTGGACATGTTTATCGTAGGCACATTTGATACGTTTTTGGTAGATTTAGATGTGATCAGGAGCATTTAGATGATGCTCATCTAATAACTCAAGCTATGCCAAACGGTCCTGGAAAAATCATCATCATTGAGAATATTTTTGAGTGAGATATGAAGAGATGGAATTTGGACTTCAAGAGGAAATACAGCCTCTGTACCGTAGATCAAAGAGAAAGGTGTGGCCGTATTTGAAGTGCGAATACTTGTGTGATAAGCCCATAAGAAAAAAGGAATGTACGTGTTCCAATTCTTACCAGTCTCGTCAAACAATTTCATGAGAATATTATTTATGTTTTTATTAGTCGATTTAGTTTGGCCTTTTTTTTAGATAATAAGGTGAATAAAAACTGAGTTGAATGCTGAAGGCATCACAAAGTTTTCGTAGGGTTTTATTTTTGAATTATTTTCAGTAATCAATGATGAGGTGATGAGGAGCACCAAAGCAATAAATGATGTGATGGTTGATGAATTCACATATTCTCTCAGATTTTGTAGAACTAAGAGGTACAACTTCCACCCATTTAGTTTAATATTCGGTAGCAGCAATAATCCATTGATGACATTGTGAAGAATGAGGGTTGATCTTTTGTACAAGATCCATACCCCATTGAGAGAAAGGAAAACGTTCTCATGCAACCACTAATGGATGAATAAGGGTGTGATGAAGATTAGCATGTCACTGACACTTCACTACATGCTTGAGATAGTCACAACAATCACGGTTTAAGGTTGGACAATGATATCCCAGGAAAAGGATGCACTTAGCGAAATCTAAGCCACTGAAGTGACACCAACAAATCCCATCGTGAACTTCCTTGATGGTGTATGTAATTTCAAAAATCGTAAGGCATTGTAACAAGATACCATCAAATCCAAATTTATAGATAATACCACCCATGATGACATATCACGAGACACTTTTGACAAAGGCTCGTTGTCTATTGCAAGTATGATATGGAGGTAGAATTATAAGGGAAAGGTAGTCAGAGAATTTCTTATTCCAAAGGTCATGTGAGTCAGTTTCAATGCTTCCTACAAGGTCGACATCTCGAATTAGATAAGAAGGTGATTGCAACCTTTGTACTGTGACACATATTTTTGAGTCAGAGGGTGAAGCAGGGATTTGAGAAGTAAAACAAGCCATGGTCTCCGCAAATTTATTAGTTGAAAGCAGGGTGGTTTGAAGTTCATAATGATAAAAGGTAGTAAAAAATATGTCAACATGATTATTATACTTTAAATTATCTCATTATGACACTGGTATATACCATTAACTTGGTTCACAACTAGTTGATAGTCACCAAAGATATTAATTGATTTGACGTCTAAGGCTATAGTGGTTTGAAGACCTAACAAGAGTCCTTCATATTCAGTGATATTGTTAGTAAAATCAAAATCTAGTTCGAAAGATAATGGAATAGGAATACCATCAAGAGGAATGAGGATAACTCTAGCACCATGCTCATGGTGACATTTATAAGCATTGAAGAATAAGGTCATCTGGTAAATGGTATCGTCCAGTGAGAGGGTAGTGATTGATTCATTAGGGAAGTCGAAATTAAAAGATTAGTTTCTGGAGAGAGGTGCATCTGCAAGTTGGTAAGAAATGTTTTGTCCTTTGACAATTTTTTAATGGATGAATTCGAGATCTAGGTTTGTAATAAGTATGAGCCAACGTGCAACATGTGTCTTAATTTCCATGTGTCTTAATTTACAATTATTACTCACTCATTTCTTTATCTTGTGCACACGGGAGATCATAGCTTTTATTTTATTTTTAATTCATGGAGAGTGGGTTAATAAATTAAAGGTGGTGTCATGCATTAATGTAGCTTCCCACACATGTAAAATCACAATGCATTTGAAACAATATTTGAGTGGGAGTACATGGATGTAAATTTTGGCTCAAATATGAATTTTTTATCATGAAAACTCGAATCCTAAATTCACACATATTATTTCTTTAAAAATATGACCAACATCAATTGCACTTTTCTATGTTTCTCACAGTTCACATGAATTTGAATTAAATGCATTAAAGGTTTTGATCTTTGAGTTGTGGTGAATCATCATTAAGTTCACCAACAACTTCAACCATAGAGTCATGGAAAATTATACAAATAAGGATATTTTGTCAAAGTTACAAGTTTTAACTTTGTGTGAATTTTATTTCTCACTTTATTCTCTAATTCTATGGTATTCCAGAAATTTTCTTTGTGAGGTTTTTTTTTTATCACTCATTATTGCCAATATCCCACTAAGTTTGTTGCACAAGATTTTCTATGCTAGTGAGTTTGAATTACAATTGGTTAATCATGTTAGAGGATTTCCTAATCATAAGGAGTCAATTGAGGAATTATCAACTATTGAGAATTATTTCACAAATAAGTTTTAAACTTTCTAGGAAAGAATAGATATCTAAGGTAAAATTGTTATGGAGGAATACCTGTGAGGCAAAGGAGGAAGGTAGAATGCATGCATTGTAGACTTTTGATCCAAGATGATTGTGTGATCTTCCATTTGGCTAGGAGGAATGACCTGTATAAGAAACACAACAAGACCACCAAATAGTATTAAATAGCACGAGTCGGAGGACTTCCTACAAAGGATAGATCCAAGAACCATGATTCTTCCTTGAATGGTTGTGAGTCCTCTATTTAGTACAATTTAATGTAAGAAATAACAGTTTCTATTGTAGTTGATAAGATTTAGGTATCTCCTATTAACATACAAGAAGTGAATTTAACTCAACAGATAAAGGTTAGAATTAAATCGGTATGATTAATGGGTTGGTTTGGGTCTGCGGGTGTAGTAGAGGCTATAGGTGAGGTCTGGGTGAAATTAGGCCAAGTTTTGAGTTGTTTTGGGGAAATTGTTAACTCATTGTTATAGGAAAAATAACCAACCTCATAGATGGTATCGGTTAGTCAACCGATGTCGGTATAGGAGATAGATCAATGTCGATTGGCTAATTGACATCGGTCTGGAAAATTCATTTTAAATATTAAAAATGAGAGTTTTGATCTCTCTGTGATTGTACAATGAGTGAAGGTGGTTTGTATAAGGTTGTAATATTGTTAAGAAGACTCAAGTATGCTTAAAATGAGGTTGGAAAGGGTGTAAAGGCTTGGGATGGTTGAATAGAGGGTTGGTGGGAAGAAGGTGATATGCAAGCAAATGAAAGAATGAAATACATAAATAAACAAAAGATATATACTTGAATAAAGCAAAAATGATAAAATGAGAATACTTACTGGGTATGTTGTAGATCTTGTGAGTGAAGGTGGTTGGTGGTGGATTGAAGAAGATATGTCTGGGTCATGTGTCACGACAGTACAACCTATGTGCTCCCGTGATTATTTCCACACTGTGAAAGTAGAACCGACTATTTTTCTTGCATTATGGCTATGTTTGTTCATCGTTTGGATGTATGAGGGCTTGAAGATTCATTCTTGAATGAAATCAGGCTCTAATAACTGAATGAACAACCTAAATAAAGGGTTGTAAAATTCTATGTAAAGGAACTAATGGTAGTTTAGGTGATTAATTTCAGCCGAGGATAAACCGACATTGGTTAGGGTGAAATAGTCCTATTTATAAAAATAGGCAAATCTTCCCAGATTTTGTGTGATATCCTTGGTAGGTCCACTTAGGGAAATAAAGTTCACGTGAGAGAAGGAAGAAATATCTTAGAAGAAGTCCAGTTAGGTTTTGGAAGAAGTCTTAGTTAGCTAGGTCAAGTAGTGACTCAACACTGGGAGTGATGACCTGGTCACTATGAGCTAAAATGGATCTTGAAATGGTCTAGGATGAGGTTTCATGATGAGGTGGAGTTGTGAGGATTAAATTAACTTACCTAAAATAATTAAGTTAATTGATGACGTGAATATGAATATTAATATGGGATAAAGGGTTTGTGGTTAGTTAAATGTGCTACGCTAATTAATTGAAGGGGACTGAGAGAAGTGTGACCCAAATTCGGTGTGTACAAGAATATTTAATTTAGTTTTCTTGCTAGGTTAGCTAGTATTTCTCGTTCTTTCGATGTGTATCAAGTTTTTAGTTAAAATATTTTAATCAAAGGGTATTTTATCTTTGTCTGTAGCCTAAAATATATTTGGGAAAATTATCACCCTGAAATTTTGGGAGTGGGAAACAAAAGTCCTCATGAATTTACTAAAACAAACCATTCATCATTTCACAAAGAAGGTAGAAAGACATGAATGAAAGTTGCATAAGTATTTCAAATGTAAGAGTCTTATTGTATCCCTAGGAAATTATAAGTCAAAATCACATGTGGTAGGAAGAAAAAGAAAATAACTCTTATGTCATGGTGGAAGATTGATGAGAGACTAGATGGCCACTAATGAAGAGAAGACTAAAAATTTTAACTTGATAAGTGGCCCTCATCCCTGTCATATGCATTTTATCCATATGGGAAGGCTTGCATCTTGTTTTTATAAAATAATGTACATTTTTGGGGCAATGGATGATCATCAGGAGTTCCATTAAAGAAAAATACTAAGTTGGTTTGCACCTCCAATTCTATAGCGGTGTCCTCTATCATGCAAGAGGAATTTGGTGTAAATTAGGAGGTGAATTCAGCCAATGAACCAGTCTATATTCCTCTCACTCCTATTTGAAAATCTATATTTCTTAATGTGTTTACATTTTGGGGTCATATGCCATCTTGTCAATATTGTTATCCTTATATTTTGTAATTTTTATTCACTAATGTAATCATCTCTTTATTTAAGAACAAGATATATGTAAGTTTCAAGGGTGATGGCCACAATAGATCCTTGGTTTTATCATGCAAGAAAACTTATGAATCATGAAACTATCTTACCCATAAACTAACAGTTTTAATTTGAATATTTCTAATGATTTTGGAATTTTTGAATGAAGTACTTTCTATAGCATGGTAACAATAGATTTTTACTTTTAATGGTTATTATTAAGGAAAACATCCTTGTATTCAGTTCGAAAAACCATCAAAAAAAATATTTCACAAACATTGGTGATTCATTTCCACAATTCTAAGATGTCCTTTTGATGTAACACAGGGATAATTTTAGCGACGAATATTCGTAATATGGAAAAATAATCATTTTAGGAAAATTTGAAAAGGTGAATTATTCGAAGTGGGCCGGTGTCCTGTTTGCCTAAAATATATAGTATATTTTTTTGGGGGGGTCGGCTTCGCCTTCATTTGAAAACATCTCCTATAAAAACCTACCTGATTCGCCGGGTAGTATACCTCAAGTAGCTTAACAAATTACCAATACTATGAAATTTGAACTTGCATACCCTTAAGCACAAGAGATTCAGATTATTGTTAGCCTGTGATTGTTGATGCGCAACAAATGTAGTGTTGACGTGCGACAAGGGCATTATTGACGCGCGACAAGAGTTGTACTGACACGTGACAAAGGAAGTGTTGATGTGCGACTTGGGCAAAGAAGTTGACGCGCGATAGTATATTCAGATAGTGGACGCGTGACAGGAAATGGGTTGTTGACGCGCGACAAGTGCAGAGTTGACACGTGACAAAGACCTCAGATAGGGGATGCGCGACAAGACCTCAGAAACTGGACAGAGTCGCTACTTGGTTCTTTTGCTGACGCAGGACTCTTTTCAGAATAATGGAAGGTGCCAGCTCAAGGAATACGAATAACCTAAAAGTAAGTAAGAAATCTCAGAAATCACTCTTCAAGTATTTTGGAAACTCTGCGGATAAAGATATTGTAAATACCAATCATATAGATGCCACCACAAAGAATCAGAATACTGATTGTGTGGAAGGTATTATTTAGGTGGACATGCATTCTGCATAGTATCAAAGTCAAAAAAATGAAACCTATGATAATATGCCAAATCTTGAAGATATTGTTCCTGTTGGGGTGCAACCAGAAGTGCAGCTAGATATCACAGATACAAACACTCAACAAAATGGAAGACAAAAATCAAAATCAAACTCCGGTTCAAGAAAGAGGAAACCAGGTGGTTGTGATATTGCTCAAAATTCTACTCAAAAAAGTAAAGCATTGAAAACGAACAAGAATATGTGGACCATTGGCAGGACATACAAGTTTGATTGGGTAGCTAAATTTCCATTTATTGAACCTGTACAATCATCTAATTCTGAAGAAATCCCATCTAAATGTACATGTACAATATGTACGTGGAAATTGGGAAAGCAACAAAAAATGCAACTGAAGCTGGACACTATAGAAAAACATTGTGGAAAATAATATTTAACTGTAATGAGGGCGGATTGCCAGAAAATCAAAACACATAGGTGGAAAAATGAAAAAGAATGCATGCGTGTTAGATATCCAGCGGAATATGAGGTAGAGCAGAAAAAACACAGACATCTGTTGGAAAAGGGAGGAACGATCACATCGCATATTGGTAAGATGAAAGAAACAAATCTACATGCAAAATTCATACAATTCTCTACTCTTTTTCAAATACTAAAAAAAGGAAGAGCGGTTTCGGATTTCCTTGATTTCAAAGTTTTGTATCAATTTAACGGAATGTTGAATGTACCTCAGTCTCATTGGTCTGAAAGTAGTGGATGGGAAATGGAAAAATGCCTCTCGATGATAGAGAAGGAAGATTTGAAAGAGAATGTAAAAAAAGAAAACTTTATCTCTTTCAATTGATGAAGTGACAGCAGTCGACAACACCGCATGGGTATGTATCGACATCTATACTTTAGAAAATCATATAAGGACACCTCATCTGTTGGTTGTTATGAAAATGGTTGAAAATTGCAATGCCAAAAACCTATATAAAATAGTTGTTTCTCATTTGAAAGATGTTGCTGAAATGACTGATTATGAAATTGCTACGAAGTTGGTATGCGTTGGAGTAGATGGTGCATCTGTCATGCAGGGTCAGCGAACAGGGCTCTGTGTTAGATTACAAACAATAGTGGCCCCATATATGCTACCAATTCACTGTATGGCTCACAGAATGAATTTAGCGTATAAAATGGTAAGCAGCCATGAAAATGTTGCTAAATTAGAAGCCCTTATAAGAGAACTTCATGCCTATATGTCAAGCATCCCAAATCATTTTCTCGAGTTCCAAAAATTTGCAATTGGAATTACAGATGGCAAAAAACTTCTGAAGGATGTGGAGACTAGATGGATCTCTTTATATGAACCTGCATGCAGAGTCCGTGAGGAGTATCCTTCATTGGTTGGTTTCATGCAAAAATACTGTCATGAAGTTGATAGGGCAAGGGACTTGTTGTTCCGTTTAACTGATTTGGAGAAATTTCTTACATTGGTTGGTATTCTTCCAATGTTAAATGAGATCAATACACTGATGAAGCATGCACAGGGAAGATTAATCTATATTGTGGATTTTATACGGATGAGAAAAATGGTATGTCAAAGTCTTGATATATTGTACTGTTCCCCAGGATAGTTTTGATGCACCTGTTTTTGAAAATTGGAAAGATTTATTAGATCTTAAAAATCCTAACACCTTTTTGTGATTTAATATCCATGATCACCTCTGCATCACTGTTAATGGGAGGGAAATACCAATGCACATTTTGCAAAACGTAAAGATATTATAGGATCGGAACAAGAAGATGTTCCCATGACACGTAATTTGTTTGAGTCTGTTATAGTTGAAACAAGAATAAAGCTTAAATTTTTTTCAGAAACCTTGTCATCAAAAATTAGGGAACGTTTCTGTAAAGATAAAATTCTGGAAGCCATGGGTGTGATGAATCCTAATTTTTGGAATACTTAAGGTGGTCGTGCAAACTTTGTCAGAAAGCATTTCCATAAATCAATGGGTACAATAATGGAAAAATTTACAAAGACGTTAGAGCTCAAGGGTATGGAAATCAAAGGTATAGTGAATGCTGATTTATTAATGTTTTAGTCAACAAATTTTGCAACAACAATGAGGAACCAATATAAGAATTTAGATCAACCTTCTGAAAGTGGTGTTATTACAAGGTTGTGGCGAGGAATCTATCAAAGTTATATCTTACAAGAAGATATCAGTGAATATTTCAGATTATATGAGTTATGCCAAACAATGATTTTGGGGTCCGTGGAGGATGAAAGGGTTTTCAGTGCATTTTCATTTATAAAATCAAAACTGAGAAACAGGTTGCATAAAAATCTGGAAAGTTGCATGAGGTGTTATGTTTCTTGATACTCCATCGAAACCTTTCCGTTCGACAGAGCAATTGCGCACTAGAATTCCCTTTGCAAAAGAAGAGGTGTGAATAATACAGCTACAAGTACAAATATTCCCAACCTTGAGAGTGTAACTGGCTCTTCGTCACATTCTACAGAAGACAACATCGAGTTTGATGAAGCTATTGATAATGGATTGTTTCAACTTTAAATAGGTATCTTATTTATCTATCTTTTATCTTTATCATTAAAGATGTTACAGGTCTATATACTAAAAATGTCAGGCAATTCACCCATCTATCTACTAATCCATTTCTCATGTTGGGTTTTTTTAAAACACAGATCTAGCTCATTACCAGTGGTAGTGATGATTTCAACTTTAAGGAGGTATCTTTTTCCCCTTAATCTTATTGTTTGTTACTATTCATTTTTTCAGCTCTGGTTATCATTAAAAATGTTATAGGTCTATGTATTTACATTTAGTCAAATACAATCTTTTTATTTTTTGAAAACGTGGGTTGACATCTATTCGAGGAAGCTGTTACTTCTCGGGACTGACAATGTCAAGCAACTCACCCATCTATCTAGTAATCCATTTTTTGTGTTGAATTTTTTTAAGACAAAGATCTAGCACATTACTGGTGATGATTTCAATTTTAAATAGGTATCTTCTTCAACATAATCTTATTGTTTGTTACTTTACATTTTTTCAGCTCTTGTTATCATTAAATATGTTACAGGTCTAATTCTATATATTTACATTTATTTAAAGATATTGTTGGTCTATATATTTAAAGATGTTGCTGGCACTTCTCAGGACTGACAATGTCAGGCAACTCACCCCTCTATCTACAATGTCAGGTAAAACAAAGATCTAGCACGTTACCCTTGATGATTTCACAGCAATCTAATACACAAGAGGTAAGCTAAACCCTATCATATTTGCAATTATGGTTTAATTTTCTTACCAGTGATGATTCTTTCTTGATTTCTTAAAATTATATTTAATTTATTTTTTATATGTGTAAAATCCTTTGATATATTTTTTTAACTGTGGGGAATAAACAATGCATTATACAATTTTAAATATAAGTCCACATAAAATTCCTCATCATCCATATATATCATATCATCACCATATCATTATCATATCCTGAGTCCTGACACTACAATTATTATTAACACAATTATTTATCTAATTTAAATTTATTAAAAAAATTCCATTTTTAAAAATAATTCATAATCATATCATTACAATTCTATTCGTTCTAATGTCATCTATATCCATTCTAATCATTAATGTCATCTATATCCATTATAACACATTCCATTTATTTATCATCTATATCCATTCTAATGACATTTATGATCATATCGTTACAAGTATAGAGAATAATTATCTTAAAACAAGTTCAAAAGTCTAGAGAAGAAGAAATACTATGCTTGATGATAAATCTACGTCCACATTAAATTGATCATCGTCCATATATATCATATCATTATCGTCATTCATCGTCTTTTCATCATCATCTATCATTAATTATCAATTATCATCATTCATCATCTACGTCCACATACAATTCATGACAATGCAAGTAAACAAGAAACCTACATATAATTCATGATAATCACCATCTAATGCAATTAACATTAAAGATTGTATATAAATCCATATAATTAAATTAAAATACCATAGTACATACTCAATAGTAGAAGTTTTCAAATTCAATATTTAAAGTTTCCTCAATAATAAAAGTTTCTAGTTTTCAAAACCCTCTTTTTATTTATCCAATTCTACTCCTCTGCTCTCTTCCCCAACGGCTTCTTCCATTGTGGCTGTACCTCTTTCTCCAACACTAGAAATAACCCCTGAACTTATAAGATCTTCCGCAGCACTGTCCAGATTTTTTAAAATTCTTTCTT
The DNA here is from genome assembly GCA_019776745.2 of Taxus chinensis. Classification (NCBI taxonomy): domain Eukaryota; kingdom Viridiplantae; phylum Streptophyta; class Pinopsida; order Cupressales; family Taxaceae; genus Taxus; species Taxus chinensis. Next base: position 19,323,196 of record CM034153.1, read on the forward strand.
CTTGACTTATCGCATCTCCATCCGATAACAAATTTGGATCAGCTGCTACTTTAGCTTTGAATAATATGTCAGGGTTGAAACCATGCTCTTTAATTATGCACTTTAGTGTATTGTTTTGTTTGTTAACCAAAACAATATTTTGCTTCAAATTTTTTGCTGCAGATAAATTGTTCTTTGCTGTTTCCAAGTGAACTTGCAAAACCTTCGCTTGACTCTTCAAATTTTCATATTTCAACTGCACAAAAAGAGTAATGTCAATTCAAAATATTACTAAAAAATGAAATTTTCAAATTAACAAGAATGATTGTTTGAATGTAATAGTACTTACAACCGCTCTATCTTTTTCGGCATTTGCGATTGCTACCAAATCCTTGTCCTTGGACCATTTGTTAAAATATGCCTGGGCCTCGGCACTAATATTTTCCAATTTGTTTAATGACTTATCTAAAATGTAGTCTTTATAGTTGTTGTTATACATGACAGTCCCACTTCTTACTTGGGTAAGTAAGGAATCCATCTTCGCAAGTTGATTATGGACTGCAACGTATAAACTATCCCGTTGCCAATAATTTTCATAACGAATAATAATCTCATTGATAAGAACTTTAGCCATTCTCTCCCATTCTATAAGTCGATTGATATGAGGAAGAATAAACTCACTAACATGGGATTGACAATCATAACCAATTAAGTTCTCCAAAGGAAAAGGTGGCAATTGTTCACTATCTGAATCTGATGAAGATGATCTTGCTGGAGAAGTATGGTGGCTTTCAGCAAGATCAACTGCTACTTGTTTCTTCCTTTGGGTGGGCTGATCCTGTTTGTGAAAAAAATAATCAAGATTTAGATAAATAAATTTAAATCGAAATGTAATTCAAAATTGTAAAGCATATTTAAATTTAAATTTGAAGTATACCTATTGGCCTTGAATCATCTCGCAGGTATTGTAAAAACCAGTTGGGTCATTGCTATCAATGCCCAAATAATCTTCATCTAAATTTATATTGTTCAAAACAGATATGCCCATTGCACTGGGCAAGCCACCAAGTGAGAGAGTTGGAATTCGAAAGGAGGAGGCAATGTCTAGTGTCCCACCGGGGGCCGGAGAAAAAGGCATGCATTTACCAATGTTCTTTTTCACTGTTCCTCTGGTTGGCATTTTAAAAATTATTTGTTAAGTGGGTGTCGGTGCCGTGGTTTGATCAGGACTGACATGTGCTGAAAAGTACAAGAAAAAAATGAAAAATAGGAAAACAATTCATAAAGTCAAAATTTTTGAAATTAAACGTACTATCGAAAAGTTGTACCTTGTTGTCGAGGGGTTTTTTTTCTCGGTGATACGGGTGGCCTTGTAGGATTTGTACTCAGTGTCTGTTCAGAAGATATGAATGCATGCGATTGTATGGAGTGAGTTGGAGAAGAAGGTTGAGTTTGTGAAATAGGTGTATGTTCCAAAGTCCCTGCAATTCATCAATATTAAATGTTGTCAATTCATTTGGTTAAAATTTAAATTTAAAAATAAATATGCAACTTTGGAATTTGTAAATAATATATGAGAAGGTATTACTTCTCTGGAGTTTAACGAGTTCAAACTGTTGAGGGTTTGGAGAGGAGTGAGCTTCCATTTCAGATTGGGAGTCCTCCGAAGCCTCAGCGTGTTGTTGGCCTCTTCCTCTCGATAACGCCTTTTTTTGGGGAAGGGCTTCAATAAATCTTCTCTGCAAAACATTAAAATTTATGTTTTAATAACTGTGCACTGTAATGTCAAAAATTGAAATACAATTACAAACTAAATAGTTTATACCTGTTGTTCTTCAAATGGAATTGACAACTTCATCAACTCCTCATCAGTGCAAGTAGGAATTTTTTTATCTTTTAAATTTAAAAGTGCCTCATAATAAACGCCGAGGAGATAGTTTGTTTAATAAATGAAAGGTTTTTCTGAAAGTTTTGAATTTGTTAGGTCAGTTCTTATTTTTTTGGATAGATATGTGCACCAATTGAATTTTTGTTTTGAGATATTGGCAACAATGTATGCAATGGCCCAATTTGGTATATCTGTTTGGCGACCCTGTAAAACAATTCTGGATTGAAAAAATGAAATAATTTCAGCAAGAAAGTGGCGTGCAATTGATTGTGTATCCACACCACGCTTGGATTTATTGACGTGGGCTGCAAATGTGAAACAGTGAAAATTACTATAAATTTATAACAGCAAATTGTATCAGAATAAAAAATATGAATTAAAACGAATTATACTTACAATCAACATGGAAACCGAACGTTGATTCGAGAAATTTCTTGTCTTCTTCCAGGAGTGTTTCCTTGGTTGTAACAATTGCTAAATTTTTTGAACGGAAGGCCCGTAAACCGATGGATGTCATTTGCTTCGATACTGAATTGGAACATTCGGCCATCGTTCAGAGTCACATAAAAAATGTCGTCCTCTAAATTGTAGAATGATAGAAGGTAATTCAAAATATCCAGATCTGTTTCAAAATGGGGCATATTAACGAGCCCTGTAAATTCACACGCATCCATCAAATCTTTATATTCTGAAGACATCTTTAAAATAGTATGGATGTGAGGGCATAAGGGATTCCTGTAGTTGATGTTGGAAATCAATTGAATTGGATTCTCTTGATTTTTTTCCTGAACTTGCAGTTGGGAAGCATGTGAAGTCGACATTATAATTGTACTTGCGTCTTTGACAACGATTGAGACCTGCAAAAATTCAAGAGCGGGAAGGTGAAAACGAGAAAATGACCAGTTGAAGGGTATTTATAGGCTAAATCATGCGTCAATGGCTTCAATTGATGCGTGTCAATGGTCTTAGCTGACGTGTGACAATAGTCCTAGCTGACGCGTGTCAATGTATCCAATTATCACACGTCAATAAATCCTGTTGATGCACGACAGCTGCATCCATAGTTGTCTTGCGTCGATAGTGTTAGTCGACACAAGTCAATAGGATTTATTGACGCCCGTCAATAGGAGCCAATGACGCGCGTCAATAGGAGCCAATGACGCGCGTCAATAGGAGTCAGTGAATAGGAGCCAGTGACGCGCATCAATAGGAGCCAGTGATGCACGTCAATAGGAGCCAGTGATGCGCGTCAATAAGAGCTAGTGACATGCGTCAATAGGAGCCAGTGATGCGCGTCAATTGGATCTAGTGATGCACGTCAATAAGAGCCAGTGAAGCACGTCAATAGGAGCCAGTGACGTTCCATTGACGCGCGTCAGGAGTGATTATTGACGTCTTGTTGTGGCACGTCAATGATGGAGCCATGAAAAACCAGGCGAAATTTTTGTTTTGGAATATTGTCAAATTCACCTTTCGCTGAAACTGGTTCCAGGGATATTCGCCAGGTATTTTCCACCTACAATTTTATAGAGGTGTCTTAAAATGAACCCTGATGTAACACTGATGAGTGATGTGTGGTTATCATTGATGTTACCGCTCAATGTAATTTTCCATAAATAGTTTTCCTTGCAATTGCACCAACATCTTAACAATGTGTAGATTTGGTGACTTATACGTGAAATAAATCATCCAAGTTTAAACCTTCCATAGACCTTTCATACTATATTTAGTTTGACGGGCCATAAAGAATGGATTAACAAAGAGCTAGTATGCTAGAATGCCAAGGGATAAAAACAAAAATAATTGCTCATGAAAGGACATTCAATAAAAGCCATTCACTAACACAATATTAAGAAATATAGAAATAATGCTACATTCATCATTTCATGTACAATTATTATTATTATTTTATTATTATTATTGCCACTTAATAAATGTTTTTCTGAACTAGAGTTAACACTCATGTGAATCTACCTACACCAATATTCACTACCATTTCTACAAGTTTTGTTCCTAGCTTCCTTTAAATTTTCTGTGTATCTAGTGGCTACAAATGTTGCCCGAAGTTTCCCATGTAGAAATGGAAAGGTAATTCTGGGAATCTATCAACAATTTCTATTTAAAATAAAACCATATTTGTTCAATATGCATGTCCGGTGTGCAAGGGCATCGGTGAAGACCACGTAGTCGAAACCATGAGGTGTGGGTGTTGAATACATGCAGCGATAGTACAAAATCTTTTTTTCCAAATTTATTAACCTCACACTTTTGTGTTAATCATTGAAGTTTAATTTCTATATTTATATGCAAAGATTGTTCATTTTGGTACTTTCTTTCTACTTTCATATATATAACATTCAAGGTGCGATATTTATTTTTTGATTGACTTAATAAAAATTACTATATAACATAGGATATTATAATGCAAATAACATTATTTTGGATTTTTATATTTTGAGTGATCAAATATAAACACATACAATTCACCAAAAAAACCTCCACAAATATGATGAGTGTTATGCTTATATATTGACTAGACTTATGTGCATGGTTTTGATCATTAAGGTTTGTTATTTTTCATATTGTTAATGTTTAGATGTATGGGAGGAAAAATCAAGATAGTTGAATTATGTTGTTTTCTTTAATCAGTTCAACTTATATAGATGCCTTAAATTTCCACCACTAATTATATGTTGCAACGATAAGTATTTTCACTTTTCAAGTAGCTTGAACACATTATTAATGAAATATCTCATATTTCTTGAAAAGTTTAAAATATAGACATCTATAATTTTGCAATGTTGGAGTTGCATACCTAGTAACATATTTATCGATCAATTGAGGAGCACATATATTTTCTTGATTAATATTCCTCTTCCCTCCTTCATAATCTAATAATCCACAAAAAACTCTTCTTCAAATGTTTCAAAATAAATATCTTACTACTACACTCTAAATATGTCTATTTAGTGCATTTCCAAAAAATTTCTAAAAATGTATAACTCATTATTCATTTGATCAAAATCCCACAATGATATTCTATATAAATGCATCAACTAGCAATTCAAACATTTGATTTCATATCGAAGCAATTAAGACAATAGAAATTAAAAAATTGACATGTTCCAAAAAAAACATATAGAGCATATTTGCTACTTTATGAAAAATTATATGCACTCCATAAACATGAAAATACTTTTTGATGTACTAAGCTTTTCAATGAAATAATTCTGTCCTCCAATTGTATGTTCCATTCCTTAAAAAAACAACATACACTAGGATTTTTTTATTTTTCTTTTCGTTAACACATCAAATAAATAAAAGGTGGGCCCTTCCACTTGCCACAACAAGTTATAATGCTTGTCTTGAAGTGATATTTCCAAAAAAAAATGATTTGAGTCTTATGATATCTGATTGAAATTTTTATGGTGTGTAGGAATAGTTGTATGTGTTTACAAGGGAGAAAGATTTATACATTCATGCAAAATGTGAAACCAAATTATTTGACAAAAAAAGTACAACATAATAAAAAAGAATTATTATATCAAGAACCATAGATAAATCAACATTAACATTTTTTTCAATATATTTTACTACTTGTGTAATTGTTACCCTACAACTAAAATATTCGATTCTCATTGATTCACCTCATCTCCTCTCCTCCGCAATAATTATTCCCAAAACAAAAAAAAGAGTTGTTAATCTCATTAACAATAAACATGAAGAAACAATCATCTCATGAAACAATCCTTTCATTGCTTCTTTAACCAAAAAAAAATGTCAAGTGCTCAATAATAATTTTAATAATTATTATAGAAAACTACTTTCGAATTTCATTATATGTCATTAGATTAATATTTCTTGAAATCAATTATAATTGAGGCTTGATACAATGGGTACATTTGTCACAAGATGATGAACATCTTTCTATTTTACAATAGGGCTTGACAACTTGTATCTAGATTTAATAAAATATCAACCCAAACAATTTGATGATATAATTTATGATACCTACAGCCGGCGATCCTTTTCTAACACCTACAAATGTTGCCCCGGTGCTTATCAAGCATAATGCTCCCTTATGAAATACACTCAACTTCTCATTGGATGTCATTATTGTTGCTGCTTTGCATCGGCGAAATTCATTAATTTGTGCTCCACAACACCATGACTTGGACCAGAAGGCAGTTTATTCTTCAATATATTTTCTTATCTCCATTTACTCTTAACACCTGCATTACCTACTTCTGGACTAGGACCAGAAGGTAGTTTATTCTTCAATATCCTTGATGATCCCAATCCACTCTTAACACCTCCCATATTCACATACGCATTACCTACTCCCGGACTTGGACCAGAAGGGAGTTTATTTTTCAATATATTTGTCGATCCCCATCCACTCTTAACACCTCCCACATTCACATATGCATTACCTACTCCTGGACTTGGACCAGAAAATTTATTCTTCAATATATTTGTCGATCTCCATCCACTCTTAACACCTCCCACGTTCACATATGAATTACCTACTCCCGGACTTGGACCAGAATATTTATTCTTCAATATATTTTTCAATCCCCATCCACTCTTAACACCTCCCACATTCACATATGCATTACCTACTCCCGGACTTGGACCAGAAAATTTATTCTTCAATATATTTGTGGATCCCCATCCACTCTTAACACCTCTCACATTCACATATGCATTACCTATTCCCCGACTTGGATTAGAAAACAGTTTATTCTTCAATATATTTGCTGATCTCAATCTACTCTTAGCATCTCCAATGTTCACATATGCATTACCTACTACCGGACTTGGACCAGAAGGCAGTTTATTCTTCAACATTGTACTTATCTTCAGAGGTTGTAAGAGTTTCATGTGACCGTGTGCAGGGCTGCACTTGGATCCTAACAGGCGCTGCTCCATCTGTGTATTACTCAGCTCCACGTGCAATTGAATTTCAGGCCGGTGTTCTTCTTTGACAGGAATCCTTTTTTTTGAAGATTTATCCTGCACAGATTTCCGTCTCAGAGTTCTTCGTGCATCTGCAGTTTCAATATTGAATGATATTATGACGAAAATAAGCAGCAGCAACATGACCATCTTCACGATCGAAATCCTCCCCATTGCTAACAAAATGGTTTTCGATCAATCTCGTTTTCTAAAAAAACGACAGCTAAAGAAAGTTATATTGAGAAAAGAATGTTCAGAATAAAAGAAGAGGCGAAAAACCCCGTGTCGAATGAAAGAGAGATGTAATTCATATAACAGATCGTCCGAAATCTTTATATAGAGGGAACGAATATGTTCATTTCGTGGGGTGTTCGTAATATTATGTGAACGGTCAACAAATTTAACTTCCACACCATGTGATCGCTTACAGTTACATGGTGTGCGCGCAGAGAAAGAAGACAGTCAAATATGACCGACTCTTTTCAATATGCGTGGCTCCGGATATTTGACATTATTTACAAAATGGTCACTTCTGCCATGCCATGATATATGACCATTTCAATTCAAGGAGCGTTTTCGAACATGTGGTCAAAAGAATCCACTCATAGAATGCCCCTCTTAAGAGGAAGTTTCCTTTAACACCTTGTGGATGCTCGGGGCAGAGGGACATCAAGAATCTCAACTTACATAAACCAATACGTAAACAAAAAGTGGTGTCACTTAATATATTCTTCACGGAAAAAGATATCTTATTGAATATGTTGAATAACATTAAATTTAGTTTCAAAAAATATTTTCTTAAGTAATAATCCTCATTAAAAATAATAGAAGAATAATGTACCTTGAATCTTATTAGTTTACAAAATTAAAATGAAACAAATGTACTATGTAAAATATTTTTTAAAGGAAGAATGTACATCTCTATTGAAAAACAATTTGGAAAAGTGTATTTATACATTTATTCATACATTTGTTTATCATCAACAATCTAAATACCCAAATCTACACAAATGAACACTACTTTTCTTCATTTAAATCAACACTTTGTCAACACATATTGTAATGTCCTTGCAGGTGGAATGACATATGAGAAATGAAGATAAGCATCATTCGAAGTTACTTAGATGGAGATAGGGTTTCAAGATTTCCCACATGCCTTGTTAAGGATTAGGTTGCCAACAAAAGAAAACCACCAAGAAGATGCTAAAATTTTAGGTTGAGGTATTGTATGAGCTAACCTTCCACATCGATAACCAATAGAAACCCATGATTATCCACAATCCAAAATGTGGTTGTTCAAGTGGTTTTTTCACCATCACAATAGATGATTGCAACCACTTGAACAATTACTCCATTATCAAGAATGACATCAATCCATAAGTTTTTAACAAACATTACCTTTGGATGCTTGCAAAAATGAATTGTAAGTTGTACTCGATCATCACCAAGATCCTTTCAAATGCTTATCATTTCAGATATTCAATATTATAATGAGCATTGAAAGAAGCAATTTTTTTCCTTGTTACAAACATTTGTAGTAGGATATTGTTAGTAGTAGATAGTGAAAAAAAACTTGCAATGAGTATGAACTATATAGGCAGATGATTATTCGCAAAGTAACAAACTTTTGCAAGATTTCACAAAGGGTGATTGATATGAATGCACAACATACATAGGTATATCCTTGAGAATAAATAATTTGCCTTGGGAACCATAAAAAACAATCAATATTTTACTAAAAGAATAATTTATTAGGGGGGAAAGCCTATCACAGTTAGAGGTCAATAGAGGAAAGCAAATTGGGGCCAAAAAAGATAATTCCAATAATGAGAATATATTGCAAAAGTTGAAGAGAATTTGGATCGTTGCAAGTGATTGGCCTTGAATTTGGTCATTGATTGATGGAGGGAATATAAATGATCCCACTTTTTTATAAGTCGCATATGAACAATGTGTGAATGTTAGGAAGTTCCACTCAAGAAAATAGGGGTGCAATGTGCAGATCATTAAGGCAATGCATCCTAGAGGTAACTCTAAAAGTAAGATGAGGTTGTTTAATTTTCCCAATGTCAATAATTTATTTTTGCAATGTAATACCTTGTGTTTTATGGATAGTTAGAGGCCATACCATATTGTGGGGGAACCATTTACACATGATAATAATCTTTTTTTAAATAGTAATACCATATGCTTAGAATTTCAATCAATGGATTTTAATTTTTTAATCACAAAGCCTCGTGTCCGAGTCTATCTCCTTCTGATTTTTTTTAATGTAAAAATTGGAAAATATGAGAAAAAGTAGCAATGGTCATGATTAAGTTGCCAAAACAAAATTAGAGGCCATGAAGAAATACAGGATAAGATAATTTGTAGCTAATACTAAAGAAAGTGAACAATGGTGATGTCGATAGCCTTCTTGGTGCAAACCAAATGACATGCATCGAAAGGGGAAAGACTCATGTCACTTCCCATGACGTTCAAATTTTCTCCACCCTTGGAGGCTTCCCATAGTCTACTTCATCACCTGTTGTGGACATGAATCTTTGATATGTATGAATATTCCATGTTTATACACTTTGGCACCACACCCTCCATCTCATCTTGAACCTTCCTATTCCTGCATTTTCATGTCGATTCCTAAAAATATCATTTCATACTAATAGTTAAAGTGAAAAATACCCATGAACACAAACATATTCCTGACAAAGAAGAATGAAAGTAAAAATTTATAGATAAAAATGAAGGATATGTAATGTTGTACCTAGAGAACATAGATCATTCCCTAGTCATCCAACTTACCCTCTTTATTTTCCATAGGACCGAATTTATGGAATACATCATTTAAATCAATCATTTTCATAGGAAGATAGACGACTATTCCACAAGGAGTATTTGATATTAGAAACGATGGAGGCCGAAGGTTCTTCATAGACTCCATAACCATAGTGACATACTTGTCACCCATTTCCTTTAGTGCAATTGTAGATGCTACAATTTCACTAGTTGAATGGGGTGATCTAAGTATGTGGCATGTATTTACTTGTCATGCTTCACTATTTTATTATATATGTGTATGTGTGCTTCTACTACACTATATGTCATGTTGCTTGAAACCTAAACCTCCAATATGCTAGAGGAGAAACAAGATCATCATCACTATATAAATAAATGTTCTGTGAATGGTTTTCACAACACTAATGTCCTTGCATGGATGAGTAAAAATGTACCATGTGTCAACAATGTCCCACAAATGATCTCCACCATTCATTCTCCACCACATGGAAAGCAAAACCATAGTGTGTCTACTATTGAAATTCTTATCATCAACAAAAACTATTTTATTAAAACTACATATTCATAGTAACTAAATCAAGTAAGAACCATTCCATTATATGTTTAATGGGATTTTCTTCTATGATATTTATGTTACCATGAATTTTAACATGAAATTTTGTTTAATGTGTGGAAACAAAAACCAAAAAAAAAATTTAATTGTCATACATGGCTCCACATTGATGCAAAATTAATATTAGAAACATTAAATGCTACCTATTGCATTACAGGGGTACCACCTCCAAGCCTCTTCCTCTCACTCTTTAGCTCTTAAATTACTTTATTTTTATGTGTCTAGTCTTGTCTAGTATATTCCAAGCAAACAATCACCATCTTCGGTGTCTCACTACAATAAATATCATCAAATATGTAATTACGCCGTGAGGCGTTCTTGTTATGGGCTGCGACCAGTTTTCCCTGACAGGTTTAGGGCATCGGATGGCTCTATTTCGAGGTCGTTGAAATCCAACAGCGGAGGAAACCCTGGATTTCGTTCATGCGGAGGAAGCGGATTGTTGGAAGATTGCATGGGTCGTTAATGCCTACTCTGCTTCGTCGGTTGTTCATCATTACACTTCGTAGTTGGGTCCGGAATAGCTCAGGAATAAGTGCCTGTTCTTTGGAAATGGACGGATTATGTTGTGCATGGTAGAAATATGAGAGGGGGTGCTTCGTAGTTGGGGCCAGGATAGCTCTGGAATGAGTGCCTATCCTTTGGAAATTGCCCGATTATGTTGTGCGTGGCAGAAATATTCATAGTAACTAAATCAAGTAAGAACCATTCCATTATATGTTTAATGGGATTTTCTTCTATGATATTTATGTTACCATGAATTTTAACATGAAATTTTGTTTAATGTGTGGAAACAAAAACCAAAAAAAAAATTTAATTGTCATACATGGCTCCACATTGATGCAAAATTAATATTAGAAACATTAAATGCTACCTATTGCATTACAGGGGTACCACCTCCAAGCCTCTTCCTCTCACTCTTTAGCTCTTAAATTACTTTATTTTTATGTGTCTAGTCTTGTCTAGTATATTCCAAGCAAACAATCACCATCTTCGGTGTCTCACTACAATAAATATCATCAAATATGTAATTACGCCGTGAGGCGTTCTTGTTATGGGCTGCGACCTGTTTTGCCTGACAGGTTTTGAGCATCGGACGGTTCTATTTCGGGGTCGTTGAAATCCAACGGCGGAGGAAACCCTGGATTTCATTCGTGTGGAGGAAGCGGGTTGTTGGAAGATTGCATGGGTCGTTAATGCCTGCTCTGCTTCGCCGGTTGTTCATCATTGCACTTCGTAGTCGGGGCCGGAATAGCTCAGGAATAAGCGCCTGTTCTTTGCCAATGGACGGATTATGTTCTGCATGCCAGAAATATGAGAGGGGGTGCTTCGTAGTTGGGGCCGGAATAGCTCTGGAATAAGCGCCTGTTCTTTGGCAATGGACGGATTATGTTGTGCGTGGCAGAAATATGAGAGGGCGTTTGCATGCGGAGAAGGTTTGGGTGCCTATAAATGCCTGTTTTGCCTGCTGTTTGCATTCCTAAGGGTATCTTTTCATGCTGGTTTAGATTCGTCCTGCAGTGTTCTGGTAAGTTGTCTTGGTTGTATCTTTTCGCTAACAACCACTCAAAGCTGTGTTTCACCTTTAACTTGCTTCCGAGGTCTTTCCCGTGGGTGGGTTCTTGCTTGAACAATGTATGGTGTGCTGTGCAGGTGGGTTTCGTGAGGGGCATATTCTCTGCAAGGTATTCGAAGGTATGAAATCTCTTTGGTCTTGATTGCTTATACATTTTAATTTTGCTGTGACAATAAAACACATGTAGCTATAGAAAATTAACTTTAAAGCGGTAATTTGCTTCTGCCATGTATCAAATCGTGGCTCTGCGTTATTCTCCTGTGGTGATATGTAGTTTGACCCTATCTATGGCATGTTTGTTGCCGGGCTCTATTTCGGTGTGCTTAAATTGATCAAGAATTTTGTTTGTATGTGTTTGGCGTTTTGTTTGGAGTTTATCATTGCCTAGCCTTTTGTGCTTCTGGATCCTGCGTTGAGGTTGCTCCTTTGTGGGGCTTTGTTGAGAGGTCGCACTTGAGAGTTTCATGGATCTGGGTTTACACAAGTGATTCGTTGTTCTCCCCTTTAACTTAGATCTGTTCCGTTGTGAAGGGATTGATTTCTGAGTTCTCGACCGCCATTGTTTTTCCCAACACTTGTTTCCCGAAGTTTGAGCAAAAGGTTATGAGATTAACCAGATTTCTGTGCCTAGCATTGCCCAGAACTTTGCACTCTGCAATAAAACTCTTGCGAGCCTTTACATTTTGCATATTGAGGAGCTTGAAAGCTGCAACTGTGCCATCATTTAGAATACCCTTATAGACAGACCCAAAGCTGATTTTACCAGACCCTAACAGGTTCTCCCCATGAAATCCATCAGTAGCTCTAACAATTTCTTGATATGAAATCCCTGTGTGACCAATGAGATTTATTGTTGAAGTATCTTTATAAAAACCTGATTTCATCTTCTGCGTTTGCAAGTGAGGCCTCCAGTAAATTAATCCCCCAATTAGTAGAGAACACAATACAATGGCAACTTATATACTATGATCACATCAAATGTTTTGTATTAGTGATAGTTATGCTTTTAAATGTAGATAATTCGTTATGAATCTCTATTTTAATTAGATATATAAATATGATTATAAAAACTGACAAAGCATAAGTGTCATATAAATAAATCTTATAATCATAAACCACCCATGGAAACAAAATATTTCTAGTAATACTAACCTTCCTGTATTAAGAGAGACATGGAGGACGATAAATATTCCAAAATTGCAGTCGCAGTGTTGAGTGGGACTGAACACACCTGCAAATACAGGTCCAATGCATTTTGTCCCACTTTTTATTGCGTAAATTTTTAGTAGATCCTAGGTCGGTTACCAGGCTTTGTATGTTGTTCAAGTTTCATGGGTATTGAATTTGTTATCTCGGTCTACAAAAGTTCAATTTGTTTTGAATTTTATGGCACATTTGTTTTGGAAGGAGCGATTCTTTGATCTTCATTGCTGCAATGGATTTTGTATTTTAAACTGTACTGGGTATTCTATGTTATGGGCTTGGTAAGCTCATCAGAATAAGTGACATTTAAGGAAAAATTTTGCAGGTTTGTTTGGTTAAACTATTTTCTTGGTTTTGCTTCTGATCAGTGAGAGAGATGAAACTATTTAGAGTTAAAACTTTTTGGTTTTAGGTTTGATTAGATGTTTCTTGTACTAACCATTTCAGAAGAATTCAAAGAAATGAGAGAGATGGAACTGTTTAAACTCTGTTGTTCTATTGGTTTTCTTTTGATGAATGAGTTAATTATCATTAGCGTTACAGACCATTTCAGCAAGAAATCACACAGATGAAATTTTGTGGTTTGATTTAATCGATATGATAACTATCATTTATTTCTCAATGCAAAATAAATTATTCTAAAATTTAGTGCACTAAAATCATAATCCCTCATTTTTTAAAAGAAATTCGCACTTGTTATACAAAAAAGATAGGAGGATAGATCCCCACTCCAAAAAAAATGAAAAGATTCAGACTTCAAATCACATTAAACTAATAATCCCCTATTTTTGACTGTTCATAGAATCTAATAGTTAAAAAAAATAGCCTTTACATCTATTTGATCTGATCAAAGCATTAGATCGTTCTCTTTATTGCGAATGTATTTTTCCTCTTTTTCATTCAAATCTTTTTAAAGGAACCAAAAAATAGTTGTTTTCTTTCAAATTCTTTTGTTTTTGTGAATGTATCTTTACACCTTTTTCTTTCCTTTAGATAAGCAAACACCTTACTAACTTAAAAATTCTTAGTTTAGATCCCTTCTTTTTCTTCATTGTGAATAATGTACATCTTTACTTTCATTTATATCCTTCTCTTTCTTACAATACATTTACTTTATTTCAAATTGTTCCAAATCTCTTTCTTTTTCTGAACGAATGTTTATGCTTTCTTTTTGAATGTAAAGTGAACAGGTTGCTCCTCTGCCCTTCCTCTGCCCTTCTGTGTGAAGGGACATTTCGATAAGATTTCTGAAAAAGTAAACACAGAAATTCTATGCCAAAAGTCGGAGCTGAGAATCATGGATTATTACCCATGTTTATCATTATAAATAGTGACATTTGTCAAAATTATATATCCACAAAGGGCATGTGTAAAATCATAAATGAATGCGGGATAGTTTTGTTACAAGTGGGGAAATAATTTTGAAGCAGTCATAGCGCCTTATAATATATGACATATTGTCTGGGTAATCCATGGTCAAAATGTAGTTATTGATTAAAGAATACTGTTTACAAGCACATAACTATGTCATCTGTGGCCTGCAACAAGAATGATTGGAATTCATTTTCAACCATAAATTGTGATTTAATCAATTAACTTATGAAAGTTATAAAGAGAAAAATGGAGGTTAGTCTAAACAACATTGGGGAATGTGAGCTGCTTACTACTGTATCTTGCATGAAGACTTTTATCTCTTTAATACGATAGGTGTGTTGTTTTATGTGCATGTGTGCACATGGGTGGATAGACACTTGTGTGTGTCTGGATATTCGTACCTGTGTATGGAGGGTATTCATGCACAGATGTATCTATTAGTTTTTGTGTGTGTATGTGTGATGGTGTTAGTGTGTATATATTTGTTTAATTGATAAAATAGATTATAGTATTGTGTATTTTGTTAAGAATTTTACTTGATTAATAGTTAAAAAGAGAGGTGGTGTATGTGGGGTGTCCAAGGAGAGACTCTGCCCTCTTCCTCCTCTCCTTCAAAGAAGTTTTTTCAAGCTTCCATTGGCGGGGTCAAGGAGAGAGTTGCTTCCCCCTCTTCAACACTGAATTTTGTTTGGCCAATCAATTCTATTGAAGTATATCTACCCTGTGGGCTTGGTTTAGATGAGGATGTAACAAGGAAGAGTGGATGACTGTCCAAAACAAGAAAAAAAGTTCGCCTAGAAAGGCATCAGCTTCATCTTCAACCTGACAGTTATATTATTGTTCTTATTATGTTGTTTGGTTGTTTTCTTGATGTTTCTCGGTTGTGGGGCAGCTGTCCTAGATTCCCCCTATTTTTTAATCGACTTATGATTGTATCAGGGTGCTGTGGCCATCATGATGTATAAGGGTAGGGTCCCTGCCAAAAAAATCCCTCCATTACCAATATTTAAAAAAAACAAAACAATTGTTAAAGATTCTGTTAGGGGTTGACGAATGTTAATGATCGGAGTCTGTAATTTGTTTGTGTGTGAATTAGTGTTAAACTGTCAGATTGTTCAACGTTGATCAACATAAAGGTACCAGAATTTTACCTTCAACAACGATTAAGGAAGAAAGTGGGTGTTTAGAGTAAGGACCAACTATTCGAGGGCTTTGATGGTAACATAGGGATATGAAATTTGGTAGAAACAACCTGAGTACTTTCCCCTCACTGTTAAAGAAGATTTATTTGCTAATGCTGCTGTGATATTCGCTCAAAATATTCTTCTGGTTTAATTATTTTGAATATGCTTTTCATGACTGCTTTTCAATGTATATATCAACATGAATAGCTAATCTTGGGAGCTTCCCATGGCCTCAACACAATCACTTCATTCAATGCAGGCCTCCAAATTCACAAGATAATAGGACGAAGATTTGAGAAGTGTTATTCCTAGAAAGGCTGTTAAACTCCTGTAGTTGGTGACAGTCCCTTAGGAAGACTGTAGTGTACAGTGAAACAACGATTAAGCAAGAAAGTGGGTGTTTACAGTGCGGAAATCCCTGCTCAGGGGGCCCAAAAAGTGCCAAAATCCCTGCCTCCCACATCATCGGGGGCCAAAGGAAACTCCAGAGTCCCCTGCGAAACCAGAGGAATTCAAACCACATTATATAAATAAAGAAAAATCAACAAATTTCAACAATACCCACAATAATTGCAGTTATTTAGGGTTTAAAGAGGTTGCGGATTCTTGTTATCTCTTCGGGGCAGGGAGTATAATGCGTGTGAATACACTTTTTTAAAAGTTTTTTTGAAAACGGATGACATAAATTCTTTTCAAAACTGTGAATTTTTAAGGCTGCAGCTGTTAAATATGTTTATTCTGTGTTTATTCTTTGTTTGTGTAAATGTACGATGTTTTTGGCTTGTGAGTTTTTTAAGTGTAGATAAGTATTTACTACAATGACTGACATTTGTATTTATATTCGCTTGAAGTATAGATAAATTTTACTTAGTGAAAGCAAGAGTGTATCCTAAACCAAATACAGAAAATGGAATTTTTTTCTCTTTTCAAATTGTTTAGGTTAATTAATTTTTAGATATTTCTATTTTTAAAAAATCCTTAGAATAATGTTTTCAAATTTTATACTTGCTGGAAAAAGTATGTTCTATATTGTTTTTTCTTGATTTCTTTTTTATTCTATCAAGAATAATAGTTTGAATTTTGTAAAGATTATATACAGTACCATGCCTTGTGGTTTTGTTAAACTTAGATGGACATGTAGGGGCATGTGCCCTGCCAAAGTCAGGAATTGGAGTGTGCTGAGAGATTCTATTTCTCTGGGAGGCCACTTCAATACGCCCCATGTAGGGTGTTAGAATGCGCTTTGGTAGGGCTATTTAAGCTGCCTGTCTTCAGTATTTTTAACCTCCTTTGCTTGCCATTACGGTACCTAACATTTTCTTGTTTCCTCTTAGATTGTACTAATGAAAACACGAAGTCAAATGTGCATCCCCCCTGTTGGTATTACTGTCACAACACCACAACTACGAAGGCATGAAGAATTTAAAAGAACTCAGTTTGTAGTCAATGTGTTCCATCCTAAACAATTGCGCCCTGAAAAACCATGGATTGCAGAAATTGTGAAGGCACGCCTTCACTTACCGGTGGAATTTGTCATCTATCTTTCAAAATTTCAGACGGTGGATTCATTATCGAAAGGCTTTGGGCTGGTGTACGACACAGCTGCTGATGCATGCTGATGCAGAGAAGTATGAGCCCCCCTACAAATTGAAGAAGATGGGTGTCTTTGTTAAGAAGGGGAAAACAACATTTAAAAAAGATGACTGTGCCAAGAAAATCCCCTATGTGCAGCAGAAAGCTTTTCAGAAAAAAAAATGATGTTACGCATTGGGCACATTCCTTTTTGACTTTGAAAATACTTGATATATATATCATGTTGTAATTAAAGCTTATGTTTTGCGTTGTAAATGCTATTTTTGTGCTTCAAAATTACTTTATATAAATATCATACTCTAATTAATGTTGGTTAGTTTTTTGGCAAGCTGGAAATACACAATGCAAACATTGTGTTGTATGCATTTCTTCATGATCTGCTTACCTGTAAAATATTTCAAATTTTAAGTGAAGTTTTCCAGCATAAATATATTTCTTTTTACATTTCTATTTCCATTCATATATAATAGATAAGTTTAGTTGTGATGATATAATTGAAAAAGTTAAGCTGGGCATTTCTATATTAGTGTTTTAAGAAATTCAAGAGTCTATTTATAAAAACATTTTAGTCACAAGATAGATTACAAATGGTTGTTATTTTTTAAAATAGTTGTTAATTATCTACTATAAGATATTGAAATATCTATAGTTTGTTTAATGTGATCACATTGTATATCCAAATATGAGAACACAGATTTGCATTGTTTATAGGAATTTTTTTTTCAGCTAGGCATTTTCATTCCAAACTTGCATATACTGAATTACCATAGGATTGCCTTTTGCTCCAAATGAATATCTTCTTTTACCTCAGACAAGCTACATGAACTAACATCTTTTTCATACTCTAACAACATAGTTGCATGCACTTTCTTGTTGCATTCATTTTTCATCTCTTTATAAGTTATAACTACTAGTGCTCTTTTCCTTCCTAGCATGGTGCCTGCTACTCTTTTTTCCCTCTCATATCCTTATGGACCCTGCAAGATGCCCTAAGTCTCTACAACTTCATCTCAAATATCATTCTCTTCAACATTGTTTCCTTCTTTCCTTTCACAACACAATCATCTTCCCTTTTCTGCCATGTTTCCTCTTCAACTAACTACTTCAATTTCTCTCACCCATTTCAGGTGCTTCTCCTTTTCTGCCAATTTATTTATGTCATCCTCTTTATAACTAACTACTTCAATTGCTCTTTTCCATTTCTAGCATGGTTCACTGCTGACTCGTGTTTTCCCTTTCATGCTCCTAGGTGCATCTCTAAAATATTGCTTCATTTCTTCGATTCCCTATAGGAACTTCACCTCATCCCTTGTTTCTGCTTTTCTTCCTCTTACATAGGTGTCAGTCAGTTTAACAACTCCGAAGTAGTTATTTTAAATAATTTGCTACAGGTGAAGCAACTTTCACACAACTGTGATGTTTACAGCACTAGCCTATTGGTGTGTTAAGTATAAATTGATATCTGAGACTCTCTTTCATGTGCTCACGATTTAGACATCAAGAATGCATGTTGTTTTTATCTTAACACAAGAATACAGCTTTCTAAAAATGAAATATAAACTTGGATGTTATCATCTGTTTTGATAAAAATTACTAATTTTCCCTCTCATACTGCCAAAAAAAAGACAATTACAATCTCTCGGATAAATTGCATGCTGAAATGGGTATTTATGCATTGCAGTATACTCTTGTTGTCAAAATATCTACATAACTTATAGAGTTACTCTTAAATTACTGTTGTCAACAATATAAAATCCTATACTATCAAGAATCAACATTTACTTTTTCTCAGATGCCCCATAAGATAACTTATATGTTTTCTTAATAAGTTCATTCTTATCTACTAGACTGTTTCGGTGTTGCTTAGACCTACATAAGCGCAGAGAATAAGTTTTATTAATCATCAGATGCTTTGGTGAATATGTGTGGGAGATACTCTGTCCTCTAATATTTGCCATATCATAGCCTTCCAACAAAATATTATAAATATAACACATTGCAATCCATTATACGATAGTAATAGGGAGATTACAAAGCAATAAATATATGATAGCAGTAGTGTGGTAGCAGATAAGGACAGCAGCGTAAATTAAAGAAAAATTTAGTCCCATCAAACGCTCCTGGCAAGCATGGCATTATAAGAATCTTGCTTCTGCAGCCTCATTTGATTATGAAACCTTCTGATGAACGACCCTGGAATCTTATCAATCTCATTCTCAGACCTAATTTCAGATGTTCTGGGGCTAGGGCTGTCAGATGCCTCTAAACCAGCCAAAAAACTGTGTGATAAGCTTTCCAATTCCTGATGGTCTGGAGAAGATGAAACTAATTCCACAGAAACACAAGAATTGGGTTCTTTTATCTCTGATATGTCACTTCGCTTGAATTTTGAAAAAATCTTATACCTCCAATTGAAACTCACCTTATTGGTTATGACACCAAATATGTTCTCATTTTTCATAGATTTGAGCAACAACAATTTGTTCTTCATTAAATCTGCTTTTTCCTTGACAATGTCTGATTTTTTCTTAAGCATTGAGCTCATGGCAGACCATAAATGTTTCAGAAATGTTGTGGCCTCCATTTTTATTTCACCCACTTTGATCTTCATTGCTGACAAATAATAATAACTCCCTGGCAATGGATACTATTTAAAGGACCTAACCTGGAATGTTTTTGGTTTTCTGTGTAGGAAGATGATAGCCTAGATAGAGTATATAATATTAAATTCCTGCAAGATTACTTATACAGCTCAGGAAATGCAAAAGTCTTGAGAATCTTTAATTTTTGTAGGTGGTCGTTCCTAGATAACGATTTTGGGGTGTAATGGATTTATGCCAAAGCACCAATCCATGATGAAACGTCAACATGGATTGTTGTTGTAGACAAAATTTGATGATATTTTTGGTAATATAGAGGATATTAGTTGTTTTGGTGAAAGCGCAGAGCTGTACATACAACTATAGAGGTGTAGGGTTCTTCTTTCTTTGATCATTTTTTACCAGATAGATATGAATCATCATTAGCTACTCTGCATGAATGTTTCTTTGACCATAACGACCTTAAGAATCCATCACAACTTAATTCTTTTGTTAAAAAAGCACTAGGTGAGGGTACTTTCTTTCAAGCCTCCAATCGTTTAGACACGTTTAGTGCTCCATCAACAACATGGTATCAAAATGAGAGTGTAACTTAGATTACTAGATCAATCCTTTTCAGATGTGAACAACATGTATCGACTGAAATGGCAAAAAGAATCGATACTAACAATATGGAAAATATGTACTATCAGAGGTAAAGTTTTATGTTTCATGATGGGGACCATTGACATAAATTTGGATTTTGAATTCTTAAGTCAGTAATTTTTTTATTCTTTGTAAAATACTATTCAAACCAGCAGTGGTGTTATTTGATTGGGGTTTGAATCCAAATATGAAATATAATTTTTGAATTGGAAGCGCTACTATGTTTATGCTATAGCATTAGTTGTACAAAAATATCAACTCCATTTTGTGTAAGGTTTGAGCATGACTTCTTTAAAACCCTTTGGATGCTATTGCTATCAGTATTTTCATTCTAAATCATACCATCAATTCAATTTTTCAATTCGTACTCTATTCTTTATGTTCTCTAAGATTCCATGTCTTATACTACTAGATAAATTCCATTTTGGTTATATTATACTGCCGGTGTATATGGGTTGGTTTCCGAAAACAAGGTATGGTAGTTAAATTTTATATGAAATGGCATGTATCTGGTCTTTCTTTTGAGCATGCCCTGCATTCAAATTGAAAATCGTTTTACACACATTTTTTAGTGAAAATGTTATTCTAACAATTAAAAGTTTAGTATAATTTTCTGGCATATTAAAGGATTTTACTTACCTAAATGTTTTATAGCCAACTTACTATCATCATTAGAAACCAAAGACAACTTACTATCCCTTTGTTATTATAATTTATTCTTTTATTCTTACTGTTATATTCATTATCTTATTTTTAGAATTCACCCGCAATTGAATAACATACTTACAAGTTAAAGTTTATTGCAAAACCTCAACTTCTTGCTTGCGAAGCATGTTTTTTCCGTGTGCCATGCTGGATTTGTATACGTATAGCTAATTATATTTTAATTTAAAAAAGGAATCCTGAATGTTTTATTTCTGCATTTTTAAAGTTTAAGGAACAAATAACTCATCTAATATTTAGCAAGTTTTGCTCGCAGAAACAATTGTTGCATCCACTGTTTCATTGACGATAGTAGCTGCTACAAAAGTAATTGAAGTGGATCTATTGCGGCATTGTCCTGGATTAAGGTGATTTAAATTTTTTGAGCATTTATAACTACATCGATCTGTGTGCTATATCATCCACATTGTTCCCTGCCTCAATACATATAATGTAACTCAAACTTTGTAAAACCTAAAGAAAAAACATTAACGACTTATGTTAATTGCATTTGTTTGTTGCAGTGCTTGCATAATACATCTTTGATTGAGCCAAACGCTCCTGCATTTATTCTCAAATCACTTGCGCTTCGTAAAAAGGTAACTTTCTAAGGTTATGACACGTCACATCATCTTCTAAGGTCATTAAAGGTAGTTTATGTTTTCATCCCATTCTTTCGCTAAATTATAATGAGCCACCATATTTCAAATTGCTAGGAAAGCTCAAACTTAATTTTTTTCCTCATGGATCATGTTCTTGATTTTCAGTCACCAGTCCTCCCCACTTTTCTGTCTTCCACACATTTCTTCCCTCCAATCCCTTTCAGTTTCCACATCGCACGGTCCTGCGCAATACTTGATGTAAAGAACTAGGTTTTCGTCGCCAAGATTGCATTTCTTTATGTTCTCTGAGATTCCATGTCTTATACTACTAGATAAATTCCATTTTAGTTATATTATATTGCCGGTATATATGGGTTGGTTTCCGAAAACAAGGTATGGCAGTTAAAATTTATATGAAACGACATGTATCTAGTCTATCTTTTGAGCATGCCCTGAATTCAAATTGAAAATCATTGCACACACATTTTTTAGTGAAAATGTTATTCTAATAATTAAAAGTTTAGTATAATTTTCTGGCATAATAAATCTATTCAAACAAATGCATTAAAGGATTTTACTTACCTAAATGTTTTATAGCCAACTTACTATCCTCATTAGAAACCAAAGAAAACTTACTATCCCTTTGTTATTATAATTTATTCTTTTATTCTTACTGTTATATTCATAATCTTATTTTTAGAAATCTCCTGCAATTCAATAACGTATTTATAAGTTAAAGTTTATTGCAAAACCTCAACTTCTTGCTTGCAATGCATGTTTTTCCTTGTGCCATGCTGGATTTGTATGTGTATAGCTAATTCTGTTTTAATTAAAAAAGGAATCCTGAATGTTTTATTTATGCATTTTTAAATTTTAAGGCACAAATAACTCATCTAATATCTAGCAAGTTTTGATCACAGAAAAAATTGTTGCGTATGCTGTTTCATTGACGATAGTAGCTGCTACAAAAGTAATTGAAGTGGATCTATTGCGGCATTGTCTTGGATTGAGGTCATTTAAATTTTTTTAGCATTTATAACTACATCAACCTGTGCGCTATATCCTCCACATTGTTCCCTACCTCAATACATATAATGTAACTAAAACTTTGCAAAGCCTAAAGAAAGAACACTAACAAAGTATGTTGTTTGCATTTGTTTGTTACAGTGGTTGCAAAAAAGACATCTTTGACTAGAGGCAAACAGCTACTTCAATTACTGTCAACCTCATTTGCACTTGGCAAAAAGGTAATTTTTTAAGACCATCAAACGTCACATGGGTATCGCTAAGGTCAATTAAAGGTCAGTTTATGCTTCTTACATACCATTCTGTCGCTCAATTATAACGAGCCCCCATATTTCCAATTGCTAGGAAAGCTCATAACTTTTATGTTTCCATACCATATCAACTTCTCTTTTGTTTTCCATATGTCTTCCATTAATGACCATTAAATAAATATAATGAAGTATAAAAATATAAAATATATACCAGAATAATAATAATACGAACATTAACTAATATTAAATAATCCAGAACAAATAGATTAAAAGATCCAGATTATAATATCAAAACAGGGACATTGAGAATAAATTAACAAATTCTCGAATAGGATTGAAACATTTCCGAAAATACTAAATAGTCTTACACGTAATGGAGATAAACTTGACTGAAGGAGGTGTGTTGAGTATCAATAAAGAATCCCCTCATAACGAATTGACACTACAACTACTGAACTTGTCACCATTGCGTTCATCATTCAACTCTGCAATTCAACACCAAGTGGACCTGTCAGACGGAAATCATATTCAACCTACCCTGCTTCCCTCTAAGTTTGCAGGTCATGTACTCAAAAAATATTGCAGGAAGGGTCCATTGTGTTGCTCTGAAAATATGTCTGCAGAAATTATAATAAAGATCTGTAAGTTGCGTCTACGTCATTGTTTGAGTTTTGTAAAGTCTTATTTTTCTGATTTTGTAATGTTGACTATTCTTTCCTTGTGTTATAGGATGGTTCTTATTACTGACATGGAAAATATTGTCTCCACCTGGCCAAGGAAAGGAACACCTGTTCTCATCCTTGAACATATTTTATGAGGGAAAGAAATAGTATGCGAGCCAACACCCCCTGCACACACTCAGCAGTCTCCAAACACACCCACCTGCGATATATACACTACTACAAATAGTGAAAACAATTGCACAGACATTTCTGGTTTGACTTTAAGGTCAAGGATATGGACTATAGAAGGCAGGGCTCTTGCTAAAACAACTCTCAGAGAGTACCGGAATACAAAGGGCAGTGGTGTCATCTTCGCCTTTTATTTCGTGGACAAAAAAGGCACAGAAATAAGAATCACTTCTTTCAATGATGTTGCAAAAAAATTCTATGCAAAAATAGAAAATGCAGGACTATACAGTATATCTAATGGCAGAGTGGGTAAAGCAAATCGTTCTTACAACCATTTAAATAACGAATTAGAATTTTTCTTGCTTACCTCGTCTACTGTCACTCCTGCAATTGAACTACAAAAAGAAGTTCCCCTCCATCACTTCCACTTCAAAGAAATAAAAGATATACCGTTCATGCTTGCACGCTCAATGGTGGACTTAATTGGTGTTGTGATGGCCATTTCTCCTTGCTCGACCATTCATCACAGAGACAATTCTGAGGCTATAAGGAGAACACTATTAATGCGAGATATGTCCGGATTCAATATCTCCGTAACCTTATGGGGTCAACATTTACATGATCTTTGCGAAGAGTTGCCAGAGATACTCTCAGTTCCAGATTTTCCAATCTTGGCAATAAAATATGGCCATGTTTCAGATTTCAATGGCACAATTGTTGACACCATTTCCGCTTCAAAATGCTACGTCAACCCTCCGATTTCTGAAACACAAGCTCTTCGTGATTGGATATCATTGCCAAATTCACATGTTCCATGCCCATCTATCACCAGCAAAGATGGGCCTCCACAATCTATGGTTGCCAATGCTACTTTGTTACAAAATTTAGAGATGGGAAATCTCGAAATGAATGTGTGGGTAACTGTTGAAGCTGAAGTATCAAACATCAACATGGATAATTTCTTCTACATGGCTTGCCCAAGAACAGTCAATGACAAACAATGCAGAAAAAAGGTTCAGGAACAAATTGGTGGTAAATGGTTTTGCAAAAAATGCAATATTCATGTTCAAAACTATAATTACAAGTATGGTCTACATATGGATTTGAAAGATGCTACAGGGGAGCTAAAAGGGGTTACTGCTTTTGATGACACTGCAGAAATGATAATGGGAATTTCTGCCACGTACTTGCAATTTCTTTTCATTGATAATGATGCCACACAGGAGATCTTTGATCATGTCATTGGACATGCTTTCCTCTTCACTCTTTCTCTTAAAAAGAAAACATACAATGGAACAACCCAATTAAAATGTGTTATTCTTAAGTCAAAGACAACATGACATATACTGCGAATTCTACCATATGGGTGTTCTACATTTTGTTAATGCACAAATCCTCCCTCCACAACTACGCTCTTTTTGCATTCCTTTTTTCCCATAGTACCTTTTCCATGTTCAGGTTTCTAAAAAGAATATTGTAACTTCCTTACTATATGTATTCCAACAATACAAAAAAACAAATAGTATTTTCATAAATCAACTACAGTCGTCCACTAAGTTCTTATTCCTCTGCAATATTTGTCATATATCCCTCTTATATGGTTATGAAAGAAATTATTTCATGCTGCTCTTGTCCAAAATCAATCATTTTTTATCATTTCCCATGTGTACAATTGCATTTGTTACTATCTTCTCGACCAAAATTTAATGTTTACATGTTATCATGCATGAACATCTATATTTACGTTTCTGTAATTACTTATACACTAATTACTTTTTGCTCATGTAATTTCTTGCAGAAAAATCCAACATTCAATTTTGTAACGTTCAAATGTCTCCTCCTCAAACAAGGGAACGTAAATGAGCGTATTATGCGAAAAACAGGCTACACATCACTGAGCAGCAACATCGTAGATACCACACTCGTAGGCTGGAGAGCACACCTCAAACCTCACTTCATCCGCAACAACCACAGATTCAAGCAACCCCGCCAAGTATTTCTTCTTCCACCTCCTTTTCCAGCCCACCTTGCCCCAATCTGCAGCGCATAAATGATTTTCCCAGCAGTTGTAGTTCCCATGCACATTCTTCCCCATGTTACACCTCCACTTCCACTTCAGCCACCAACATTTATGCATATACTTGTTGATGCAAAATCACAGCACGCCTGGATGCAGATCAGGCTTCTAGGTTGATCACTCAGGCATCCAGTGTGATTGCACAACATTGAATCCTTTCTCCAGGTGTGGGACCTGTAAAATGAGAAAGGAATCTCCAGAGAAGGATGGTTCCTGCTCCTAAACTACCTGCCACAAGCTATTCCAGTGCAGGCAAGCTAATCTAATCCTAATCTAACCATGCCAAGGAGACAGAGAGAGAGAGAGAAAGGAAAAAACAGTAAAAGCCTACACTAAAATGGTGATACACCAGAGAAGGAGAATGTTGAACATCTATCAAAACTGCCATGGGACAAAGAGAGGTGAGCAATGGGAAGGATGGACAGATGCATCACAGGCCCAAGGATATATTTCACACAGAAAATGTCCCAAAACTCCATGAACACAGCTCCAAACCTGCAATGAACATTCAAACATGCACAAATACCTGCAATGAAGAGAGGCAAGAAGAGAACAAGCAAAAACGAGCAAGGATGGACAAATGCATCACAAAACACGTTTTGTTGCTCCAGAAGTTTGCACAGAACATCATTCCATTAATAAGAGGAAAAAACGCCATTACAGAGCAAGGGAGGAGGCTCAAACTCCATTTTCAACCCTAGAGAAGAAAAGAAGGGACCGCAGAGCAGAAGAGATGAACCACTTTTTAGATGAGCCAAATCTGGCTTTTTACATTGCATGGGTTGAGTCCAGGAGACAGAAACGTGGGAATACATGCAAGACCATTCCTCATTGAATGCCAATGCATTAAAATGGCCGTATGTTATTTGGAAAGTCACATGTGCCTGGGACTTGAATATTCTGATGCATGTTATCAAAATTACCCTGGGGGGGTGAATTTTGGATAACAATACTCCCTAGCCTTCTACGACACCCAAAATACCATTGACACTTCCTTCCTTTAAGCAAGCACAACAATCCTTCCGTAAAAGAATAGATACCTTTGCAAATATGAAAACTTTCTCTATCTATATGGAAAGCTACCCAGGAATCACCGTGGGAAAATGAGAGAGCAGAAATACGTATGCAATAGATGCTTCACTGAGAAAAATGGTCATCGCTTCTCTGCATCGAACAACATGAATCCAGGCCATCAACCTAAAATTCTTAAATGCCTTACACAAGTTGAGGAAATTCTTATTGCAAGAGTCAATCTAATCTTACAAGTTAGATAAGTTCGTGGGGGACAATACAAATACATTGGCCACACTATCAGTTTCCCACAAAATATTGAATCTATTGTTAAATACCTTCCGTGGCATCTAGGTGAAGTGGACATCTTGCTTTTACAAAGAAAATGACATAACCAAACAAATTATTATTTCTATGTCAGTAGATCACATGTTTGGGATGCTCTCCAGTTCAAAATTGCAAACGACCCTTACTACAAAGATGTTCTGATTGACTACGAAGCCTTGTCCTCTTTTCCGATTGAACAAACCAATGTTTCTTCCATCTTGAAAATAATTGAAATAAATTATACCCCCCCCTCAAGAGGAAATTCCCCTTGTATCTGATCTAGAAGAATTTACATCTCCCAATAGTCAATCCCTTCCATCATCCTTTGTCCCAGTTTTCCCTAATTCAGGTACTAAAGAGGAAGAAATTCAACGGTTCTTGATTGGTTCAAAAAATGGCTCACCCTTATCATTACCTTGGCCTAAAATTGGCCTTTCCCCAATCAATAAATACAACACAGAAGGCTTTTTTTCCATGTCTTTCCTGACCTTGTTTCCCACAGGTTCAGCCATGTTTAAACAACCTCGCATGAAGGAGGTCCAACTTCATGAATATGCACTGCACCTACTCCGTTACTTTGAAAACCGCTTCGGAGCACACCCCAGGTTCAGGTACTTTTTTCTCAACCTCATCATGTGGCATCGTAGCCAAGCAACAGCTTCTGTCTTCATGAGACAAGATATCCTTCAAAACATTCCAACATCTATAAGTCACTTGCGACAATTCCTTCAAGATAATCCAAATGATGCACTTCCACAAAATATCATGTGTTTTGGTGCATTGCTTCACGGAACTAGGTCTTTCTTGTTAAAAAGCAGAGGTGAAATTTCTGATATGGTTGAACAACTAGCAACACCAACTTTGTTCTTCACTTTAAGTGCTGCTGACACCAAATGGCCGGACCTCCATAGTGTAATACCTGACACTAGCCCTGCAGATCCTCGTGAAGCACAACAATGGAGGAACCATAACATTATCTCCAACCCTCATTGAGTTTCTTCTTACTTACACCAAAGATTCACAGTATTCTGTGAAGAGGTCTTGCAGAACTACTTAGGAGCAACAGACTACTAGTATAGGTAAAAAATGTCTCTTCCTTTATTTCCTCTTCCAGAAAACTTCCTTATATTTTTTCATCTCTTTCCACGAATGAATGGCATCATAACCCTTCCTCTTACTTATTCATCTCTTTCCAGGTACGAGTGGCAACATAGAGGACCCACACATGTCCATGGGTTCCTTTGGCCTCCAGAAGCACCAAATGTGGAGACAATTTACTGGAGTGACACATCTGCTATCAACCAAGTTAGAGAGTACTTCGACAAACTTCTTTCTGCATGGAATCCCCGTTCAATTTCATGTAGATCAGAATACATTCACCATCCACTCCAAGATGATCCATGCTTATTAAAGACATCTGAAATATTGGCAACTGATCCTCTTTTAGACTTAGAAGAAATTCTAAATCGAGTGTAAAGGCATACCAAATGCTCTGAACGTACATGCCTGTGAAAAAAAAAATGGCATGGAATGCAGGTCTAAAGCACCTTAGGAACTACTTCAAAAATCAACACTAGCAGTGAATGACACACACAAAGTCGAATACATGCCTGCCAGAAATGATGACAGATTGAATATCCACAACCCCACCATGCTATCCATCTGGAGAGTCAATGTTGACTGCCAGCTTGTACTCTCTAAGCATGCCTCTTATTCTTTGTAGCCGATCCTTTGTTTCACTGAATGTTGGAAAGAAAATTTTGTGTCGCATCCCTCCAACCAATCATCCAAACTCTGAGCCAACCAATTTCATAGATGCATACATGAAACGCCCAACCCATATGGAATCAATTACATTGATCGAAGTAGCAAGAAGCTGGTCTCACAACAAGCTTCCGAGCAGGTGAAAAATGGAAGAAGAACGGTCAACAAATGCTATTATACGCGTCTCCCCTAGATTTTACTCCATCCCCAATGACCATTCCCCTTCCTTTGAACTCTTCTGTTGGAGTGAACTTCTTCTCTACAAACCTTTTCGCAACATCCCCGCAAACATTGGAACCACATCAGAGCAAATCATTTCCAACTGGCTATTAATCAAAGACTTTTATCATCCTTGGCATGTCAAACGCATATCCATATCAAATGATTCCTCTTCCTCTGACGAATCCCCTTCATATTTTGAAAACTTAGGTCCCACTCCACTACATGCTGAATGGGAAATTTTATCCTGATTACATCCGAATACTTCCATGTGCCTTGACAAGTTCGACATGCTAGGCCTTCGAGACTTTGACTTGCATCAAAATTGGCTCCAAAATGGCGTACTGCTTCATTTACATGACATTTCCCCGTCATTCATCGATATGTCCAAA
The DNA here is from genome assembly GCA_019776745.2 of Taxus chinensis. Taxonomy (NCBI): domain Eukaryota; kingdom Viridiplantae; phylum Streptophyta; class Pinopsida; order Cupressales; family Taxaceae; genus Taxus; species Taxus chinensis. Next base: position 19,352,825 of record CM034153.1, read on the forward strand.
AACACTACACCAATCCCTTTCCACATGCAAAATTCCACATCCAGCAGAACACTTTTCTCTCTAGAACAACACCAAGCTTTCAATACTATAGTCAACCATTACAAGCAAGGAACTATTTCACCCCCTCTAAAAATGATTATAGAAGGTACTGCAGGCACAGGTGAATCTTATCTCATAAACAAAATCTGCAATGCATTATCCTCAACAAGCCTGCAACAACCATCTCCTCTCCTGGTCATCGCACCTATAAGAGTGGCCACATTCAACATTTCTGCATCGACCATACATGCTGTGTTACGCATTCCAATAAAAGAAATAAAACCGCTCGAAGGCATGTGACTTTCCACTCTCCAACAATCCCTACAACATGTTTGCTACATTTTCATTGACGAAATGAGCTTCATAGGCCCAACACTCCTTGCAAAAATTGATTTTCATCTTCGTGAAGCCTTCCCCCACTTTAAATCAACCACATTTGGAAACAGATCCATCATTCTCGTTGGTGACCTTGGCCAGCTACCCCCAGTCAATGACATTCCACTTTACGTCGGCCACACCTACAGAAGAAACCTATGGTTTAGTTTCACAACATGCATCACACTTACAACAATATTTAGGCAACAAGGTTCAAATGACGCCCAAATTTCCTTTCGACAACTACTACTAAATATCAGAGATGGAATCCCACTCGTCCACAACTAGAAAAAACTTATCCAACGAACAAACTCCCAAATACATGTTGCCGACATAACACCCTTCCTTATAGCTCCAAATTTGTTCGTAACAAATGACCTTGTCGACCAACACAACCTCAACATGCTAAAATCCCTCAATTCACCAATCGTACGCTCCAATGCTGAACAAAAAAGGCGTAACTACTCAGAGGAACATGATGAGGAGCAACTTGAACCAATTATTCTCCTCTGTAAGCAACAAAAGGTTATGCTCACCACAAATTTTTGGGTTGAAGCTGGCCTTTTGAATGGATCCATTGGCCCCATTATCGACATTGTCTACGCCCCATCATCATCCCCTCCTTCTCTTCCACTTTTTGTTGTAATCGACTTCAAAAAATACAACGGCCCTCCTTGGAATCCACATTTCCCCACCCATGTCCCCGTACCCCCAATCTCAAGAGGCAACCGTAGGAAACTTCCTTTAAAAATGGCCTGGGCACTTATAATCCATAAATCGAAAGGGCTTACTTTACATAAAGCAACTGTGGATATAGGTTCTTACTTTCACCGCATTTTCTAGAGTCCCCTCCTTAAAAGACCTGTGCATTTCACCCCCCTTCTCTTTCGAATGCTACTCCAAAATGTCCCTTTCCCGACACCTCCTTCTAAGAAAGGAGGAGGAGTCAAGACTACAAAATCTTCATTTCACCACATCCGTACCATAATCCACCCCAACCCATTCCGCCACCCCACCACATTCAATCACATTGTCACTCCCCAATGCTCTGCTTCCACTCTCAAACAAGTAAGTAAATGTTCCAAAACAAATTGGTGTCGATTACAAATTTCTAAAAATTTAGAATAAATTACATTTCACTTTACTTAACAATTGTGCAATGATGCCTACAGGTTAGGGTCGACTGGTGCAGACGGTAAAGGCTATGGAGCGGTAGCTTGCTAAAAAACAACGACAAATGCCAACACCTTTCTTTTTTTCCTTTATGTAAATTGCCTTTCTTTCTCAAGTAGAACTTTCTCCCGATCTATAAGCAATCCACTATGTAAAAAACATGTTGTTATAAATGACAAACCAATTACTTAACATAGTAAATAGAAACAACACAAAAAAATGTCTAAAACAGCGTATACTTCAGAACTAAAGGATTTTCAATACATTTGTAAAAAAGAACATGCACATTAATCAACCCAAAAACCAACTACATACACTTAATACTGCACTTCCTAGGTGCATCATACTACACACCCGACCCAATAATAACCCTCATTTTGGAATAAAACACCCACCCATCCCTTACGGCGTCAACATTGCACGCTTCATTATGTGATTTCTAGTGACATAAGAATTTTTAGTTTTGAAGCATAAAAATGCAGGGATTTAAGAGTTTTAATACCACATTGTTTTTTGGTGTTATAGCATTAGAAGGAGGAGGAGGAATACACATATAAACAATGCTTCCAATATGGTAGTAAGAAACATGTTGAAATCTTGCACAAAGAAGGTATACTTTCCAACCAAAGGTTGAAATTTTCGAACCAAGAAGCTAGATAGGTTATAAGGATGGTAATTTGGTGTATACATGATTGGACGAAGAGGAATAATAGTTTTATGAATTTTGGGAAGCACCATAATAAGAGGTTTTATTTCCTTGCTAGGAATGGGGTGTTTCTTAGTCGGGGCCATCTTAAGAATATTACTTAATAAACCTGATCACATTCTTAGTGATGAGACACACATGATTTTGATCTAGCCTTCTATAAAAACTATTATTAATAAAATGCTCTAACATCTTCGTATATTAGTCTAACCTATCCAAAATAATTGCGGCATTGCCTTTGTCATCCTTAGTTATAACGATTTCATTTGTTATCATTTATGGACTTTAAGGCCACACTTTCTTCCCTCAAAACATTTAATTTAATAACTTTATCCTATCTTAAGGCCACCACACAATCCTGTCTAATTTATTTCATGACATGCAATGGAAGAGACCAAACCACTTTCTTAGTTTTGAAAACAAAATCTTCCTTGGGAATGATATTTGGAGTCATGTCGATTCCTAACTCCTTACTTAAGACATTGAGAGAAAGATGGTCTAAAGGGAAGTTGAATAGGTTCACTACCATGTTATCTTCCCAATAATCCCAAAATCCTAGTTCATATTCTATCCCCTAGAAAGTTAATTTACAAGGACACGAAAGTACAAGAATATTTAGAAGGAGCCTCATCTTTCTTGAACTCGTAGGTTAAAGTGGAAGGATCATGTTATTATCTTTGTGTGAAGATTCAATAACACCTTGAGGTTTTTGTGTAATGGTTCGTTACATTTTGTATCATAGCAACCACCCGTGTTCGAATAGCACTCTGTTGGTTTTTTTATGTAGCTGGGACACATGGGGCAGCTAAACGTTAGTGAAGTGGGGATCATACCTATGGGAGTGCGAATGTAAACCTAACCTGAGTTCAAGATCTGTAGAAGCATGGGAGGATGTTATGATCTTGGTGTGTGAATTCAATAATGGCTTGAGGTTTTGGGTATTAACGGTTTATTACAGATCATCCCTGGTATTACTATAAAAACTTTGATTAGTGATACCCCCATTAGGATTGTCACACACCGTTAATTCTCAGAAAGATTTGAAATGAGTGACATGTAAATGACTAAACTTGTGAGGAGAAGACTCCAACTTATGGGAAATCTACATTTGAACATAATTACTACCATTATCCCTATTATTATGTTATTGTTATTGTTATTGTTATTATTATTATTGATATCTAGGTTATTAGCATTTCGAGAAATGCATCTATCATTATTATTATTATAGTGATGATTGATTTGGAATGAATTTTCACGCAAGGACAACTTGAGACAACAATCTTGTCCAATGTTATCTATGTGCTCTTTGAGCCTAGTACAAATGGACCGACCCATTTCACAGATGTAGGAAGACCACAAGAAAATAAAATATTGTAAACACCACTATTGAGCTTAGATTCCAGTTGATCCTTGTAATATTTAATGATTATTCTAATATTTATATGGGTGGTAGAAACATTGATTGAAAATTTTATCTTCCTAAGGATCCTAGAATGATTTCTGAGATACCATTAACATACAGAATGAAAGCACCCATAATTCCTCTAAAACATAACAATTAAGAGGCTTGGAAAAAGCATACCTATCCTATTTAAAATCAATGGTAATTTGTTTCACACAAAAACCATTAAGCAAAAATGCCTTGGCTAAGTGTGTTGAAGTTCTAACTCAAGATGTTCATTGTCAGAAATTTTAAAGGATCTCATAGACAGGGTCTGAGGACACCATATTTTTATGCTAGGTGATGGTGTGAATAGGCATGCAAGTATAAATTTGTGTTGGTTTTTTTTCTACAAACCTTCCCAAAAAGAGAGGACATCAATTTTTTTCCTCAGAAGGACATCAAGAAAATGCAACTCACCATTTACCTCTACTTATTTGCTAAATAATATGTTGGGTAAAATATTGTTCAAATGAAATGAAAATTCTCTAGCTTATCCACCCATGTTGGCAACATATATTCATGTCATCAACATACCTTTTCCAACATTTCCATTGAATTGCGAAAGAATTAAAATCTTTCCCTTGAAAGTCCTAAATGAACAGGTTAGAAATAATGGGGATAGAAGAGAACCCATTTCAACCACATCAAGTTTCTCATAAATAAAACCATTGAAGATGAAAAATGTTGATGTACAAAAAATCTCAACCATGAAGTATTTTTAGCATTAATATGTCTACAAACAATTTCTACCATATCATTAATTGAAACCATGGTAAACAAGGAAACCACACCAAAACTAACGAGAATGTCATTGTGTGATAGAGACTTCCCTTTGATAAAGTTGAAAAAATGAGTAAAATATTACATAAATAAGGTACACCCTATAGACCAAAGGTTGAATGTTACTATTCAAAGAAGCTATCTAATTTATAATAAGTGGAATTTGATGTATCCACGATTGGAAAAAGAGGAACGTTAGTTTCATGAATTTTTTTAGCACTATAAATTCGAGGGGTGATTTCCTGGTTGGGAATGAGGCGTTTCTTAGTGAAATCATCTAAAGAGGATTTATTAGTGGCCCTTGTCACATTGTTAACAATGAGAGAAAAAAGATATCAATCTAACATGTTATAGCAAGCACTATTAACCAAATGGTCTAACATCTTTGTCTCATAGTATAACCTATCCAAAACAACCATAGGATTATATTTGTCAGGATTAGTGATAATGATGTCCTTATTATCATTTATGGACTGTCAGGCTACAAATTCTTCCTTTTAAATAGTTTATTTAACAATTTTATCATGTCCTAAGGTTATTACACAATCTTGTCTAATTTCATTGATGACTTCCAACAAGAGAGACCTAACCATTTTATCAATTTCGATAATGAAATGTGTAGTCATAAAAAATAATAACCTCCTCCTTAAGACTTTTGTATCATCCTTGGTATTATTATCACGAGTTCGAGAAGTGAGACTTGTGTATCCCATCGCCCCTTTCAGATTGTCACACATCATCAATTCTAGACAAGAGTTTGATTGAATGACATGTAACAAACAAAAATTATGAAAACAAATCTGATGTATGGGAAATCTTCATTTGAACATAACTAATTTCACAACCTCTATCATTACTCTTATTATCATCATCATCATTATTATTGTCTAAGTTATTAACATTTCTGAAATTCATATATTATTATTATTCACAATCATCCACAATCCTAGTTCAGATCCTATCCTTTAAAAACATTGTTTGCGAGGACACAAAAGAACCAAAATGGTGAGAAGGACCCTAATCTATGACGATATCATAGGTGTAAAGAATGAAGGATATCCTTTATTTTTACTATAAGGGATGACTCTAAATCCCATGTATTCACATCCCCCCATAAGGATATCCACACACAATTAAGTATAACAAGAGTTGGACTGAAGGACATGTAAGGAAAACTACACCTATGTGGAAATAATCCAACTTATGGAAAAATCTAGATTGAACATAACTACACAATTATACGTATTATCATACATCGTGGTCATCGTCCTTCATCATCATCCTATATTCATTTTCATTGCATCATAATCATCATCTCATCAAGCATTCATCATCATCAACCCGTCATCATCATCATCATCTTTGTCACCATCATCAATTCATCGTCATCATTCATAACATCGTCATCGTCATCGTCATCATCATCGTCCTCGTCGTTGTCATTGTCATGGTCATCTTAGTCATCGTCATCATCATCATCATCGTCATCTTCATCATAATCGTCATCGTCATCATCATCGTCATCGTCATCATCATCGTCATGGTCATGGTCATGGTTATATGGTTAATCGTTCATCGTCATCATCCTGGTTCATCGTCATAATCATAATCATCGTATGGCAGCGTCATCGTCATCGTCATAGAATAGTCATAATCATCGTTCAGTGTCATCGTCAAATCATCGTTCATGTTCATCTTCATATCATCGGCAGCGCACGTCGTCATGTTCATCGTCGTCGTCATCCTCGTCGTCGTCCTCCTCATCTTCATCGTCATCGTCATCATCATCGTCATCGTCATCATAATTGTAATGATCTAGTCATAGAATTCGTCATCGTAAATCTAATAGTAATATCATCAGTCAATAATCATCGTCATCATCCAATCATCGTATCGTCATCGTCATACGTCATCATCATAGTCATAGGTAGTAATCATGCATCGTTGTAATCATCTTGTCATAATTTTGCATCGTCATAGTCCTAACACACATCTTTTTTAACTTCATAGTTCATATTCATAGAAATAGTCGTCGTCTCGTCATAATCATACGTCGTCGTATCACCATCCAACCATCGCAAATCGCCATCGCCATCGTCATGTCATCGTAATCGTCATCGTAATCGTCATCGTCATCGGAATCGTCATCTTAATCGTATCGTTCATCGTCATCGTAATCGTAATCGTCATCGTCATCGTAATCGTCAATGTCATCATAGTCATCGTCATCGTTTAATCGTCACGTCATCGTCATCGTCATAGTCATCGGTCATCGTCATCGGCATAGTAATCGTAATCGTAAGTAGTCATCGTATCGTCATCGTCATCGTAATCGTCATCGTCATCGTAATCGTCATCGTCACGATTCGTAATAGTCAGCGTCATCGTACATCTCATGTCATAGTTAATCGTCATCGTCATCGTAATCGTCATCGTCATCGTCAGCGTAATCGTCATCGTCATCATCATCGTCATCGTCATCGTCATCGTCATCGTCATAGTAATCGTATCGTCATCGTCATCGTCATATCATCGTCCTCATCACCTCATCGTGCATCGTCGTCTTCATACATCATCATTGCTATGGTCATCGTCATCGTTCGTCATCGTCATCTTCATGATTGTCGTCATCAGTTGCGTCATCATAATCGTCATCTCGTCATCCTCATCTTATTTTTGCATCACGTGTCTTCATCGTGTCGTCATTCATATCGTCATCGTCTCGTCATGTCATGTCATTACTCATCGTCATCTAATGTAATCGTCATCGGCCATCGTTCATCGTCAGCGCCCTCGCCATCGTCATCGTCTAGAGTCATAGACATCTTCACTGTCAATAGTAATCATCATCGTCATCGTTCATCATCATCCCATCGTCATCGTCTCCAACGTCATCGCCCCTCGTCATCGTCATTGTCATCATCATCGTCATCATCATCGTCATCGTCGTCGTCATCGTCATCGTCATCGTCGCCATCGCCTCCGTCGTCATCGTCATCGCCGCCGCCGTCATCGTCATCATGATGTAAAGACTTTGAGCTCATTGACACATGTCTTTATATTTCAATCTCAAAAATTCATTTTCGTGACATTTCCGAGTTGGGTCCTTCCATCCAGTAGATGTGAATGCCTATCGATCTCTAATAAACATCTATTAATAAAAAAATTGTTTATTTGTTCACTTCCGATGGGAAACAATGGGTAATGATGGTTGGGGGAATACTCCCGCCACTGATGAAATATCTCTTACATGTGCAAACCAAAGGACACTATCTCGAGTTGTTCTTAATCTACATAAACACCCTGATTTCAAAAACTCTCAATCACAAATTATTTGTGAGAAATAATTTCATTTTAATATAAAAAAAAGTTGCATAAATCTATATTCCATAACTAAGAATAAAAATTAACTCTTTGAATTAAATTTTAGAGAAAATTAATGTGCGCATCTATTTTTAAAGAAATCCCAAATAAAAATCCTACTTGATTGAAAGGGACCTAGATTGGGAGGGTTGGAAAAAGGCCATTGAAATCTTTATCTAAGTAGGTTATTGAAGCGAAAAAAAACAAATTATAAAAATATTTGGTGAAAATGGACATTTGGAGTTTAGCATAAAGAATATGATATGTTTGAGTCTTCCCCCAAGGCTTTTTTTTGGGGAGATTAGACACAAAAGAGTGAGATTTAATTTAGGTTCATTTTTTGCATTCTAAATTTATGAGTTTTACAAGTAGTAAGCTAAGTTGAAATGAGATTTTTTTTAATTCATTTCCTATTGAGAATCTCCAAATTCCAAGGAGGAATTGCACTCATAAATTGCTATATTAAACATACGAGATGGTTTTAATAGAAGATTTACAATTCCCCAGTTCTAATCCTATCACCACACTAAGGCTGTCTAGCCAAAGTTAGGTAGTGTGACATCAAAATAATCCTTTGATATGAGAAAAATTGTATGTAAATATGGGTTTAGTAGTTTAATATATGAAACATCCTCAGGTAAAATTCATTTGAGAGATCTAACCTTTAGAAAGAGACTAAGTCCCATAGGGGAAAAAACTAAATCCTAATCCAAAATATTTTTATACTGTGAATTTAGAAGAGTTGAATATTTAAGAATATTGACTACAGACGACCCAAAATAATGAGCATTGAAAATAGCTCATTTCCAAAACCATAACCATTCCACTTAAAATGTGGGTTTTAAAAAGCTATAATTCATTTCCAAATATTTTAACCCAAATAAGATGCATCTTAATTATAATTATCACCCTGATAATCAAAAGCCTATGAAATCAAACATGTTTTCCAACAAAGTTTCCATGGAAGAATACATCAAAAAAATGGTTCTGAACAAGATTTTCTAATTCTCTTTCCCTCCACAAAATGCTACGTTCAACCTCCGATTTCTGAAACACAAGATCTCGTGAATTGTGGATATCATGGCCAAATTACATGTTCCATGCCATCTATCACCAGCAAGATGGGCTCCAACAATCTATGGTTGCCAATGTACTTTGTTACAAAATTAGAGATGGGAAAATCTCGAAATGAATGTGTGGGGTAACTGTGAAGCGGAGTATACAAAACAGCAACATGGATAATTCTTCTACATGGCTTGCCCAAGAACAGCAATGACAAACAATGCAGAAAAAAGAAAAAGGTTCAGGAACAAACTTGGTGGTAAATGGTTGTGCAAAAATGCCAATATCATGTTCCAAAATATTATTACAAGTATGGTCACATATGGATTTGAAAGATGCTACAGGGGCAGCTAAAAGGGGTTATGCTTTTTGATGACAATGCAGAAATGATGTAGGGGAATTTTTGCCACGTACCTCTGCAAATTTCTTCATTGATATGATGCCCACACAGGAGATCTTTGATCTGTCATTGGACATGCTTTCCTCTTCACTCGTTCTCTTAAAAAGAAAAATACAAAAAAAAAATGGAACAACCCAATAAAATGTGTTATCTAAGTCAAAGACAACCATGACATCTACTGCCGAAGTCTACCATATGGAGTGTTCTACCTTGTGTTAATGCACAAAGTCCTCCCTCCACAACTACGCTCTTTTGCATTCCTTTTTTACCATAGTACCTTTCCCATGTCGGTTTTCTAAAAAGAATATTGTCACTTCCTTACATATGTATTCCAACAATACAAAAAAAAACAATAGTATTTTCATTTTAAATCAACACAGTCGTCCACTAAGTTCTTATTCCTCTGCAATATTGTCATATATCCCCTCTGATATGGGAGGAAGAAAGTATTTCATGCTGCTCTGTCCAAAATCAATCATTTTTATCATTTCCCATGTGTACAATTGCATTTGTTATCTTAGTTGCTCTGTACCAAAATTTAATGTTTACTGTTATCATGATGAACACTTATATTTACGTTTCTGTAATTACTTATACACTATCTTACTATGCTATTTAATTTCTGCAGGACGAAAAAATCCAACATTCCATTTGGTAACGTTCAAATGTCTCCTCCTCAAACAAGGGAATGGGGAACGAAATGAGCGTTTATTATGCAGAAAAAACAGGACTAAACTATCAATGAGAAAACATCGTAGATACCACACTCGTAGCTGGAGAGCACCACCCTCAAACCTCACTTCAATCGCAACAACCAAGGATTCAAGCAAACCCCGCCAAGTATTTTTCTTTCCACATCCTTTCCAGCCCCCAACTTGCCCCCACAAATCTGCAGCGCATTAAATGATTTTCCCAGCAGTTGTAGTTGTTGTATTCCCATGCACATTCTTCCCATGTTAAAACCTCCCCTTCCCACTTCAGCCAACCAACATTTATGCATATACTTGTTGATGCAAAATCACCAGCACGCATGGATTGGCCAGATCAGGCTCTAGGTTGATCACTAGGCATCCCGTGTGATTGCACAAAATGAATACTTTTCTCCAGGTGTGGGACCAGTAAAATGAGCAGGAAATCCTAGAGAAGGATGGTTCCTGCTCCTAAACTATCTGCACAAGATATTCAGTGCAGAGCAAGCATCTATCCTAATTAACCATGCCAAGGAGACAGAGAGAGAGAGAGAAAAGGAAAAACAGTTAAACAGCCTTACACTAAAACGGTTGATACAGCCCAGAGAAGGAGGAATGTTTGAACATCTATCAAAACTGCCATGGGACAAAGGAGAGTGTGAGCAATGGGAAGGATGGACAGATGCAGTCCACAGGCCCAAGGATATATTTCACACAGAAAATGTCCCAAAAACTCCATGAACACAGCTCCAAACCTGCAATGAACATTCAAACATGCACAAATACCTGCAATGAAGAAGGCAAGAAGAGAACAAGCAAAAACGAGCAAGGATGGACAAATGCATCACAAAAACACGTTTTTGTTGCTCCAAGAAGTTTGCACAGAACATCATTCCATTAATAAGAGGAAAAAAACGCCATTACAGAGCAAGGGAGGAGCTCAAACTCCATTTTCAACCCTAGAGAAGAAAAGAGGGACCGCCAGAGCAGAAGAGATGAACCACTTTTTAGATGAGCCAAATCTGGCTTTTTACATTGCATGGGTTGAGTCCAGGAGACAGAAACGTGGGAATACATGCAAGACCATTCCTCATTGAATGCCAATGCATTAAATGGCCGTATGTTATTTGGAAAGTCACATGTGCCTGGGACTTGAATATTCTGATGCATGTTATCAAAATTACCCTGGGGGGGTGAATTTTGGATAACAATACTCCCTAGCCTTCTACGACACCCAAAATACCATTGACACTTCCTTCCTTTAAGCAAGCACAACAATCCTTCCGTAAAAGAATAGATACCTTTGCAAATATGAAAACTTTCTCTATCTATATGGAAAGCTACCCAGGAATCACCGGGAAAATGAGAGAGCAGAAATACGTATGCAATAGATGCTTCACTGAGAAAAATGGTCATCGCTTCTCTGCATCGAACAACATGAATCCAGGCCATCAACCTAAAATTCTTAAATGCCTTACACAAGTTGAGGAAATTCTTATTGCAAGAGTCAATCTAATCTTACAAGTTAGATAAGTTCGTGGGGGACAATACAAATACATTGGCCACACTATCAGTTTCCCACAAAATATTGAATCTATTGTTAAATACCTTCCGTGGCATCTAGGTGAAGTGGACATCTTGCTTTTACAAAGAAAATGACATAACCAAACAAATTATTATTTCTATGTCAGTAGATCACATGTTTGGGGTGCTCTCCAGTTCAAAATTGCAAACGACCCTTACTACAAAGATGTTCTGATTGACTACGAAGCCTTGTCCTCTTTTCCGATTGAACAAACCAATGTTTCTTCCATCTTGAAAATAATTGAAATAAATTATACCCCCCCCTCAAGAGGAAATTCCCCTTGTATCTGATCTAGAAGAATTTACATCTCCCAATAGTCAATCCCTTCCATCATCCTTTGTCCCAGTTTTCCCTAATTCAGGTACTAAAGAGGAAGAAATTCAATGGTTCTTGATTGGTTCAAAAAATGGCTCACCCTTATCATTACCTTGGCCTAAAATTGGCCTTTCCCCAATCAATAAATACAACACAGAAGGCTTTTTTTCCATGTCTTTCCTGACCTTGTTTCCCACAGGTTCAGCCATGTTTAAACAACCTCGCATGAAGGAGGTCCAACTTCATGAATATGCACTGCACCTACTCCGTTACTTTGAAAACCGCTTCGGAGCACACCCCAGGTTCAGGTACTTTTTTCTCAACCTCATCATGTGGCATCGTAGCCAAGCAACAGCTTCTGTCTTCATGAGACAAGATATCCTTCAAAACATTCCAACATCTATAAGTCACTTGCGACAATTCCTTCAAGATAATCCAAATGATGCACTTCCACAAAATATCATGTGTTTTGGTGCATTGCTTCACGGAACTAGGTCTTTCTTGTTAAAAAGCAGAGGTGAAATTTCTGATATGGTTGAACAACTAGCAACACCAACTTTGTTCTTCACTTTAAGTGCTGCTGACACCAAATGGCCGGACCTCCATAGTGTAATACCTGACACTAGCCCTGCAGATCCTCGTGAAGCACAACAATGGAGGAACCATAACATTATCTCCAACCCTCATTGAGTTTCTTCTTACTTACACCAAAGATTCACAGTATTCTGTGAAGAGGTCTTGCAGAACTACTTAGGAGCAACAGACTACTAGTATAGGTAAAAAATGTCTCTTCCTTTATTTCCTCTTCCAGAAAACTTCCTTATATTTTTTCATCTCTTTCCACGAATGAATGGCATCATAACCCTTCCTCTTACTTATTCATCTCTTTCCAGGTACGAGTGGCAACATAGAGGACCCACACATGTCCATGGGTTCCTTTGGCCTCCAGAAGCACCAAATGTGGAGACAATTTACTGGAGTGACACATCTGCTATCAACCAAGTTAGAGAGTACTTCGACAAACTTCTTTCTGCATGGAATCCCCGTTCAATTTCATGTAGATCAGAATACATTCACCATCCACTCCAAGATGATCCATGCTTATTAAAGACATCTGAAATATTGGCAACTGATCCTCTTTTAGACTTAGAAGAAATTCTAAATCGAGTGTAAAGGCATACCAAATGCTCTGAACGTACATGCCTGTGAAAAAAAAAAATGGCATGGAATGCAGGTCTAAAGCACCTTAGGAACTACTTCAAAAATCAACACTAGCAGTGAATGACACACACAAAGTCGAATACATGCCTGCCAGAAATGATGACAGATTGAATATCCACAACCCCACCATGCTATCCATCTGGAGAGTCAATGTTGACTGCCAGCTTGTACTCTCTAAGCATGCCTCTTATTCTTTGTAGCCGATCCTTTGTTTCACTGAATGTTGGAAAGAAAATTTTGTGTCGCATCCCTCCAACCAATCATCCAAACTCTGAGCCAACCAATTTCATAGATGCATACATGAAACGCCCAACCCATATGGAATCAATTACATTGATCGAAGTAGCAAGAAGCTGGTCTCACAACAAGCTCCGAGCAGGTGAAAAATGGAAGAAACGGTCAACAAATGCTATTATACGCGTCTCCCCTAGATTTTACTCCATCCCCAATGACCATTCCCCTTCCTTTGAACTCTTCTGTTGGAGTGAACTTCTTCTCTACAAACCTTTTCGCAACATCCCCGCAAACATTGGAACCACATCAGAGCAAATCATTTCCAACTGGCTATTAATCAAAGACTTTTATCATCCTTGGCATGTCAAACGCATATCCATATCAAATGATTCCTCTTCCTCTGACGAATCCCCTTCATATTTTGAAAACTTAGGTCCCACTCCACTACATGCTGAATGGGAAATTTTATCCTGATTACATCCGAATACTTCCATGTGCCTTGACAAGTTCGACATGCTAGGCCTTCGAGACTTTGACTTGCATCAAAATTGGCTCCAAAATGGCGTACTGCTTCATTTACATGACATTTCCCCGTCATTCATCGATATGTCCAAAAACACTACACCAATCCCTTTCCACATGCAAAATTCCACATCCAGCAGAACACTTTTCTCTCTAGAACAACACCAAGCTTTCAATACTATAGTCAACCATTACAAGCAAGGAACTATTTCACCCCCTCTAAAAATGATTATAGAAGGTACTGCAGGCACAGGTGAATCTTATCTCATAAACAAAATCTGCAATGCATTATCCTCAACAAGCCTGCAACAACCATCTCCTCTCCTGGTCATCGCACCTATAAGAGTGGCCACATTCAACATTTCTGCATCGACCATACATGCTGTGTTACGCATTCCAATAAAAGAAATAAAACCGCTCGAAGGCATGTGACTTTCCACTCTCCAACAATCCCTACAACATGTTTGCTACATTTTCATTGACGAAATGAGCTTCATAGGCCCAACACTCCTTGCAAAAATTGATTTTCATCTTCGTGAAGCCTTCCCCCACTTTAAATCAACCACATTTGGAAACAGATCCATCATTCTCGTTGGTGACCTTGGCCAGCTACCCCCAGTCAATGACATTCCACTTTACGTCGGCCACACCTACAGAAGAAACCTATGGTTTAGTTTCACAACATGCATCACACTTACAACAATATTTAGGCAACAAGGTTCAAATGACGCCCAAATTTCCTTTCGACAACTACTACTAAATATCAGAGATGGAATCCCACTCGTCCACAACTAGAAAAAACTTATCCAACGAACAAACTCCCAAATACATGTTGCCGACATAACACCCTTCCTTATAGCTCCAAATTTGTTCGTAACAAATGACCTTGTCGACCAACACAACCTCAACATGCTAAAATCCCTCAATTCACCAATCGTACGCTCCAATGCTGAACAAAAAAGGCGTAACTACTCAGAGGAACATGATGAGGAGCAACTTGAACCAATTATTCTCCTCTGTAAGCAACAAAAGGTTATGCTCACCACAAATTTTTTGGGTTGAAGCTGGCCTTTTGAATGGATCCATTGGCCCCATTATCGACATTGTCTACGCCCCATCATCATCCCCTCCTTCTCTTCCACTTTTTGTTGTAATCGACTTCAAAAAATACAACGGCCCTCCTTGGAATCCACATTTCCCCACCCATGTCCCCGTACCCCCAATCTCAAGAGGCAACCGTAGGAAACTTCCTTTAAAAATGGCCTGGGGCACTTATAATCCATAAATCGAAAGGGCTTACTTTACATAAAGCAACTGTGGATATAGGTTCTTACTTTCACCGCATTTTCTAGAGTCCCCTCCTTAAAAGACCTGTGCATTTCACCCCCCTTCTCTTTCGAATGCTACTCCAAAATGTCCCTTTCCCGACACCTCCTTCTAAGAAAGGAGGAGGAGTCAAGACTACAAAATCTTCATTTCACCACATCCGTACCATAATCCATACCAACCCATTCCCCCCCCACCACATTCAATCACATTGTCACTCCCCAATGCTCTGCTTCCACTCTCAAACAAGTAAGTAAATGTTCCAAAACAAATTGGTGTCGATTACAAATTTCTAAAAATTTAGAATAAATTACATTTCACTTTACTTAACAATTGTGCAATGATGCCTACAGGTTAGGGTCGACTGGTGCAGACGGTAAAGGCTATGGAGCGGTAGCTTGCTAAAAAACAACGACAAATGCCAACACCTTTCTTTTTTTCCTTTATGTAAATTGCCTTTCTTTCTCAAGTAGAACTTTCTCCCGATCTATAAGCAATCCACTATGTAAAAAAACATGTTGTTATAAATGACAAACCAATTACTTAACATAGTAAATAGAAACAACACAAAAAAATGTCTAAAACAGCGTATACTTCAGAACTAAAGGATTTTCAATACATTTGTAAAAAAGAACATGCACATTAATCAACCCAAAAACCAACTACATACACTTAATACTGCACTTCCTAGGTGCATCATACTACACACCCGACCCAATAATAACCCTCATTTTGGAATAAAACACCCACCCATCCCTTACGGCGTCAACATTGCACGCTTCATTATGTGATTTCTAGTGACATAAGAATTTTTAGTTTTGAAGCATAAAAATGCAGGGATTTAAGAGTTTTAATACCACATTGTTTTTTGGTGTTATAGCATTAGAAGGAGGAGGAGGAATACACATATAAACAATGCTTCCAATATGGTAGTAAGAAACATGTTGAAATCTTGCACAAAGAAGGTATACTTTCCAACCAAAGGTTGAAATTTTCGAACCAAGAAGCTAGATAGGTTATAAGGATGGTAATTTGGTGTATACATGATTGGACGAAGAGGAATAATAGTTTTATGAATTTTGGGAAGCACCATAATAAGAGGTTTTATTTCCTTGCTAGGAATGGGGTGTTTCTTAGTCGGGGCCATCTTAAGAATATTACTTAATAAACCTGATCACATTCTTAGTGATGAGACACACATGATTTTGATCTAGCCTTCTATAAAAACTATTATTAATAAAATGCTCTAACATCTTCGTATATTAGTCTAACCTATCCAAAATAATTGCGGCATTGCCTTTGTCATCCTTAGTTATAACGATTTCATTTGTTATCATTTATGGACTTTAAGGCCACACTTTCTTCCCTCAAAACATTTAATTTAATAACTTTATCCTATCTTAAGGCCACCACACAATCCTGTCTAATTTATTTCATGACATGCAATGGAAGAGACCAAACCACTTTCTTAGTTTTGAAAACAAAATCTTCCTTGGGAATGATATTTGGAGTCATGTCGATTCCTAACTCCTTACTTAAGACATTGAGAGAAAGATGGTCTAAAGGGAAGTTGAATAGGTTCACTACCATGTTATCTTCCCAATAATCCAAAATCCTAGTTCATATTCTATCCCCTAGAAAGTTAATTTACAAGGACACGAAAGTACAAGAATATTTAGAAGGAGCCTCATCTTTCTTGAACTCGTAGGTTAAAGTGGAAGGATCATGTTATTATCTTTGTGTGAAGATTCAATAACACCTTGAGGTTTTTGTGTAATGGTTCGTTACATTTTGTATCATAGCAACCACCCGTGTTCGAATAGCACTCTGTTGGTTTTTTTATGTAGCTGGGACACATGGGGCAGCTAAACGTTAGTGAAGTGGGGATCATACCTATGGGAGTGCGAATGTAAACCTAACCTGAGTTCAAGATCTGTAGAAGCATGGGAGGATGTTATGATCTTGGTGTGTGAATTCAATAATGGCTTGAGGTTTTGGTGTAACGGTTTATTACAGATCATCCCTGGTATTACTATAAAAACTTTGATTAGTGATACCCCCATTAGGATTGTCACACACCGTTAATTCTCAGAAAGATTTGAAATGAGTGACATGTAAATGACTAAACTTGTGAGGAGAAGACTCCAACTTATGGGAAATCTACATTTGAACATAATTACTACCATTATCCCTATTATTATGTTATTGTTATTGTTATTGTTATTATTATTATTGATATCTAGGTTATTAGCATTTCGAGAAATGCATCTATCATTATTATTATTATAGTGATGATTGATTTGGAATGAATTTTCACGCAAGGACAACTTGAGACAACAATCTTGTCCAATGTTATCTATGTGCTCTTTGAGCCTAGTACAAATGGACCGACCCATTTCACAGATGTAGGAAAGACCACAAGAAAAATAAATATTGTAAACACCACTATTGAGCTTAGATTCCAGTTGATCCTTGTAATATTTAATGATTATTCTAATATTTATATGGGGTAGAAACATTGATTGAAAATTTATCTTCCTAAGGATCCTAGAAATGATTTCTGAGATACCATTAACATACAGAATGAAAGCACCCATAATTTCCTCTAAAACATAACAATTAAGAGGCTTGGAAAAAGCATACCTATCCTATTTAAAATCAATGGTAATTTGTTTCACACAAAAACCATTAAGCAAAAATGCCTTGGCTAAGTGTTGAAGTTCTAACTCAAGATGTTCATTGTCAGAAATTTTAAAGGATCTCATAGACAGGGTCTGAGGACACCATATTTTTATGCTAGGTGATGGTGTGAATAGGCATGCAAGTATAAATTTGTGTTGGTTTTTTTTCTACAAACCTTCCCAAAAAGAGAGACATCAATTTTTTTCCTCAGAAGGACATCAAGAAAATGCAACTCACCATTTACCTCTACTTATTTGCTAAATAATATGTTGGGTAAAATATTGTTCAAATGAAAATGAAAATTCTCTAGCTTATCCACCCATGTTGGCAACATATATTCATGTCATCAACATACCTTTTCCAACATTTCCATTGAATTGCGAAAGAATTAAAATCTTTCCCTTGAAAGTCCTAAATGAACAGGTTAGAAATAATGGGGATAGAAGAGAACCCATTTCAACCACATCAAGTTTCTCATAAATAAAACCATTGAAGATGAAAAATGTTGATGTACAAAAAATCTCAACCATGAAGTATTTTTAGCATTAATATGTCTACAAACAATTTCTACCATATCATTAATTGAAACCATGGTAAACAAGGAAACCACACCAAAACTAACGAGAATGTCATTGTGTGATAGAGACTTCCCTTTGATAAAGTTGAAAAAATGAGTAAAATATTACATAAATAAGGTACACCTATAGACCAAAGGTTGAATGTTACTATTCAAGAAGCTATCTAATTTATAATAAGTGGAATTTGATGTATCCACGATTGGAAAAAGAGGAACGTTAGTTTCATGAATTTTTTTAGCACTATAAATTCGAGGGGTGATTTCCTGGTTGGGAATGAGGCGTTTCTTAGTGAAATCATCTAAAGAGGATTTATTAGTGGCCCTTGTCACATTGTTAACAATGAGAGAAAAAAGATATCAATCTAACATGTTATAGCAAGCACTATTAACCAAATGGTCTAACATCTTTGTCTCATAGTATAACCTATCCAAAACAACCATAGGATTATATTTGTCAGGATTAGTGATAATGATGTCCTTATTATCATTTATGGACTGTCATTGGCTACAAATTCTTCCTGTTGAAATAGTTTATTTAACAATTTTATCATGTCCTAAGGTTATTACACAATCTTGTCTAATTTCATTGATGACTTCCAACAAGAGAGACCTAACCATTTTATTGTGTTTTGGAGGATTTAATGAAATGTGTAGTCATAAAAAATAATAACCTCCTCCTTAAGACTTCTGTATCATCCTTGGTATTATTATCATGAGTTCGAGAAGTGAGACTTGTGTATCCCATCGCCCCTTTCAGATTGTCACACATCATCAATTCTAGACAAGAGTTTGATTGAATGACATGTAACAAACAAAAATTATGAAAATAAATCTGATGTATGGGAAATCTTCATTTGAACATAACTAATTTCACAACCTCTATCATTACTCTTAGGTTTATTGATCATTATTATTTTCTAAGTTATTAACATTTCTGAAATTCATATATTATTATTATTCACAATCATCCACAATCCTAGTTCAGATCCTATCCTTTAAAAACATTGTTTGCGAGGACACAAAAGAACCAAAATGGTGAGAAGGACCCTAATCTATGACGATATCATAGGTTAAAGCTGAAGGATCATCCTTTATTTTACTATAATGGGATTGACTATAAAGTCCCATGTATCCCATCCCCCCATAAGGATTATCACACACCATTAAGTATAAACAAGAGTTGGACTGAAGGACATGTAATGGACTACACCTATGTGGAAAATAATCCAACTTATGGAAAATCTAGATTTGAACATAACTACCACAATTATACTTATTATCATCATCGTGGTCATCGTCATCATCATCACTATCTTCATTTTCATTGTCATCATCATCATCATCATCATCATCATCATCATCATCAACTTTTCAGACATGGTGTCATCATCATCATCATCGGGTAAGTCATCTCACCATCATCATCGTCATCGTCATCATCATCATCATCCTCATCGTGTCATCGTCATCGTCATCGTCATCGTCATCTGAGAATCGTAACTCCCCCTCTACACTCGATTTTTCATTTTGGTCACTAGGGGTTACTTGTCATCCTCTAGTCATCGTCATCATCATCATCATCGTCATCATTCATCCTAATCGAGGTCATCGTCATCATCATCGTTCATGCTTGTCATCATCATCGTCATGGTCATGTATTTGTCATGGTCATCATCTGATCTCATCCTTGTACTTCGTCATCATCATCTCATCATATAGTCATCGTCATCATCATCTAGGCCATCATCGTCATCGTCATCGTCATCGTCATCGTCATCGTCATCGATCATCGTCATCGTCATAATCATCGTCATTTTGTGTCATGTCTTCAGTAAATCTTCGTTATATTGTCATCGTCATCACATCATCAATGTCATCGTCATCGTCGTCATAAAGTGATGTTTCATCATCAATGTCGTCGTCATGGAAAAATCGATTCTTGGACAATTGTCCTCAATGTTATCGTCATCTATCATCGTCATCGTCATCATCATCGTCATCGTCATCAGTCATCAGTACATTTGTCATGTCATCGTCATCGTCATCGTCATCGTCATCGTCATCGTCATCGTCATCGTCATCGATCATCATCTTTCATCGTCAAGTCCAAGAAACCAAATCTTTCATCGTCATCAATCACTTGAAGTCATCGTCATCCCCAATCGTCATCGTCATCGTCATCTTTCTCGTCATGAATTTCATCGTCATGTCATCGTCTTTCACATCGTCATCATTCACAACTTGTCATCGTCATCGTTTTCCATCATATAGTCATCTCATTGAAACCCTATAAGTCATCATCATCGTCATCGTCATCGTCGTCGTCATATCATCATCATCAACTAAAGGGATTCCATCGTCGTCATCAGTCATCACGTCATCGCCATTTATAGACTCGCCATCATCATCGTCATCTACATCATCGTCATATCATCGTTTCATCGTCATCGTCATCTTCATCGTCATCGTCATCGTCATCGTCATCGTCACATCGTCATCATAGCATCATGAAGCTATACAGCATCGTCATCGTCATCGTCATCGTCATCGTCATCGTCATCGTCATCGTCATCGTCATCGTCATCGTCATCGTCATCGTCATCGTCATCGTCATCGTCATCGTCATCGTCATCGTCATCGTCATCGTCATCGTCATCGTCATCGTCATCGTCATCGTCATCGTCCTCATCATCCTCATCGTCATCGTCGTCTTCATCATCATCATCATCATGGTCATCGTCATCGTCGTCATCGTCATCTTCATCGTCATTGTCGTCATCATTTTCGTCATCATCATCGTCATCCTCGTCATCCTCATCTTCATCATCATCGTCGTCTTCATCGTCGTCGTCATCATCATCGTCATCGTCATCGTCATCGTCATCGTCATCATCATCGTCATCATCATCGTCATCGTCATCGCCATTTAATCATCGTCATGTAGACCCATGGCCATCGTCATCGTCATCGAGAATGATTCATTGTCATCGTCATCGTCATCGTCATCGTCATCATCATCACCATCGTCATCGTCATCACCATCGTCATCGTCATCGTCATCGTCATTGTCATCATCATCGTCATCATCATCGTCATCGTCGTCGTCATCGTCATCGTCATCGTCGTCATCATCATCATCATCGTCATCATGATGTAAAGACTTTGAGCTCATTGACACATGTCTTTATATTTCAATCTCAAAAATTCATTTTCTGTGACATTTCAGAGTTGGGTTCCTTCCATCCAGTAGATGAAATGCCTATCGATCTAATAAACATCTAAATAAAAAATTGTTATTTGTCACTTCCATGGGAACAATGGTTCATGATGTTGGGAATACTCCCTCACTGATGAAATATCTCTTACATGTGCAAACCCAAAGGACACTATCTCGAGTTGTTCTTAAATCTACATAAACACCCTGATATCACAAGAACTTCTCAATCACAATTATTTGAGAAATAATTTCATTTTTAATATAAAAAAAAAGTTGCATAAATCTATATTCCCATAACTAAAATAAAATAACTATTTTGAATAAATTTTAGAGAAAATTAATGTGCGCATTCTATTTTTAAGAAATCCCAAATAAAATCATACCTTGATTGAAAGGACCTAGATGGGAGGGTTGAAAAAGGCCATGAATCTTTCTCTAAGTAGGTTATTTGAAGAAAAAAACAAATTATAAAATATTTGGTGAAAAGACATTTGGAGTTTAGCATAAAGAATATTGATATGTTTGAGTCTTCCCCCAAGGCTTATTTTTTTTGGGAGATTAGACACAAAAGATGTGAGATAATTTAGGTTCTATTTTTTGCATTCTAAATTCTATTGAGTTTACAAGTAAGCTAAGTGAAATGAGATTTTTTTTAATTTCATTTCCTATTGAGAATCTCCAAATCCAAGGAGAATGCACTCATAATTTGATATATTAACCTACGAGAGTGGTTTTAATAGAAAGATTACAATTCCATTTCTAATCCTATCACCACACTATAGGCTGTCATAGCCAAAGTTTATGTAGTGTGACATCAAATATAATCTCTTTGATATGAAGAAAATATTGTAAATATGGGTTTAATATATGATACATCCTCAGTAAATCATTTTGAGAGATCTAACCTTTAGAAGAGACTAAGTCCCATAGGGAAACTAAATATAATCCAAATAATTTTATACTGTGAATTTTTAGAAGAGTAATATTTAAGACATCATTGACTACAGACGACCCAAAATAATGAGCATTGAAAGATAGCTCATTTCCAAAACCATCCACCATCCACTTAAAATGTGGGTTTTAAAAAAGTTATAATTCTTTCCAAATATTTTTAACCAAATAAGATGCCTTAATTATAATTATCACCATGATAATCAAAAGCCTATGAAATCACATGTTTTTCCAACAAAGTTTTCCATGGAAGAATACATCAAAAAATGGTATCTGAACAAGATTTTCTAATTCTCATTTCCCTCCACAAATGTTACTACCCAGTTAGCACAATGAGTAACTCTTTGGTGGTGGATATTGTTGAAAAATTTTACACTTGTGCAAAAATGGGCAACTTGAAACTTTGTTACGATGGATAGCATTGGTGAAGTATACCTAAGCTAGGGGAGATCACATTAGATTATGTCGTTACTACTAATTTATTTTTAAAAGATTACATGAAATCTACAACTATGTGTGCTGTTACAAAATGTAATAGATCACATAGTCTACATTTTCATGACCATCCTTAGAAAAAGAACACAAGCCCCGAAAGATAGTTGTGTTGTCTTGATGAGGACATCCAATTGCAGAGTAGGTGAAGTGTAAAGGTTTGGAACAACAAACATATGTGTAGATCACAGAAAATCAAAGTTCATTACTGAATGTTACAAGTTCTATTCAATGTTCTTTCCTTCATGATTAAGACATTCAATTATGTTACTGATTTGTTTAGTTCATTATACAATCCATATAGAAATCATAAATGTAGAAAGAGATATACAACTCATTTACATAATTCAATGCTTTATTCACAAGGAGAGTCAAATGTTTCCCACACAAGCCATGGGATGTAACTAAAAAGTAAAATATAGCTACTGAAAAGAAAGATACACATGCATGAAAGAGAAAGCAAAGGAGTATGAGGGTGAACCCATCATTGCCTTGTATATTCTTTGTTGCGCAGAGCATCTTCTTGCCAGCTCCTTTCATCCTCCAGGCATGTTACCTGAAAAGTAAAAATAAGGAAATCATCAATAAAGAGCTCAGGATTAATCCATATTCCTACACTATCCTACTTCGTGCATATGAATCTTTCCCTAAGCAGGAGATGTATTCTACTTGAAGGACAAACTGTATACATGTTTTATTCACTTAGAAAGAAGAAAGTAAAAGAAAGAAGAAAACATGGACATGAGAGAGGCCAAAAAGCTTAAATATTTCCTAACTGTTTTCTTAAATATGCAGGTATAGGTTGCAGCCAAAGAGAGAAATAAATAAGTCATAAGTACATGCTAAGAAGAAGGAAGAGTGCACTCAAAGTTCAGCAACCATACCAAAAATGGAAGAAGTTAGATCTCAGAAGAGAGAATGGAAGATAGAAGTACATTTTTCAGTTTGCAAAGAAGAGGGAGAATCAGATTTCAAGAAGCTGAAGGTAAAAGTAAAAGGGATTATAGCTAAAACAGGATGAGAGTGAATATTACGAGAAAAAGCTACAGGGATTCACCTTATAAAATCAACATTTCATATTTTTCATCATACATATCAGAGCTATAATGAAAGGAAATACAATATACAATGCAGAAAAGAAAATGGACTGCACTCTCAATCATCATTTTCAATTACTTGGAGCATTCACTATAACTTAACAGCTAAAAACCATGAAATTTGAAGTAATTTTACAGAGTACATCCTTCCTATGAATTCTAGTTTTCAAATAAAGGAAGTATGAATTACAGATATGCTGCCATATTAAATAAGTACAACTATTTATGCAAGGAAAAGAGTCATAGAAAAGAAATGGAACTACAACTTCAAAAGTATGAAACAGATCAATTTCACAGATCCTCTAAATCTCATAATGACATGAGGTTGTTCTGAATTTCTAAATGCAGTGGATTTCATTCAAAAAAGAAAGAGTACGTCACTATAAACATACAAATTTTCAATAGGTTATCATTGGTGTTAAAATGGGGCTATTAGCTAGTACAAAATTTTGTTTCTACTCTCAAAATGATTAATGGGTTACAACAATTATTTTGATACGAAAGATTCCAATAATAATGAGAAACCAATTTCATTCGAACACTCATCTCAGACGGAATTTCAGTTTTCAAGTGATCTCAGATTGGAGAAGGATTAAAGTGAGTATGCTTAAAGGAGTGCTACATAATCCTCAAAGGATCAAGTTGATCCTTAACAGTGAATTACGATAGAATTGATTTTCTAGAATACAAAAATCAACCCAAGAATTTCATAAAAGAGCTGAAATGATATACAAAACATATTTTTATAGAGAACAAAACTAATACACACAGTTGTTGAGTTTCATATTTCAACAATGGCGTTCATAGTGAAACAAAACTATCAGAGGAAGGATGAAAATAAAATCTACATCTACCCAAAGATCTTTCAGAAGTAAATTCAAACACAGAATATTTAACTCTAAGCAATCATGAAATTGATGGAATCATAGATTTACCTTAAAAGTAGCGTTACAGGAAAGTTCTCAAAATCCATACAAAGTAGAGGCCCCAGGACGAACCATCAAAGTCAAAAATAATCAAGTAACAAATCTTGTGATACAGGTAATGGGTCTGAGATATTCTTCAAGATCCAAAGTTTTCAGAAAGCTTCAAAAGTGGCGCTTCAATGCAACATTGACAAGATTCACACAAATTTGGCTAGGAGAATGAACTCACTAATCCTTCTAAATCGATTAGAGGCAAAATTTAGAAAACATAATACAATCTGAGACCTTTCTATCAAAGAATTAAATTTTTGGTTTGTCTTTCAAAATATCTAATCAGGGTATGAGTAGATTATGTGACCAACATATACCTACAATCACCATTTTAAGGCTAGAGAAGTCAAAGTACAGAGAAAATGTAGGCCTGCAAAGATATACAGATAAAAATCTCAATGAAGAATCTAGATCGAGGGATAGAAAAGCAAAATATGGAATACCCAGAACATAAACTATCTAGCAAACCCTCCATAGTCGGTTCGAAGAAAGCTAAAAGTAATAAACAAGAAAGTTATGGTGACACAAGCTTATCAATATCAAGCAAAACAGAGTATTCATACTATTGAGCCATTCATAATAGGGTGATTCCAAAGTTACCTCTAACCGTGGTCAAAAGAAGTTCAAACGGTAATGGTCGAATCCTTGAAAATAAAGAAGCTTACCATCCTCGTCAAATAGTGATGCCAGTTATAGGGAACTGAGCTCAGTAGAGGTCGACATGGTAGCCATTCTTTCATAAAACTGAATTTACAGATTTCGAATGGAACATCCATGGTGGCCATTTCAAAGAAAATCCTACAGAGACAAAATATACCAGTGCTCGGGCCCCTTCCAGAGCTCAGGAAGCTTCAACAATGGTTTCAATAAAAAATTTCCAGGGCTTTACCTGAAAAATAGAAAAAATAAATGAGATGATCATTAGGGTTGATGGCCCTTTACTGCATAAGCTCAAGAGGTGAGTTAAATGGAACTCAACCATAGTCATAGAATCAAAGGTAGAGAAGAAAAATTACATGGATCAATGGTCTAGAGACGAGCTTATAGATCAAAGAATAACCACAGTTAGCCTCCCACCGACCAACATTCAATGCAGACTGTAATCCTAACTAAGGGTCAGGATCAATGGTGCAAGTCCATCAGGGACAAAGATTGATGGTCTTCATCAAGGACCAAAACCAACTAGGGTTAAAAAATTCATATATGTGGCGAGCTTTCATAAAACCCTAATTACGGTGGGGTTAAATTGCCACCGACCAACATGCCAAGGGTGAGTCATCATGGAGGAAGGGGCCAGCCCATGTCATTGAATCAAAAAAAATCATTGCATTCAAAATTTAAAAGACCAACTATAGTCTAGAATTTAAATAATGCCAAAAGACGACCAAATTATGCCACAATGATCACTGAAAAGGTGAAATATTTTAACCATATACTATTCAAGCATGCAAGCCGACAAGTATTACATGGTCGTGTATGTCCAAAAGGTGGCAAAGTATATAGTGTAGCCTATGTCAAATAATCAAAGGCGACCGAGTATGGTGTGGTAACTATTACAAATGCCCCATGTGTATCTAAAACTATGGTAATGAGCTAAGTCCACAAAGGTGGCCACACCAAGCAAGTTGGAGGTGGTCCCCACAAGGAGATTTGAGTGGAGTTACAGAGTGTCATTCATGTGACCACTTAGAAAGAGATGTCATTGTCAGAGTATGTACACATGAACAATGGTCCCCACATGGGATATTTTATTTTACAAATATCACATTTTTTTTGAATTATTCACTCACAGGAAGGGAATTAATTTTGTTACATGCTTCACAAGAAGACAGAACAGAGAAGAGACAGAGTTACATGTCATGAAAACAGACTTTCCTAGTGAGCAATTTTATTTTTTGGCAAAATTATTCACCCAGCTTTATTAAAAATAGAACAATCAACTTCAGTTAACTAGATGTAATCAAAGGCTATTAATGCCTCTTGTACTAGTTTGTATTATTTTATCCCTTTATTTATTATTAATTAAATAAAGGATAAAATTAGGATGCATGGGTGAGTACAAGCCTTAGGCTATTTTTAGGAAGGGGGTGAAATTTATTTTGCTATATATTGTGTGCCTTTGCAAAGCATAGGGATTCTACTTGGAGGAATTTTGGATACATGAGTACTAAAGCAAATTTTGCCAATTTTTCCTTCTGAGTGTGAAGTGTTTTCTACCTTTCCAAGTTATTTTGTAGTCTTATGTATGTTATATTAATCTTGTGAATGAAAATTCCCTGATTAACCACCTTACCCTGCTGCAAATTCTAGTCCTTTCTGTTTAATTTTTAATGTGCAAGTTAGCTTATTAGTACTGTTGTGATCCTCCCTCAGTACAATCAAGTGTTTTTCCCATAGATATTCTACAAAAAAAACTATTGGTTCATGCATCAAGAATCCTTCATAGATCAGTTGTGTATATACTTAATCAAATCCCTCACACAAATTTGGTGTATCACCTTAGTTTTAATCATTTTACAGTCATCTTTTACTCTCAAACTCCCAGAAAGTAGTTTAAGATACACCAATAAGGAACCGGCCTTGATACCAGAGACTCACCTCGAATTAGGTATACCCACATACTTGAGGTGTTTCCATTGTATCTAAAAGAGATAGAGAGAGATCATTTGTGCAAGCTTAGAAAACCTGAAGCCATCTCTCTACAGGGTGCACTTTCAAGAGATAAATTTTTTTGGCACACCCGGTGGGACCATGAATCAGATCTGCATGCGAGTTTTAGACCTATAGTAGATCTACAGTAGATTTATAGCAAATTAAAAGTCACTTTCAGGAGCAAGCTGAAGAGAATTTATTCTAAATATTTTATGATCTTTTGGTGACTCCGTAAAGGTGAATTTAGACCAGTATTACAGCATGTTCCATGCCTAAAGTGACTACAAGATCATCGATAAGAGGAATTCCTTCTGATTTTGTTTCTTTACCTTTGAATTCTACTAAAAGGAGAAGAGTTGGTAATACTTTGCCTTATAATAGACCTGGTTTTGGTAACCCGCCTCCTAATATTCCTTCATCGCGTGTCAATGTTTCTATCAATATCTCATTTTTTCCAATGGCCCTTTAACCACCCAGGAAATTTGTTCCCTTTACTAATGGCAGCCCATTAGTAATTCCATTTTATCATGACATTCCCAATGCTGCCATTAAAATTTTGCCATCATTCACGGGTGAAAATCAGGTTACACGAACTGAACATATCAAATATGTTGCAGCCCTATGTGTAGTCCATAATATCACTCATGAAGATGTAGCTCTAAGACTTTTAGTTGCAACTTCTAAAGGGCAAGCCTTGCAATGGTATAGAAACCGAGAAATCAGAAGCATAGGAAGTTGGGATATTTTAGGTGAAAAATTGCTGAAACAGTTCCAGGAAAATTTAGATCATTTTTCTCTCATTGAACAGTTGTCCACTATTAAAAGAGCTCCCAACGAATTTATGTCTAGTTTCAATATCCATTTTGCCAGAACTTGGAAGAGAATTCTAGCAAGTGTCAAGCCTCAAGCTGATCATGCTTTCCTTTATTATCTTAGAGCATTAAACAGTGATATATCAACTATGATTTAGTCAATGGGTGGAGAGACACTCCCAACAGCTTATGATATTGCTATCCGAGCTGAAAAATAGTCTTATTCAAGCTAGAAAATTTGTGCCAAGGCCATCAATGCCTTTTTTCAGCAGATTTAGCACCTACTCCTCAGTGTATTACAATCATAGAGCCCACTATTGTAGCTCCATCAGATGTTGTATTCAAATATTTACAGACTATGGGAAATAAGTTGACTTCAATTGAGAACAAAATTGCATTACCTAGCAGACCCTACCAAGATCCTTATTAGCCCTACCAACAGAATCAAGAAAACAGGCAGCCCTATCAATAGAATCAGAATTATAGGTAGCCTTACTAGCAAAGGCAATTTGACCCAAAGGCTCCTAGTTCTTCTAATGCTTTAGTTCCAGTTAATATGGCTATAGAGGAGTGGTGTCAGCCTTGTAATCAACCTCATCTAGTTGTAACTTGCCCAAATGCTTTTCTGAATCTGAATCTTGTTGCACAAACTATATTTGAAACATCGTTTATGCCTCAAATGGAGGGTGGGCAGTAAGAAACTCATGTTCAGAAAACACTTGAACAAAATCTAGTTAGTTTTAATGAGGAGGATTTCATTGCAGTCAATACTAGGGATCAAGGGAGGGCTGCTGAAAGTCAAAAGCAACAAAATAGGCCTATCCTGCCTACTATCATTGGCAAGACAACATATACAACTCCAAAGTCAACTAGTAACCCTGTTGTTCCTCAAAAAATAAGCAAGTGTCCCAGTTGATAAAATTCATCAAAGACAGCTACAACATGATCCAAGAAGACTATTTATACCTCAGATATCCAAGGCAGTTGAAGCAGAATCTATTTTTGCTAAGGCCTACTCTAAAATAGTTGATTATGTCTCTAAGACAGTTGCTTCTTTTAACATTGTTGATGTAATGAAAAATCATAACGTTAACATCTCAATGTGGGACGCTCTAAGTATTCCTGGACAACAAGATTTACTTTCTCATGAACTAGCTAAGTTGCAGATTTCTTCAAGTACAACAGAAAAGGAAGTTCAGAAGATAGACATGGTCCTTGGAACGTTTGAGCAAGACTGTATTAAAGAAGTTAAGTGGATGGTTCAGAAAGTTCTGAATGCTCATGACATTAAGAAACCACCACCATTTTATTTATCACTAATTATTGAAGAACATTTAGTTCATAATTGCATGGTGGACAGTGGCACAAGTAGCACAGTTATGCCAAAATCGATTGCAGAAAAATTAGGCTTGCAGTATGAGCCTACAGAAAGGAGTGTCTTACAGCTTGATGGGACAGTAACTAATATGGTTGGTATAATCAAAAATTTGGAGGTAACGTTGTGTGTTTGCCAAAATGTTTCTATTCTACAAGATGTTACTATTGTGGATCTACCTCCATACTTTTCCTTGTGCTTATCTAGATATTTCACAACAAAAATAGGAGGTTATCTCTCTTTAGATTGGTCCTTCTTATTTTTTACCGCACATTATGGAACTAAGGTTACTATCAATTTAGAACCATTGGCCAGATTCTATATTGAGCCTCATTCTCCAAATGCAGTAGCTAATTACTCATCTTTAGAGCAATCTGATTTTGATGATGTAGCTCAGGTTTCAACATTAGATGGTGTTTCTAACTTGTTTATGGATGAAAAGACATCTGAAGAACATGCTCATGATTATTTTAAGGAAGTTGAAGAACACCTTTTTGGTGTGTATTGTATGCATGAAGAAAATACACCACTTCCCTTGCTGTCTAAAACAAAAAATTCAGCAGAAGGGATTTAGAAGCTTCATTTTGATGGATCTAAGAATGAGAAAGGCCAATGAGAAGGTTTTGATGCTCACTTCCCCAACAAACGAAAGGTATTTCTCAGCTTTGAGTCTCCAATTTTCATGCACTTGTAATGTAGCTAAATACGAAGCATTAATTCATGGCTTACTTTGGGCCAGAAAAAGAGGTATCAGCACATTACAAATCTTTGGTGATTCTGAGTCAGTTATCAATCAAGTAAAAAACTTCAATGTTTGTAAGAATCCACTAATGAAGTCTTACAGACATAGAGTTTCAGACTTAATGGAATATTTTGAAGCTATTAATATTTAGTCTATTCCTAGAGCTAAAAAACAAGCATGTAGATAGACTTGTAATAGTTGGTGCTAGTTTCAAAGTGCTGGAACGGATGGAAAACAACAAAATTCAGCTTCATATTAAGATAATTCTTAGGCCTTCTATACATGATAATGAATCAAATTGGCAAGTTTTTGAAAGTGATGATCAAATCAGCAAGTTTTTACAGCAAGAAGCTGAATTTTCTGCGGTAAATCAGGATAAGTTACAACATATATATGGTGATCATATTGTCTAATTAAAGACAAATAAATTTCCTCAAGGTCTTGTCACTTTGGAAGACATCTTCAGTACAAATGATCAGTAAAGAAAAGATAAAACTAAGCTTTCAACACATGCTGATAACTATGAAGAGATTTCAATTGATGAAGGGAAAAATTTACTTCTTGGAAAGGTATGTTCCTTAACCGAAAAGCAGTCATTTATTAATCTTTGCAAAGAGTTTAAGGATGTCTTTACTAGAAATACCAAGACCTGAAAGGGTTTGATCCCAGTTTAGCAAGACATACTATCGAATTACATCGAAATGCTAAGATTGTAAGACAGAAACAGAGGCCTGTAAATCCAAAAATAGAACCTCTGATGAGGAAAGAATTATCTAAATTGATTGAATAAGGTATTATCATTTCAGTTAAGCATTCCAGTTGGGTAGCCAATCTTGTTCTATTAGGAAGAAGAACGGTGAAATCATACTATGTGTAGATTTTAGAGATCTTGATAAAGCTTCATTAAAAGATCAGTACTCACTTCCGAATATGGATAAAATTTTGAGAACAGTCTCAGGTTCAAATAGACTATCTCTTCTAGATGGTTATAGTGGCTATAATCAGATTTTAGTCTGAGAAGAAGATAGATACAAAACAACTTTTACCACCAAGTGGGGTACCTATGCTTACAAAAGAATGCCTTTTGGTCTTTCAAATGCCAGTGAAACGTTTCAACGTGCAATGGACATGGATTTTCGTAGCTTATTAAATAAATGCATCCTTGTCTATTTAGATGGTGTGGCTATATTTTCAAAAGATTCTGAAGAACATCGAATGCATTTAAGATAGAATTTCAAACTATGTAGGTACTTTGGAATATCTTTAAATCCCAAGAAGTTGATCTTTTAAGTACATCAAGGTAAATTACTTGGCCATATTATTTCTAAAAAAGGTTTAGCAATTGATCCTTTTAGAATCAAAGCTATATCATAGCTATCATTTTCTCATCATAAGAAAGCATTGCAAAGTTTTCTTGGAAAAATAAACTTTCGTAGAAGATTTGTTCTAATTTCACAACATTGGTTAAACCGTTAATAGCTATGTTAAAGAAAGAGAAAACTTTCCCTTGGACCAGCGAAGGAAGGGAAGGTTTTGAAGCAATAAAATTAGCTATCTCTCAGGCACCTACTCTTGCAAATCCAAATTTTGATAAAGATTTTACAATGTATGCAATTGTAGGAGATGAAACAATCTTAGCTATTTTGACTCAGGTTAATGATGAGAATATTAAGTAGTTAATTGCTTTCTTTGGACAGAGTTTACATGATTATGAAACAAGGTACACATTTCTTGAAAAAAAAGTACATTCAGTAGTTAGAGGACTAAATAATTTTAAGTACATGCTTTCAAACAATAAAATTCACGTTCCTGTTTCTTATCCAAGTGTGAAAGTTTTCCTTTTGAATAAATAATTGAATGAGAAAAGAGCAGGCTAGATAACGAAGGTTATGGAATATGATGTTGATATCCGGGTTGCTAAGATGGTTCGAGGTAGAGGTTTATGTGAACATCTAATTTCTGATATGGAAAAACAACAAGCTACAAAACCCAAAGATTCTGAACAACATGCTGAAATTGCGTATCAACAATCAAATATCATGGTCCAACTAGAAAATTAGCAACCTGAACTTGCTCAAGAGATCCAAGAATCAAGGTGAATGACTGATTGCTAGTTTCAAAGTGCTGGAACAGATGGAAAACAACAAAATTCAGCCTCATATTAAGCTAATTGTTAGGCCTTCTATACATGATAATGAATCAAATTGGCAAGTTTTTGAAAGTGATGATCAAATCTTCATATTTTTGCAGCGAGAAGCTAAATTTTCTGCACTAAATCAGGATAAGTTACTACATATATACAGTGATCGTATTGTCAAATTAAAGACAAATAAATTTCCTCGCAGTCTTGTCACTTTGGAAGACATCTTCATTATAGATGATCAGTTAAGAAAAGATAGAAGTAAGCTTTCAACATATGCTGATAACTATGAAGAGATTTCAATTGATGAAGGGAAAAATTTACTTCTTCGAAAGGTATGTTCCTTAACCGAAAAGAAGTCATTTATTAATCTTTGCAAAGAGTTTAAGGATGTCTTTGCTAGAAATACCAAGACTTGAATGGGTTTGATCCCAGTTTAGCACAACATACTATCAAATTACATCAAAATGCTAAGCCTGTAAGATAGAAACAGAGGCCTGTAAATCCAAAAATAGAACATCTGATGAGGAAAGAATTGTCTAAATTGATTGAATCTGGTACTATCATTTCAGTTAAGCATTCCAGTTGGGTAGCCAATCTTTTTCCTGTTAGGAAGAAGAACGGTGAAATCATACTATGTGTAGATTTAAGAGATCTTAATAAAGCTTCATTAAAAGATCATTACCCACTTCCGAATATGGATCAAATTTTGAGAACAGTCTCAGGTTCAGATAGACTATCTCTTCTAGATGGTAACAGTGGCTATAATAAGATTTTAGTCTGACAAGAAGATAGACACAAAACAACTTTTACCACCAAGTAGGGTACCTATGCTTACAAAAGAATGCCTTTTGGTCTTTAAAATGTCGGTGCAACGTTTCAACATGCAATGGACATGGCTTTTTGCAGCTTATTAAATAAATGCATCCTTATCTATTTAGATGATGTGACTATATTTTAAAAAGATTCTGAAGAACATCTAATGCATTTAAGATAGAATCTCCAACTATGTAGGTAGTTTGGAATATCTTTGAATCCCAAGAAGTTGATCTTTTAAGTACGTTAAGGTAAATTACTTGGCCATATTGTTTCTAAGAAAGGTTTAGCAATTGATCCTTTCAAAATCAAAGCTATATCATAGCTATCATTTCCTCGTCATAAGAAGGCATTGCAAAGTTTTCTTGGAAAAATCAACTTTGTTAGAAGATTTGTTCTACATTTCGCAACATTGGTTAAACCGTTAATAGCTATGTTAAAGAAAGAGAAAACTTTCCCTTGGACCAGCAAAGGAAGGGAAGGTTTTTAAGTAATGAAATTAGCTATCTCTCAGGCACCTACTCTTCCAAATCCAAATTTTGATAAAGATTTTACAATGTATGCACTTTTAGGAGCTGAAACAATCTTAGCTAATTTGACTCAGGTTAATGATGAGAATATTAAGCAACTAATTGCTTTCTTTGGACATAGTTTACATGATTTCAAAACAAGGTACACATTTCTTGGAAAACAAGTACTTTCAGTAGTTAGAGGACTAAAGATTTTTAAGTACATGCTTTCAAACAATAAAATTCACGTTCCTGTTTCTCATCCAAGTGTGAAAGCTTTCCTTTTGAATAAAGAATTGAATGAGAAAAGAGCAGGCTAGATAATGAAGGTTATGGAATATGATGTTGATATGCGGGTTGCTAAGACGGTTCGAGGTAAAGGTTTATGTGAACATCTAATTTCTGATATGGAAAAAAAAACAAGCTACAGAACCCAAAGATTTAGAACAACATGCTGAAATTACGTATCAACAATCAAATATAATTGTCGAACTAGAAAATTAGCAACCTGAAGTTGCTCAAGAGATCCAAGAATCAAGGTGAATGACTGATTGCTAGTTTCAAAGTGCTGGAACAAATTGAAAACAAAAAAATTCATCCTCATATTAAGGTAATTGTTAGGCCTTCTATACATGATAACGAATAAAATTGGCAAGTTTTTGAATGTGATGATCAAATCTACAGGTTTTTGCAACAAGAAGCTAAATTTTCTGCACTAAATCAGGATAAGTTACTGCATATATATGGTGATCATATTGTCCAATTAAAGACAAATAAATTTCCAATAAGGTCTTGTCACTTTGGAAGACATCTTCAGTACATATGATCAGTTAAGAAAAGATAGAAGTAAGCTTTCAACACGTGCTGATAACTATGAAGAGATTTCAATTGATGAAGGGAAAAATTTACTTCTTGGAAAGGTATGTTCCTTAACTGAAAATCAGTCATTTATTAATCTTTGCAAAGAGTTTAAGGATGTCTTTGCTAGAAATACCAAGACCTGAAAGGGTTTGATCCTAGTTTAGCACAACATACTATCGAATTACATCAAAATTCTAAGCCTGTAAGATAGAAATAGAGGCCTATAAATCCAAAAATAGAACCTCTGATGAGGAAAGAATTTTCTAAATTGATTGAATCTGGTATTATCATTTCAGTTAAGCATTCTAGTTGGGTAGCCAATCTTGTTCCCGTTAGGAATAATAATGGTGAAATCATACTCTGTGTAGATTTCAGAGGTCTTAATAAAGCTTCATTAAAAGATCATTACCCACTTCCGAGTATGGATCAAATTTTGAGAATAGTCTCAGGTTCAGATAGACTATCTCTTCTAGATGGTTACAGTGGCTATAATAAGATTTTAGTCCGAGAAGAAGATAGATACAAAACAACTTTTATCATCAAGTGGGGTACCTATGCTTACAAAAGAATGCCTTTTGGTCTTTCAAATGCCTGTGCAACGTTTCAACTTGTAATGGACATGGCTTTTCACAGCTTATTAAATAAATGCATCCTAATCTATTTAGATGATGTGACTGTATTTTCAAAAGATTCCGAAGAACATCTAATGCATTTAAGATAGAATTTCCAACTATGTAGGTAGTTTGGAATATCTTTGAATCCCAAGAAGTTGATCTTTTAAGTACATCAAGGTAAATTACTTGGCCATATTATTTCTAAGAAAGGTGTAGCAATTGATCCTTTAAAAATCAAAGCTATATCATAGCTATCATTTCCTTATCATAAGAAGGCATTGCCAAGTTTTCTTGGAAAAATAAATTTTTTGTAGAATATTTGTTCTAGATTTCACAACATTGGTTAAACCATTAACAACTATGCTAAAGAAAGAGAAAGATTTCTCTTGGACCAGCGAAGGAAGGGAAGGTTTTGAAGCAATAAAATTAGCTATCTCTCAGGCACCTACTCTTGCAAATCCAAATTTTGATAAATATTTTACAATGTATGCAATTGTAAGAACTGAAACAATCTCAGCTATTTTGACTTAGGTTAATGATGAGAATATTAAGCAGCCAATTGCTTTCTTTGGACAGAGTTTACATGATTACGAAACAAGGTACACATTTCTTGAAAAACAAGTACTTTTAGTAGTCAGAGGACTAAAGAATTTTAAGTACATGCTTTCAAACAATAAAATTCACGTTCTTATTTCTCATCCAAGTGTGAAAGCTTTCCTTTTAAATAAAGAATTGAATGAGAAAAGAGCAAACTAGATAATGAAGGTTATGGAATATGATGTTCATATCCATGTTGCTAATTCAGTTCGAGGTAAAGGTTTATGTGAACATATAATTTCTGATATGGAAAAATAGCAAGCTGCAGAACCCAAAGATTCAGAACAACATGCTGAAATTGCGTATCAACAATCAAATATCATGGTCCAACTGGAAAATCAGCAACCTGAACTTGCTCAAGAGATCCAAGAATTAAGGTGGATGACTGATTTGGTTAATTACTTAGAACATGGTACCTATTCGGAAGGTATGGATAAGAATAAATGAAGATATTTAAGATTACAAGCTATTCCTTTACTTTTCGTTGATGGTGTGTTGTTCAAAAGGGATATAAATGGGATCTTGTTGCGATGTTTTGATTATGATAAAATTCAGAAAATATTATCAGAATTCCATGAAGGACCTGCAGGAGGTCACTTCTCAGCACATACTACAGTTTTAAAAATTATGAAAGAAGGTTACTATTGGTCTAGCATATTCAAAGACTATTTTGAATGGATTAGAAAGTGTAAGAAATGTGTTTTTTTGTTGGAAAAGAACATCTTGCTTCGTTACCTTTATAACCTATTTCAGCTGATCAGCCTTTTATGTAGTGGGGTCTTGATTTTACTGGCATGATAAACCCACCTTCATCATAAGGACATAAGTGGATCTTAACTTCTACAGATTATTTTACACAATGGAATGAAGCAATAACCTTGAAAGATGCTAATGAAGCTTCGATTTGGAGGACCCTGGAAGGGGATAGGATTGGGTGCATTTTTGTGTCAAACATGTTCCATTGGTATGGGATAGAGGGTGCAAGAAAATGTTCCATCACCTACTAAAAACAAATGGTGCATGCTCATTTGTAGAGACAAGAGGGGGCTGAAAAATGGCTTGCAGAGCACCTTCTGGGGTCACATGAGGGATTGAGGGCCGAGTTCGGCATAGGACATATTTTTTATGTCCCAAATGTCATAAGGGGATGAGACACATGGTGAAAAAATATGCATCCTCTCCTATTGTAATGAGATTACTTGTATAAATCTGATTATCAACAACAATAGAACACTAAAGAACACAAGATTTCAAATAAATGATCTCGATATGCAAGTAGGATAGGTCAGCCACTTTGAGGAGGAAACCTTCAAACCATAAAATAAGACTCAAATGCTCAATATGATTCTTAAATACTCCTCAATACCACCTATATATACCACTCCTATGTTATGTCCAACACCAAGGCCGATCTACTAAACATATGAAAGGATAAATGAATAACATATGACAAGAAGAGAGATTATATAAGCCACAAGTTGGCACTACATATCCAACATAAGTTATAAGAATAAGGGCATAACATTCCCCTCCCCTTAAAATAAATAGTGTCCCTAATGTTGGTAATCCCTAGATTTTGTTTCACAAATGCTTCATCCTCCCATGATGCATCCTTAATATTCATATTCTTCAACTTGATCAGGTACTCAGTAGTGACTCTGGTGCTTAAACTTTTGATTTGTGTCTGAAGAATACCTTCAAGTTCCAATATGATCCTTCCTTCCTTATCATTTTTAGGAAGAACTAACTGGGTGGAAGTTTTCTATCCAATAACTTTCTTCAAGCATGAAACATGGAAGACTGGATGCATTTTACTTCCTTGAAGGGAGCTTTTGCTTATATGCCACACTACCATTTTTTTACAACACTTAGTAAGGATCAGAGTATTTAGGAGAAATCTTATCATCCTTATTTTTTTGTTTTAATGATAACTACTTATATGGCTAAAACCATACAAAAACAAATTTATCCTCTTCATAGTGTTTCTCACTGCGATGTTGATCAACTTGTTCCTTCATGCGGTTTTGTGCTCTTGCCAAATTATTTCTAACACTAGAGATTACCTCATGTTGGTGTTGAATTTTATCTTCAATTTCTCTCACCTTAGGTTTAACCTTCAAGATAGAGAAGAGTGATAGAGGATGGTACCCATAAAGTTCCAAAAATGGATATATTTTGGAGGAGGTATGAAATGAAGTATCATACCACCATTCTGCAAGTGGCAACCATTGCACCCAACATTCTTGTTTTGAATTAAAACATTAAAGATATCTGTCCAAAAATTTATTTACCACCTCATTTTACCCATCTCATTGAGGATGATAAGATGAACATTGGGCTAGTTACATACCCAAACACGATAAAAAATCTGTTAAAAAATTACATGTAAATATTAGATCAAGATCACTTAAAATAATTTTGGGCATGCCATGGAGATTTTTAACCATGTCCATAAATGAGATGGAAATTGTACTAGCTGTGAAAGGATGAGCCATGACACAAAAATGAGCAAACTTAGTAAGTCAATCCACCACAACCATGATGACACTTTTCCCTTCTAATTTAGTAAATCCTACAATGAAATCCATCAATACCTCTTCCCATATCTTGTTAGGAATAGACAAAGGTTGGAGAAGACCTGGTGTCTTAATGGTCTCGCCCTTATTACATTGAAAAACCAAACATTCTATAAATTTTTTTTAAACATATCCTTTCAACTCCTCCCAAAATAAATAATGTTGAACTCTCTGATAAGTTTTTAGCAACCCAGAATGGAAACCTAATGGAGAAGAGTGAAGCTATGAAAGAACATTGTATTTCAAGGAAGAGTTCTTAACCAAATATAACCTATCTTTATACCACAACGTATCCCCCTTCCATAGAAATTGTTCTGATATGGTTGGATCTGTCTGGAGATTCTAAATGAGATTATGGGTTGTTGCATCTTTTTGCCAATCTTCCCTTGTTTGATCTACTATATCTGCCTTTAGTATGCAGATGGCATAGAACAATGCTTATGTGGACTCATCCCTCCTAAATAGAGCATCAACAACCACATTTTCCTTCCCTTTCTTATAAATAATCTCAAAACCATACCCAAACATCTTAGTGACCCATTTTTGTTGCTCTTCTAAATATAGTCATTTCTCCAAGAAGTATTTAAAACTATCATGATCAGGTTTTACCTTGAATTGTCTACCCATTAAGTATGGTGTCCATTGTTTAATTGCATGTAGTATTACAATCATTTCCTTCTCATATGTGGGCTTCAATAAGTTATTTCCTTTTAGTTTCCACCACTCAAATGCTATCGATTCTCCTTCTTACATGATTACTTCTCCGATCCCATTTCTTGAAGCATCACATTCAACTATGAAGGTCTTGGAGAAATCTAGAGTTTTCGATACTGGAGTGGAGTACATTACCACCTTCAATTATTTGAATGCCTTAGAGGCTCCCTCATTCCAATGATAGGAGTATTTCTTCAATAATTTTGTAACTGGTGTTGCTATACTGCTATAGTTTTTTACAAATCTTCAATAGTATGCTTTGAGACCTAAGTAACCTCATAAATGCTTGAGGGTTCTTGGGTGTTCCCATTCCACCATTGCCTAGATCTTGTGAAGTTCCACCTTAACAAATTAACGAGAGACAATATGGCCCAAGTATTCCACTTCTTGTACCCCAAAAGAAAACTTCGAAATCTTGGCATATAGTTGATGTTTCTCTACGACCTCCAATACTATACTCACATCATGTAAATGTTTCTCCCAAGATTTTCTATAGATGAGGATATCATCAAAAAATACCAAGAAAAATTTCCTTAGGAAGGATCTAAATATTGAATTCATCAAACTTTGAAATATGGATGGTGCATCAATAAGACAAAAAGGCATCACTAGGAATTCATAATGCCCTTGATGAGTTCTAAAGGTTTTCTTATGAATATCTTATTTCTTTACTCCAATTTGGTGATACCCAGAACACAGATCTAGTTTTGTAAAATAAATTACACCATGCAGCTCATCTAATAAACCTTCAATGAAAGGAATAGGAATCTTATATTTGATAGTGTACTTGTTGAGTTATTTTTACTCTAGACACATGCTCCATCTTCCATCCTTGTGGAACACCATTACCACTAGAGAATAATACCAATTTCAAACATCTCCTCCATCATATTCTTGATCTCTCTCTTTTTCAAATATGGGTATCTATAAGGCCTGATGTATGGGGGTTGGCTTCCTAAAATTAACTGAATGGCATGATCATGATGTGTTTTAGGGGTAAATCCTCTAGGATCCTTGAAGACAAATGCATGTTGCTCAATAACCTATTATAAATGAGGATGCACTACCATCTTTGGTGGTTGAAATTCCATGAAGAAAAATCATGCTACAAAAACTTTATTCCCCATCTTAAGAATATTCTACATTTGGTGAGAATTAACCACCAGAGGAGTTTTTTCTTGTAGTCCTCTAAGTTTAATTTTTGTACCCTTATAATTAAAGTGCATGAACAATTCCTAGAAATTTATCTCTATTGTGCCCAAATTTTTAGCCACTGAACACCTAAAACAATATTAACTCTGTCCATGGGATTAGCAAACATCATACATTCCAATGTGTAGTCACCCATCATAAGTCTTATTTTATGGAATTTACCATTACATTTGATTACGCCACTATCTACGATCTTTACTTGAAATTTAGGCGTTGGGTAGATGAAACAATTTAGCCTTACTTCCAGCGTACGATTGATGAAATTATGCATTCTCACTAAATCAATCAATATTGTCACCTTTTTCTTCTTAGCACGACCTGAAGGGTTTATGGAGTACTAATACCTAATAGAGCATGACATGAGATAGTGGGCTAGGAATATTCAAATTCTACCTCTAGTATTTCCACTTCCTTGCTTGATGTTTCCTCATATTCTTCCTCATCACCAGTCCCTTCAATGTAATTTTTTTTCTCGACACATTTATGATTTTGTCCATATTTTATGTCACAATTAAAGCATAACCCTTTTACTCTTTTTTCTTCAATTTGATAAGGTTTCAGCCAAACTGGTCGATGGTACGATGTAGGCAAAGTGCTACGATCTTTTATGTTAGTGAAGGAATGCCTTCTACTGGAAAATAATATTTGTCTACCCTTTGTGCCATGATAATACAATAAAATAACTTTAGTTGATTAAATATGCACAACTCGTGCTCAATGTGGTCCTTAAGAATCTCAAGAAATAGGTCATTCAGATACTCTTTTGTAGTATCCTCAACACACAAGGAAATATTTTGGAATTGATCGACATACTCCTTTACTAAACTTGTTTGTCATAACTTTGCTATTTGGATAAAATAAATGTGACACACTATAACCAGAGTGTAATTGAAGCTCTTCAGTGGAAAATGTCAATGTGACACTTAAACCATTTTTCTTCCTTCGAGAACGATACTAAATTTTTTTTTAGGTTCTAGATATAAGGAATCCATTGTCAACATCTGGATGGGACGTATGGAGATAAAATAAATTCTCCATTTGGGTACTCCAGTTGAGTGGATCCTATTGTTACAAAAATTTAACCTTGTTCAAAGACCAGGAAACATCATGGATTTTAACAGGATACTCATAGGCAGATAGATAATCATGTATCTTGTTTCATAGCCGGGGAAGCAATTTATCTGACTTGTTGTCACTCAGGATTTGAAGGGAGTGGGTAGCACCTTAGGGTGTGATATGATCCTAACTATTTGAGGTTTTACCTTTCAACCAAGGTGAGAGAACCTATTTTGAAAACTCTATTTATTGAAGAACAATGATGAATCCTAGTGGAAAATGTCAATGTGACACTTAAACCATTTTTCTTCCTTTGAGCACATAACCAACGATACTAAAAAAAATTTAGGTTCTAGATATAAGGAATGCATTGTCAAATTTTATCTAGATGGGATCGTATGGAGATAAAATAAATTCTCCTTTTAGGTACTCCAGTTGAGTGGATCCTATTGTTACAAAAATTTAACGTTGAGAGAAACATCATGATTTTAACAGGAACTCATAGGCATCATGTATTTCTAGAGAAGTAATTTATCTGACTTGTTGTCACTCAGGCTTTGAAGGGAGTGGGTAGAACCTTAAAAGGGTGTGATCTGATCCTAAATATTTTAGGTTGTGAGAACCTATTTTTTAACCTCTATTTATTGAAGAGCAATGATGAATCCTTTTTTTGCATAGATTTTATGGAGAAGACATTGGGAAGATATGATCAACACACAAGATCTACCTCTCAGCTGAGATCATGGAGATATTTTCACAACAAGGAAAAGGTTACTAAAGACATTTAAGACCCTGATTGCTTCTGCATGTTCTAGTAATAGAGAGTATGAATTTATATACATACAAGGACAAACAAGGGTAGTGCAAGTATGATTGGTTGTTGTTAAATGAATTTTTGGTTGGAGGTGGGGCAGGGTGAAACTAGATTCACCAGATCCTTGAGGAACCTTACAAAATGGAAAGTCAAACCAGAAAAATGCCACATAATAGATAAAATGTCTCTTTAAACAGAATATTTGCTTCAATGGAGGCCCAGATTAGCACTCTTTCACACAATATCTAATATTCTATCATGAAGGATTGAGTTAGAAAACCCAACAGAGCATCAATATCTAAGCCAAATCATTCCTAAAGTACACCTAAAGGCTTACAGACAATCTCTGTCAATAGATGAGAGAAACATGATTTTAAATCATTTATTTCAATCCCAGATGAAATCGCTTCTGAGAAATGAAATTACAAATGCCACTAAACTATCACAAGGATTGAGGCCTATGTGATTGAACCAAATTTGATACAATATTGCAATAGAAACAAGAAAAACTACTTGTATACATTCAGAAATAAAACCAACACATTTTTCTCAAGACAACATAGAAAAAGTCAAATTTTATTAAGTCTATTAGCAGGGGAAAGTTTCTAGAACAGTCTTCGAGCTTTTCAATGGCTATACACTTGTAACCACTTTGACACAATAAATCTTAATACAAAAAGAGATAACCTAGTTTCTCAGATGGATTCTCAAAAGACAGGATTAGTCAAATTTTCCTCTTAGGAATTTTCTTTGACCTCTAGCACTCTAACCTCTAACTTCCAACCTTCCAGCCCTTTTGCACAAAAAATTTGTGCCATTTATAATATTTTCAACAAAAACCCCTTCTTTCTCAAAACACAAAAACTTTAAATGCACCAGTGCTCGCCATGATTCTTTCGTGATTCTAAGAATCAGATTTGCAATAAGTCTCCAGGTGCTCGAGGGGGAAGATCTCATTGAATATCTCTCACATTCAATTCCTCCCTCTAGTAGATCACTCTTTCTTCAATTTTCCAACAATGGGCTTGCGGGCCATTTTGAGATTTTAATCCTTAAGGTGAAAAAAATCCAAGTTGCCTCCGATGGTCTGCCTCCCCTGCCTCTTTGACTTTTCAAACTACCACGTGTCAACATGGCACCCCTTGAGGCGATCCAAAAAAATTGATACCTTTAACGAGCATGGGCTCACCACGTGTCCTATTCCGGAAAATTTTGTCTGAATGCTTGAAGCGAAGTGGAAGGTGCCATGTGTCATGCTCCGAGGTAGTCTCCTTTGGCCATTGAAAAGTCTAAGCAAAATGCAAAGTGAGCGGAGGCCTCCACGTGTCCTCCTGGTACTTCTTTAAAATTAAACTCAAGGGGCGGTCCCCGAGCATGTGCAGTTCCTCCACGTGTCCCTGACCTCCCAAAACTCTTTTAAAAAGACTAAGTATGGGAAGACCAGGTGAAAACCTCCACGTGTCCTCTCGGCACTACTCCAAGGCCAAACCAAAAAATAGATCTTCAAATGAGCGTCGTGCCTCCATGTGGACAAATTTTTGAGTTGAGGGTTTTTATAGAATTTTTGAAGTATTTAGCCAAGCCACGTCCAACCAAAAATTTCCATGTCCCCTGTAGATGCATGGATACAAATTTGACAGAGAGAAATGCCCGTCAAACTGTAAAATATAGAAAACCAACCATTTGAGCCTGGGAATGAAATTTTCTTCAAGGATAGAAAGTTTAGAAATGTTACAAGAATCAAATACATTCTTCAAGGACACATCAATTCATTCTCCTTCAAGTATCTAGGATAGAAACGTCAAGGACAAAAAATCTTGACTGTGGGAAATAGGGAGAATGGGAAAACGCAAGTTTTTGAAGGAACAGAGCATGGGAGACTCAAAATATAGACCTTTTCTAGAGGAAGAAAGAAACTAGTAGAAAATCATGGACCCATACATGATCTTCGACCCAGGGGCTGACTAAAAATAGCAACAAAGATTGACCAAGCACAACACAGGGAAGGAGAAAATGACATAGGCCGCAAATTAATAAATTTTCAAAGGCACAAATGGGGCAAGACTATTTTGAGCACCAACAGATCCTTTCCATCAAATTTACGCATTTCCACTTTTGGAAAAAATGACCCTCCATTGGTAAGGAGATCCACCTAAATTTGTAAAGGAGCCTCTTAGATTGGAGTTCTTTGGACCTGTGTGATTATTGCTAGAGGAACCCATAT
Organism: Taxus chinensis; assembly: GCA_019776745.2. Classification (NCBI taxonomy): domain Eukaryota; kingdom Viridiplantae; phylum Streptophyta; class Pinopsida; order Cupressales; family Taxaceae; genus Taxus; species Taxus chinensis. The sequence goes on from CM034153.1 coordinate 19,397,769, forward strand.
GACTGGAATTGGGATTTATGTTTGAGAGAGCATGCAACAATTCATACTTCATTGATTGAAAATCCATCTAAAGTTCACCCCTATAGCTACCTTTCAAATGAAGAAGCTCATTATTGGGGTCATCCTTATTAACCATATTATTTATCCTTTCCTAAAGTTGGATGACTACTTCATATACTCCCAAACAAAAATATTCTAAATCCATATCTTCTGTATCTGGGGTCATTCTAGGAATTTCTTGACCTTTCCCCTATCCTTAAGTTGATATACCAGTCATGATGTAGGGTTTAGGAATCAGGGTAGACAAAATAGGGAAAAGTTTTAGGGTTTGGGGTTTCGTATATTTATTAGCCGGATAGAGGAAACCATAAAGTAGAAACACTAGATAATTTTTGGAAAGATTTTCAAAAATATAAGAAACTTAAAAAAATTCCAAAAATTGCAACCTAGCTAGCTGATTAATGAAATAACATAAAACCACTACAAATTTCTCAAAATAAGTCACAAATGATTGAAATTTAGAAAGGAGGTTACTTGACTAATTTCTCCACATCACAAAATCATTTGTAGGAAAATTCTCTACCAATTTTGAGATATAGATGAACCTTCATAATTAGGGTTTGGTGCAAGAGTGGCTGAGGTTAGGCTCTATTACCACTTGTAATGGAATTACTTGTATAAATTTTATTATTGGAAACAATAGAACACCAAATAATTCATGATTATTGATACATGATATCAATATGTAAGTAGAATAGCTTAGCCACTTCGAGGGGGAAACCTCCAAACCATACAATCAAACTCAAATGCTGAATATGCTGATTAACTACTCCTCACTACCATCTATATATACCAATCCTATGTTATGGCCAACACCAAGGCCGACCTACTAAACATAAGAAATCATAAATGAATAACTAATGATAACAAGAGAGATTATGTAATCCAAAATTTGACAGTGCATATCCAATAGAATTTATAGTACTATGTGCATAACACATGATGTTTACAAGTGGTGGAATTTGATTGCACAATGGTAAGGGATGAGAATGAGTGAAAAGAGGATTATCTTTCATGTTTTACCTTTTTCAGGGGCATATGATTGTCCAGGGGTATCAAATGGAGCTGGGAACAATTTTGTGTCCCAATTGTCCCAAGGGTATGAGATATTTCATGCTAGAAATTGAATTTTGAGCCTGGCAGTGACATGTGTCCACCTAGAAAATTGATTAAGTCCCAAAGCATACCTTAGAGAGAATCTTGACGACGGCATATCTTGAGCATACAAAGGCCTTTTTAGGAATGTATTTTTATGATTTTTACTTAAAATATAATTTTAATAATAATGGTATGGGTCTCATGCTCTAATTTGTACTGAAAACCCCTAAAATTTAGCCTTTTGTTTTGGGATTGCAGGTTGTGTATCCAAAAAACATATTTTGGAAAGAAATTCTTGTGTTTTGTGAAAAATATGAAACCACCATCACTTAGAGAATTGAAATACCTTTCCAATGATATTTTTTGACCTAAAACTAATTACAAATCTCCAAGAATCACTTCTTGAAGCTCAGGTTTTGTTTTCGACTGTAAGCTCCTCCACCTTCGAAAACCTACTTTTGTATAACTTGTCCCAAAACGTCAAAATATTTTGAAAATATTGCTAGATATAGTGCACAATTTTTCTATCTCCTTAATTCCAATATCCAAGGAATTTAATCCTTCAAATACAATCCAAAGGATGTGCACCTTCCTTAGAAAGGTTAAATATAGCCATTCCTAAGTCTCTCGAAAAGCCTGCTTTGAAAGATATTGTCTTAAGAAACACTTGAATGAACTTGTTGTCCTCTTTTCAACACATGGGAAAGAGTGGCACTAAATACATGGATGTTAACAAGATGGGACATACCTGACTCATGGGATGGATTGACCTTAGACATTGTCTAGGAAGGTTTCCAATGAAAATTTTGACACTGGGGTCTATTTTCATGCTTGAAAATTGAAAATTTGCATGTTTCATATTTGCATGAAATTTTTTGGCTCTAGCTTGGGGACATGTTGTGGATCGAGCACAATGAGGAGAAGGCACGAGGAATCCCAAAATATTAATTCACTTCATGGATGAGTGCCTTATCCATTGGGCTTTATGGAGTCATTTCTTCCAAACACACAAACACATTCAAAAATATAAAAATGCGGAAGGGAAACACACCAAAAGTGGAAACAACAAAGGAACTAAAAGGGAAATATATAAAGAGTGAGGGATATTTATAGAGGTGGGAAAATAATACACACGTACCCAATTGCAATAGGACCATAAAATTACACATCATCATGGAACAAGGGACTTAAATGTGATCTTTGAAGCACAAACTACTATTTCTGATCAAACCATCCATTGTGATGGATTTTCGGGAATGGTTTGAGAATAAGAAGAATCGTCAAGAGTTCTCCATCGTTTCATATTCACAGCATACTGAGAAATATCTTGCGTCTAATGAAATATTTACTTTTCTCCTCTGCCTTCACATTTTTTTATAATCCTTTGTATCTTGTGGATTTCACTTAATGTCAGTTTGTTTTCACAATCATGAGATATCGTTCCTCCAGGTCCTCAAGAGTGATAAAATTTATATTGTTGTAGAAACATTCCTCACCTTTGAATTGCAACTTGAGATCATATTTTGAATCAGAAAGGTACTTAAGAGGAGTGAGAAAAAACTTATTTTCTTCCCATTCAACAGCTTATCTGAACATCGTACTTTGATGCTTTGAAAAAATGCTTCCAAGAATAGAGGTCACATCACTCCGTCAGGTGTCTTCATCACCTTTGAGAAATTTTTTGAGCATGGGAATATGTTCAAGAAAAATTAGTGCTTGGGAAATGGTGAGATTAAAATGATTTTGAATTCCCTAATAAGAGTCATGCACATTCTCGCTTCGTTGTTTGAAAAAATCTTAGTTGAAATCCATCCATTCAAAATTGGTTTAAGCATCATTCTCAAAACCAAAATCCTTGATTTGATCATAGAATAATTATTCACTCTTGGGTCCAAAAATATAGCAACATGGATGATGAATTCTTGTTCTCCAAACACACACACACATTATTGGAGCATACAACAAACGTGGTAAGTTTATCTTGAAAAATACATTCACAAAGGATCTTGTGACTTCTCACTTTGTTCTCAACAACTATCTTTGGTGAAAATTGGTTTCACATTTTTTATAATCTTTGTATCTTGGGGATTTCACTCCATGTCTTACAATCATGAGATGTCTTTCTTCCAGGTCCTCAAGAGTGATAAAATTCACACTGTTGTAGAAACATTCATCACCTTTGAATTGCAACTTGAGATCAAATTTTTCGGAAATACTTGAGTGAGAAAAAACTTATTTTCTTCCCATTCAACAGCTTCTCTGAACATTGTACTTTGATGCTTTGAAAAAATGCTTCCAAGAATAGAGGTCACATCACTCCGTCAGGTGTCTTCATCACCTTTGAGAAATTTTTTGAGCATGGGAATATGTTCAAGAAAAAAGTGCTTGGGAAATTGTGAGATTAAAATGATTTGCTCCCTATAAGCATCATGCACATTCTCGCTTCGTTGCTTGATAAAATTATTAGTTTAAATCCATCCATTCAAAATTGGTTTAAGAATCATATATATCTTGTATTTCCATAGCCTAAGTCAGGATCTTGAGACTAATTTTTGGTCATAGAAGAATTCTTCCACACCTTTCAATATAGTCTTACATAGATAAATCTTTTGTTCTCCATATACTGGATCATACTAATGGTGGAATAACTTCTATCTTGAATACATTCTACAAGGATGGTTGTGAAATATCACTTTGGTTCTCAGAGGAAACTCTTTTTCTGATACCTCTGGTCTCTCACATTTTCTATACTATCTTCCTCCATGTCAAAGATGTTGTCTTCAAAGTTAAGGAAATTCATAGGAGATTGAAGATCCTTGCTTATTTTTCACATATGATCTTCATGTTCACAAATCATGAAGGATAAATACATATCTTCACATTCATTCTCACCCATCAAGGCATTGGGGAATTCATAAATATCATCCATCTGCTCCGTATCAGCATCAAACATTGGTGTATAAAAATGAGAAGTACAAATTTACTCATATATATCTTGTATTTCCATAGCCTAAGTCAGGATCTTGAGATTGAGTTTTGGGTCTTCAATTTCTTCCACACCCTTCAATAAGTCTTACATAGATAAATCTTTTGATTTTTCCATATACTCATCTTTATCCTCATTGGAATAACTTCTTCCTTCTTGATTCTAGGTTGAGTGGTTTGGAAAGAATTGAATCATCCATTTTGTACACAGAGGAAATCTTCCTCTCTTGAATACCATCGCTCCCCCTCTGGGTTGTGCTTCAATTAAAAATGAGTTGATTATTGGAGGCTTGACTATCATGTCTTCTACATCATAATCCACTGTGCCGATTAGATTCTTATGAGAAGGTTCAAGGATATGATCTTCTTCGAAAGCATCCAAGAATATTCTAAGGATGAACACCTAGTAATGTGGACAATTATCAGGGTCTTCTTGATTATCTTCATCCTTGACAACATAAAGTGCTTCAAGGTTTTCATACCTTCTTTGCAAAGATAAAACATTACTCCAAACTTCATGATAGGCTTCAGGGTTAGAATTTCCTTCTACTACACTTAGAATCCTTTTCCCATATCATCTCTTCGAAATGTCTATTTCTTCATCACTGTATTTTAGGAAGTCATCTAGAGGAAGGGAGATGAAAGGAAATGCCATGAGTTTCTTGGTTAGTAGAGTGAAGTCATAAAAAATACCTTCAGTGGATTATGCAGCATCATTTCCTTCATCATTCTCCATATTGGTGATATGATTTTCATCAGAAGGTTTGAGGATGAGACATTCCTCATAATCATCCAATAATATTCAAGGGATGAACACCTAGTAGTATGTAAAATCATTGAGGTCTTCCTCCATAGGAAAAATCTTTTATTCTTCTTCTTTACTAGGGATTACTTAAATTTGTTTGTACATCTCTTGCAAGGCTCTAGCATATTTCATAATTTCAAGGTAGATTTTAGGATCGAAATTTCCTTGTACGGTGCTTGCAATTATTTACAGATACTCAATCTTCAAGGGTTCCATTTCATAATTTATATATGCAAGGAAATCACCCCAAGGTAGGGGGATGAAATACATGGCTCTGATATTTTCATTCAGTTGTGCATGATTGAGATTATTAACTTCACAGATTCTTGTTCTTCCTGGGATTCACAAAAAAACTTGTATCTTCTTTGTGCTATTTTAAATAGTTTCTTACATTCTTCTTCGTCGGAAATTTTTGTTTTGTTTCCTTCGTCTGATTGAATATTATTGGTTGAAGTAGGAGATCCTTTTATCATTCTTGAAGTCTCCTCTTTGAGAGAACTGATTGAGAACCATTGCTGATTGAAAATCTACATTTCTGAGCCTCTATATTCTTCTTCTTCTTCACTGTCATTCATTGGTACCCCACTCCAATTTGGAAACTTCTTCATTGCATTGTGGGAAATAAATGTGACATGAATTTTTTCGTTGATGGAGTCGCCTTAAAAAATTATATTCCTTTGAAGTATGATTTTTTTTTGTTTTTTATATTTTTGTACTTTTTTCAGAAAGGGATATTTCTTGGGTGCACTTACACTTGGAAAATTAGGTGTCTCCACAAATGTTCATAGGGCTACGCCTCTCTGCATTAAATTGTAAAACTCCCATTATTTAATGATAACTAATCTAATCATACCTAAATGTTGTGGGTTGGCCAAATAGGCTCGGGATCACAGAGGGAAACTCCACTTAACTTGTGGAAAAGTTCTTATATGGGTACAAGGAAGGAAATTATATCGATTAGAGGTCAAGGAAACGGAAATTAGGAAAGGAAGATTTATCATGAGTAGGCCAATAGTAGTGTTCACATCCAGTAATTTGAGTAGTTCAACATTGAATATGGAGGAAAGAAAAAATGAAGCTATCTATTGAGAAGAACAAAAATGAAATAATTTTACTTGATTCATTTATCAAAGATACAAAGTTCTTTTGGGATCACTATGCTTGGCAATTACATAACAGAGAAATAGAAGAAACATGAGGAAGGGAAACGGAAGAAAAGTAGCCTTTATTTCATGTATAGGGATGAAAAAAAAGATTCAATCACGATATAGTAATTTACAATGTCTACCAACAATTTATAACTTTCAGGATCCATTGGAATGGAGAAGTCATCCCAATTTATAGTAATGTGAATTGAATCTTCCCCTACCCCCCCGAAATGACTCTTTATGGTCTCATTCAACTCGTGAATTTTCACCTTTCTATGAAGTGAGAAATAAGTTCCCTTTTTATAATTTAAAGGGAATTTTAGAATGTAAGTTTATGAAGTCACTTAAGTGAATGAGACAAAATAAAATGATTAATCCTAATGAAGAATTAGAAACAGGTGAGAAGGAAAGGTTCTCATATCTGATGAAGAAAATTCATGTTATTATGAACCTTTCTATGAAGACCATAATATCCTCCTTTTGTATTATGCATGAACACCTCGTGTTGCCGAATGAGTGTTTAGAAACATTGTTGAGATATCCCTTGATACGAGCTGAACATGACCTCCTGCATTGCTCATGATGATTTCCTTAATGTTTGATTGATCAACTCACTTAGCTCATTAGGATCCTTAATCTCATTGAACTCACTTGAACTAGTTTATCAAGCTTGCCAAAACTTATGTGGTTTAAAAAATCAACATATCGCAATTCAACTAACTCACATAGCTTCATTGACCTAGATTACTAGTATAGAGATCTTCATGATAAGTTATTGACATATCTCACCACTGTAGCCAGCCTTACTAAACTCACTACTTTCTTATAAAGCACAACTTACCCAAATGGCAAATCATCTCAATATAACCAACTCACCCAAGTCACCAGGATTTGCTCAATCAGCTCAACCTTCTTACTTCAACTAGATCATCTTGATGAGGTGATGATGTTTTCAAGCCCATATGATAAGCATGATGACTTACTCTGATGAATTAATGGAGGCCTTGATTCTCTTTGAATCTTTTCCATCTACTCAATGGTTTGGAGATTCATCTGTAATGCTTCACCATGTTCTCAGGAAGAACTGAGACTAAGAAGATGCTTCCAAGAATCATATGGAGGCTTCATTTATCTATTTATGTTAGGGTTAGCACACCATTTGTATAGATATATTAGTCATATCTAAGCATAAAACAATTAATACAGAAATAAACAAAAAGAAACAATACATAAGATTTAACATGGTTCAACCAATGTGGGATATGTCCACTAAAAAACAACCAATTTATCATCACAGAGGAAATACAATGAAGAATGGAAATCTTCCACACCTTCTTGGATGTCTTATACTTTCTTCTCTAAAAATTTCTCTTTTCTCTCAAAAGGAAACTTTTCTCTATTCATAATTGAATTCACCTTTTAAAACCCTATATTTATGCTTATATATGCATCTACAACATTATGGCACTTTAGCTATGTAATTACAACCATTAGATTCAATTTAAAAATAAAGATAGATCTAATTCCCATAATTTAATAATAGTAGTCACATACAAGAAACCGATAACGGTTAGCCTTAACTGATGTCAGTTATCCCTAACTGATGGTGGTTCCTCCTTTCCTAACTGATACCAGTCCATGGCTAACTAACGAAGGTTCATTAACTGATGCTAGTTACTGTGTATTCTAGAAAGTCTGCAAAAGCATGCCAGTGAAGTGATTAAACTCAAAAAATCAACAATCTCCCACTTGGAGATAAATTGTTGCACTTTATCATACAACTCCATCCTTTGATATTTTCCTTTGGAATTTTTCTCCCTCTTCAAGTCTTGAACTCCAATACTAATATAAGTGAAGTTTATCTCCAACTTATCATTTTTCATCGAATTCGTTAGCATATCTGCAGGGTTCTCCTTTGTAAGAATTTTCTCCATCTTTAGTTGCCCATCCTTACAATACTTGTCATATGAAGTGATATCTCAATTGAATGTATTTCTTTCTAGAATGAAACATTTATTTATTTTCAAGATGAATTACACTTTGAATGTCACTGTAAAATTTGTGCAATCCTCTTTCTCTTTTCCCAACTCTTCCATGAACATGCTCATCCATATCATCTACTTGTTAGCTTTTGTAGTTGTGACATAGCCATCCTCTTTAGTAAACAACGCCATAACCTTTTGTAATCTATAAATCCATCTAACTATTGTGCTACCTATTATGCAAACATATTCAGTGGTGCTCCTCCTTTCATCCAAATCACCAGCCATGTCTTAATCCATATATCCATGTAAAGAAGTATCTGATCCTCCATAGCATAACTACATGTCAGATGTTCCTCTCAAATACCTAAGAATCCATTAGATTTATTTTAAATTCTCTTTACCAATAGTAGACTTAAATCTACTCACAACTCCCACTTCATGTGTAATTTCTGGTCTAGTACAAACCATATCATACATCAAGCTCCCAACTGTTAAAGCATACATAACTCATGCCATTTGCTCAACCTCCTCGTGTGATGCAAAAAATTGATATTTTCTCAATTTAAAGTTTCCATCCATAGGTGTACTTAAAGGTTTTAAATTTTTCAAATTAAACCTTTCCAACACCTTATTGATATAATGTTCCTGAGACAAATACAACTACCTATTTTTTCCTCTCTGTGAATTTTCATGAGAGGGATTCTCTTTGAAACTCTCAAATCCTTCAATGAAAATGTAAGAGCTAGCTTTTCTTTAACCTCACCAATGTCCTACATACTAGATCTTACAATAAGCATATCATCCACATACAGTAACAAAATAATATAGCTCCCATTTCCAAGTATCTTGAAATAAACACAATGGTCATATTCACATCTCAAATAACCAGGATCATGCATGAATCTATCAAACCTCATATACCATTTCCTTGGAGCTTGCTTGATCCCATATGGGCTCTTTTTCAATCCGTATACAAGTTTCTCCTTACCCTTGACTTCATACCCAAGCAACTGATTCATATAAATATCTTCCTCTAAATGACTATGAATAAATATAATCTTAAGATCAATTTTCTCTAAATGTAAATCCTCTACTACAATTAAACTCAATACAGTAGAAATAGAAGTCATCCTAATAAGTGGAGAATATATTTCACCAAATTAAATGCCTTTTTTCTATGCAAATCCCTTTACTACAAGCTTTTCCTTGTATCTCTTCTATCCACCCTCTTCTTCCTTGATCCTGTAAATCCAATTGTTCTACAATGCTCTTTTACCTGCTGACAACTTAACCAAATTCCATGTTTGGTTCTGCTCTAGGGAGTCCATCTCCTCATTCATGTTGTGCTCCTATTGTTTGTGGAATTTTTCCTTCATTGCTTCTTCAAATATTTTTGGTTCACAAGTATCAGTCATCAATAAATAATACAAGGAAGGTAAAAAACTTTCTGTAGGTCTACTTTCCCATTGTGACCTTCTCACTGAGATTTGGGGTGTCAGAGACTCAATCTGCTCATCCTCTAGATTTATATCAACTTCTGACAGGGACTGACATTAGTTACCTTTTACTGATGTCATTTTGGCTAACCAACGCCATTATTTCACTTCTGTAACCGACCCCAGTATTGGGGACTGATGTCGGTCAAGGGTAACCCAATATCAGTTACTGTGTAAACCTGTAGGTGTTAATTTTGAATCTAGGAGTTCATTTTCATCCAAAAAATTATCTTCCTGTTTACCTTTGGGTACCAAAAATATATTCCTACACATTCAATTTTCATTCCAATCAATTTCATGAATCCTAATTATCTTAGAACCTTCTAAATCCCAAAACTAGAATCAAAAAACACTAGAGCCATAACCAATGAAAGTAAATATTTTAGATTTTGCATATAATTTCTTTGTATTTTCCTTATCAATGTGCACAAAATATTCTCACCCAAATACTCTAAGAAAAGAAATATCTACCTATTTTCCAGTCCAAGCTTCTTCTGGTATTCCAACATTCAGTGCACTTGAAGATCCACGGTTAATCAAATAAATCATCCTGTCTATTGCTTTTGCTAAAAATTGTAAGGGAAATCCAACTTGTATCCTCATGTTTCTAGGTTTCTACAACACTCCATGATGTCATTCTCTTTACAAAACCATTCTCCTGTGGTGTTTCTGGAACCATCCTTTCTCTGCATATCCCATTTACTGAACAACAATCATTAAAATCCTTGCTGCAGTACTCACCACCATTGTAATATCTAAGGCATTTTAATTTTGAATTTGATTCATTTTCCACAAGGGCTTTCCATATTTTAAAAGTTTCAAAAACATCATATTTATGATTAATACAATAAACCCATACATTTCTTGTGGCATCATCAATGAAAGTAACATAGTATTGGGATCCTCCATGAGAAGCTACCTGGGCTAGTCCCCACACATCCGAGTGCACAACCTCCAATTTATGATTCTTCTTTGTTTCCATAAATTTGATAAATCTCACTCTCTTTTGTTTTCCAAAAATACATTGCTCACAAAAATAAAGAAATACACATTTCAGATATGATAACTTACCCTTTTCCTTTAAGATATACATTCCTTTTTCACTCATATGGCCTAGCCGATTGTGCCACATGCTTGTATCTTAAACTGAAGTAGATAAAACAAAAAAAAATCAGTAATATAGGTAGATTGCGAAGAATAATTTGAATATGCATTTTCTCGACCTGTTATTTTGTGAAAATTATTTTTTTTCCTTGTCTTCTGCTTTGCACCATTTTTGGTTGTCCTAGGTGTTTAAAACTTACAATTCAAGGAAATTACAATTTTTAGCATGTGGAAGAGAATAAAATGTGTTATTTTTAGTAAGTGACAAAAATGGCCTCAATTTTTTATGGGATTAATATTTTTAGATTCACCTCTTCGTCATGATCTAGTGCTCCAAAATTCATTGTGTTTCACCCACCGACATGCTTGAAAATAAAAATAAAAAAAATTCCTAGTGAAAATTTCAAGTACGAAGCTACCATGGAAGCCATTAATGGATACATTGAGTTTGTTCACCTTTTTCTTTCCCATCTCATATTGTGATGAAACCAACTCCATCAAGATAGGTTTTTCTCATAAATTATGTGCTCACATTTTTAACTTGATATCTACATCGTAGAGATGGAAAATAAAAGGAATGAGAGCTAGGGCACAAAATGGGGTTTTGTTGACATTCAAAATTCAAAGAGTCACTTTGTATGTTGTAAATTGTTTCTTGAAGACCTCAGAAAATGGATAAGTCTACAAAAAATATCACTTCGATCTATGCATTGGATTGTGAGAAATTATTTTTTATGTTTTAGGCCATGAAGTCTATCTGACGAAGAATGGATATGGTGTTTGAATAAATTTAAGGTTTAATGGATATTTTTAACCCATGAACATGGAGGAATGGAAGAAAAATATATGAATGGAGGATGGAAATGCTTTTATACTTTTCTTTCAGTAGTGGTTTTCTTGAATGCACACGGAGAAACAACAAAACAGTTAAATTTTTTACAATTCTTGGATTTTGGAATCCTCTTGGGCTTGGCAACATTTTTGTGTCCCAACTGTCCTAAGGGGATAGGACAATTGGTTCAAGAAAATTCACCATTCTCTCGGCATGACAATTGGCAGACGGGGATTGACTGGTGGAGGAGAGAGAAAATGCATTTATAAAGCCCCTGGTGATGAAACTGGTTCATATGGAGGACAAAGGAAGGGACTAGGATTGGGTGCATTTTTTTTCAGAACTATCCCATGGGGATGGGAAATAAGGGACAATAAAATGAGCCATCACCTAGTGATGACAAATAACAGATGTTGGTTTGCGGAGGCAGAGAAGAGAGGGCACTGAAAAATGGCTTGTGGAGCACCTTCTAGGGTCACATGAGGGATTAAGGGCTAAGTTGGGCATGGGGAAATTTTTTGTGTCTTAACTTTCCCAAGGGGATGGTACACATGGTACACAAAAATTAGGCCTCACTTGGTGTTGACAAGTGGCAGAATCTGATTGTACAATGACAAGCGCTAAGAATGAGTGTAAAGGAACTTATCTTTCATGTTTGAACTTCATCAGGTTTGTATGATAGTCTAGGGGTATCAAATGGAGCTAGGTGCAAATTTAAGTCAAAATTTTCCCAAGGGGATGGGATAGTTTGTGTAATAAATTGTTCTTAGATCCTGGGAGTGACCTGTGTCCACCCAGAAAATTGACTAAGTCCCAAAACATAATTTGCAGAGAATCTTGACAACGACATATCTTGAGCATCCAGAGGTCACTTTAGGAACTTATTTATATTATTTTGATTAGAAAGAGAAGTTTGAGAAGCATGGTATGGGTATCATTCTTTGATTCTTCCTATAACCCCCTAAAATATAGCCTTTTTGTCTACATGGATTGCAGGTTGTGTATGCGGGAAAACAGATTGTGGAAAGAAATTATTATGTCTTCTGGAAAATATGAAACCACCCTCACTTAGAGTACTGAAATACCTTTACAATGATATTTAATTTTACCTCAAAGTCATTACGGAGATTTTGAAATCAATTTACAAATCTCATGTTCTATTTTGAATTGCAAGTTCCTTCACCTTCGAAAATTTGCTTTTGCGGAACTTGTAAAAAAACCTTTGAAACATTCCAAATCTTCAAAAATCAAGTCCACAATGTTCCTAGTTATTGAATACCACAATGAGATGAATTTAGGCATTCAATTCCTCTCTAAAGGATGTTCACCTTCCTTAGAAAGGCTAATAATAAACATTCATAAGTCTCTTAAAAATATTACCTTGAAACATATTATCTCAAAAGCACTTGAACGAACTTGTTCTCCTCTTTTCAACAAATCGGAAAGGGTGGTACCACAGACGTGTATATTGAATGGATGAGGATAGGCCTAGCTCAGGCGGTGGGTTAGCCTGGGAGAGTTCCTCGGAAGGTTTGTAGTAAATGTTTTGACACTAAGGCCCATTGCCATGTTTGAAAATTAGAAATTTTCATGTTTTACATTTGCATGAAAACACCTTGGGAAGCACCCTAAAGATAAATTTGACAAGGGAAATTTCTATCCATTTTCCGTCTTCTTTGTTCATTAGAGCTCAATACATAGTTACCTACAATGATAAATTTTCACGTTATACATGGTTTTAGTTTATCAAATAGAAATATGAAGTTTTGATCACTTTCAGGAGTTCAAAGCTCTCGATGAGAAACATGCTAAAAGGTTTACTAAGGTTCTTAAAACTAACAATAAAGGTGAACATGAGAGTAATATGTTTTATTATTTTACACCTCTGAAGCGATTTATTTGTAGCATAAACTTGCTTAAAACCCTTCACAAAATAAAGTTATAGAAAGAGAGAACCATATTATTAATGAGATGATCACCTGCATGATTCAATCCAGAAAACATTTCCTCCATAGTATTAGGTAGATTTCATGACCTATGTTTGTTACATTCAGAACTGCATTCTACACAAAGCAGTAAAATGGATGACACCCTTTGATGCTTCATATGAATGCAAACATGATGTTGAGAACTTTTTTGTATTGGGTTAAACCTCCATGGTTCAGTTACCTAAGAAGAAATTCTAGGCCATGGGACCAAAATCAAAACCTTGTATATTTGTTGGGTTTTGCAAAGGCATGAAGAGTTATATACTTTTAAACACCACCACTCATCAGCTCTGTATCAAAAATAGTTTGAAATTCCAAGAGAGATCTCCTACTTCCACTTCTCCACTTGTAGAGGTCACTCTACCCTTCTCTAGTCATGATTTAGACTCTTCTGATGATATTTTTTTAGCCTCTTACCCTTGATCCTCCTTCTCCTCCTACTCCTCCTGTTGCACCATCTATTGATTCTATCAGCAGTGATGATGATGAAAATGTCCCCTCTCACTCGACTGATGATCAAACAAATTCTAATCCCGACTCTCCTCCTAGTCCTCACTGGGCTAGGCATATCTTATAGACTGTTGCTGATTGAATAAGGGGTCCTTTATATGAGAGATGAAATCTTTCATCTTTTTCTAGGCCACATTCCTTCTTCACCTCTACTTCTGACTCGTAGTCTTTTTGGGAGGTTAATGGGATTCCCATGTGTGATTCTTATATGGAAGAGGAGTATTTTGCTCTCATAAAGAACCATACTTGGGATCCCACCCCTCTTCCTAAGGGAAGGTAAATGCTTAGGTGTAAGTGAATATATCAAACTAAGTATTTTGTCAATGGGAAGGTTGAAAATTAAAAGGATCAACTTGTAACTTTCTCCCATTTTCTTGGGTTTGATTATTTAGAAACCTATGTTCCTAGCACAAAGATGGCTGCCACTAACAGATGGAATGTCCACCAAATCGACATTAAGAGTTCCATCCTTCATACTAACATAGAGGAAGATATTTATATGGAACAACCACCAGGTTATGTCATAGATTCCTCCCTTGTTTGTAGACTTAAAAAGTCTATTTATGACCTCAAACAATCCCTGTAGGCTTGGCATGCCAAGATGGAATCCATTCTTCTCACTTCTGGCTTAACTAGGTGTCACTTTGACCCAAATGTTTACTTGTATCAAGTCTACCTTATCCAGTAAGTTCTCCGTGACTAACTTGGGTTTGTTTTATTACTTTCTTAGGATTTAGATCACTCAAGATGACTCAAGGATCATCATTGCTCAACCCAAGTATTCTCTTGATTTGTTTGCACTAGGTTTAACATGGTTGATTGTAAGCCATCTCCCACTCCGTTCCTTTCTGGATTCAAGTTAGTATTTTTTTCCATTCCCATAGTCGATGGTACCCTTTATCACCAATTGGTTGGGAGCTTGATCTACCTAACCCATACCAGACAAGATATTTCATTTCTTGTTGGAATCATGTCTCGGTTTATGTATGAGCCTCATGAGCTGGATTGTAAAGCAACACATTGGGTCCTTCACTATGTTAGAATCACCTACACCGATGAAATTCATTACTTAGGAGGGACAGAGATTGATTTAATTAGGTACACTGATTCTAATTGGGTCGGTGGTCTTCATCATAAAAAATCTACCTCCATATACAAAACTTTTCTTGGATCGTGTCATGTCAGTTGCTCAAGCATGAAGGAGAAAGTGATTGATTTATCTTTTGCAGATGTAGAATATTGGGGAGTGGTCAATTATGCCACGTAATTTATTTGGTTATAGGGGATTTTGATAGAGTTCGGTATTCATTTTAGACAACCTACCATCATCTATTTTGGCAACCATAACACTATCTCCATCTACAGAAATATCGTTTAGCATCAACAGATGATGCACACTAAGATACACATGCACTTCATTTGGGAGTTGATTTATGGACACATCATTGATTTGTAGTATTGTTAGACATCAAATCCGGTTGTAAACATCTTTACCAAACCCTTCACTAAAGCCAAGTTTTTGCACTTGTGATCTCATCTTAAGGTGAGGTGTAATGCAGTAACACATCTTCTTTGGGATTTCTAGTCATCTTCTTCTCTTCTTCTTCTTCTAGAAGGATTGCAGTTTTTACATGGGTACCTTATTGGGTCATGTTGTTGGGACCCATATGATGCATCTTTCTTAGTCTTTTTAGGGGATTCCTATATTCCTAGCTTGTCATGCCTCTTCCTAAGTTTTGATCAAGGGGAATAATGGTGTGAGGGTATTATTTTACGTTTTATTTGTTTATTGGGTTATTTATACCTCACACATGATGAGTCATCTCACTGAGGTGAGTCATACATCTTTTAGGGAGTTATATAACATATGATCGATTTTGTCATATAATATATCATATGCGTCATATATGTCATTGTCATATGAGAGTTACATGTTATTCTAGCATTGTAACGCTTCTCTCGATTTTTGGAGTATGAAAAGCCTAGGCATGGTAGTTACACAACACTCCTCATATGCACTTCTTCATTTTTGATCTATGAGGATGAGTAGACTATTTTTCATATGCACAAGTTTCTTGAGATTATTTTGTTTGTGAATTACTTGGAGTGTTTATGTGTTTTTGTTTAGAGTGCAACTTCGTCGATGTGCACACATTTCAGGAGATGTTCATGCCATATATGAGTTTCATGGGCAACTTTTACGGATAGAGTTGCACATATTTATCGCTACTTAACCAAACAAAGGATTCAATTTATATGTATATTTATTCAGCAAAAGAGTAATCTAATATATATAATTAAAAACATAGACATGGAAAAAAAAATTAATTAACCGATGACGAGATGATTTCAAGTTTTTTTTTGTTTTTTTTAAAACAAAAAAACTTACAAATTGAAAAATAGTTACATTGAGATATACACAGGTAGATATGTTCCTAGTGCGAAGGATGATAACTTTGATAGCACGAAACTGAGATCTTTTCCGTGTTTCCATAGGAGAGAATATATTTGTTTGCATTATTATTTGCTCGTATTAACACCAAATATCACGGGTACAGTGCTCTCTATAAACCAGCATCATGGTATTTGATGTATAAAAATCTCTGTACTCGTATCAATATTTACAAGAAAAGCAGGCTCCGAGTTTCACTAAACAATGCATATTCGCTTGGAACAATCAAATGTTCTGGCACTGCTTTAGTTGTCTTGAGTAGGCAACTATTGATGGATACCAGAAAGAAATCTGGATTTCAATATTGTTAACTCCATTCATTTATCGGTGGCAGTGCCAACCGCCACCATGGCTTGGACCAGAAGGAAGTATATTCTTCAATATATTATCCGATCTCAAACTACGGTTAACACCTCCCGCGTTCACATATGCATGACCAACTCCACTATGACTTGGGCGAGAAGAGAGCTTATTCTTCGACGCAGTAATTTTGTTTTGGGGGCGTATGATATACCATGTGACCGACCGATGGGCTATGCCTAGATATTGATATGCACAACTATGGTAGTAGTAATATCTGAGATGGGCAGCAATGAAAGAATATGTTGGTTTTGGGGGCGTATGATTTGCATGTGATCGACTGCTGGGCTATGCCTGGATATTGATAGGTGTTGGTCCACCTGTATATGAGGAAGAAGTCGTTTTTGGTGTTGACAAAAGTAAATTGCGTGCGTAATCGCTGGCATAGCATCCATTGTGGAGGCGGTTATAGAAGAATGTCAAATATGAGCAATTCTTGGAAATTTAACATGACTTACGGGCCACGGTTATGAATATCAAAGACAACGACCTTTCGAATTCATAGACAAAATGAGTACTACTTGGTGTTTGATTATAGTTGTTCCACTTCCCATGAATATCAAAATGGGTATTCGGTCAAACATGATACTTATTTCAAAAGCCGTGCTTGAAATCTGTCATTGAATTTTTCAATTTACAAGTACAATTATTTGACCGATAATTTATGCAACTATGTGAGGTTTTTTAATTGAAAAAACACAATTTTTATATATGCGAACAAAAGATGTACAATGTTAATTCTATAAATTTTTGGTGGAAAAAATCACACAACACAATAAGAAGTAAATCGAGCCATATAGGCCTTGAGGAAGAGGTCAGTTTATAAAAAAAAACACTATAAAAAAGTGATAACTAATTAAAAGAGGCGAGCAAAACAAGAAGCCCAAAAAGTTGTCGGGTTTGTCAGCCCAACCAGAAGGTGTGCTCAATCTGGGATGGGCTCCATCCACTTTGGAGTTGTAGTTGTTGTTGACCTGGTATTGGTCCGGATACAATAGACGACCATTGAGACCAAGAGACAGAAATGACAAAATTCAATCGTGGGAATCTATCTTGCTGAGGGGCATCCCAACCAACGCGCCACCTGAAGATCCAAGTCGACCAAATACCCTGCCACGAGTAGGGGAAAGAGGCTAAGAGCGAGGGGATCACCGACCTCGAGGAGAAGGGTTCTGTCGGATCCGAGAGCGACGTATAGGAATCTCCTAGCCCTGAGCTAGAGGAGGAGAGTGACGTAGATGAGGCGGCAAGCAGTATCGGGTATGGGCGTCCAGAGACACGTGACTGATCGTACATGGGGCGACACCCTAATGGTCAAACAAGCACTGGAGCTTCTCAACCTCTAGCTAAACTTTCTCAGCTTGGTTTTGAATCTCAAGCATAACAGTGGAAATAACATCCACTTTATTAATAATAGAAAATTATTTTTTCATAGAAACTCTATTAAAATGTGTGTTTTAAGGTATCTAATGGAAAATCAGTAGAAAATATTTACAAGTTGTTATTAATTTGTGTGTGTCGGTATACGATATATATTCTTTTTTCACTAGTGGAAAATGTTTTAATCACTTGACATGGCTTCACCACAAAACTTCCCTTGTTTTCCTACACATCCCTTATTTTTAACAAAATTGTAAGAATTACACATAATTTATGAATTTCATTACTCTATCTATGTTCTCCGTCCCTATAACTTGTGTTGTAAAGGCATACAAACATGCCATGGATTTATATGTATTTTAGGGAGGAAATATTTGCATCCCAATCACTAGATCAACTGCTCCTGATTGGATAGTCATGATATTTTTTGAACTTGACATATGGAACATTACGTTAAGAAAAACAATATACCATGTGCCAGTTAGTGACCTACATAGGTGAATTTGGTTTCATGCACATTTGGATATAGCTAACCAGATATGTACTTCACTTATTCCATTTAGCTTACATAGAGTATAAAGATAAGAAAATATGGTAAATAAGGAAAAACTAGCATAGGATGTTTGATTTTAGTTGCATAATTACTTGAGTGAAAAATATAATCCATTGTATGCTTTTCTAAAATCATTAAATGATGCATCGGTGTTGAGATGCACAACTGTTGCCATTGATGTTCATTATGTTGTATAGAAATGTATTATATTTCAATTTGTAAAAATATTTTGAGTACCCATGGCAGGATCATATAAATGTGTTTACTACTAAAAGAAAGTGAAGTTATTTTTTATTTTAAATATTTAATATTTTAAAAAAATTCAAAACATTAACCAATAAAGGTATTATTAAACTTATTAGCCTTCAAATCCTATCATGGAGATGGAAATTGTTATTTCAGTAGCCTCAGAAGAGGATGTAAAGCGATGGACAATCACGGGTATGAAGAGAAAAGGTGTTACAAGCACAATGACATGAGGGTGGTTGAATCGGTCATACAATGATTTCAACTTCAATTACCATTTCATACATTCATCATTCATATCAACCATTCATCATATATAAACAAGTGTGAGCTTATTAAGTGTGTTATAACCATCCACAAATGCAATAAAAAAGAGATAACACAATAACACAAGATATGAAGTGGGAAACCCTCAAAGGGGAGAAACCCCACTAAAATATATACTAATATTACTCATAAAAAAGGACTCATATGAATATTACACATCAAACAATATTTGTTTACTAAGGCACCAACCACACAAGGAACACTAACCCCTAGTTTAGTAGGACACCAATCCTATAAGGAGATTTTAACCCCCTAAAGGTGATTAAGAACAAACTCAACCATCTAAAATAGATGACCAATGAATATATATTGCTCATACAATTGACAGTGATACAAATTCAACTCCTCTCTCCTCAAACCCTTCTCGAAAACAAACTCTCTCCTAATTTTCTCAATCCTTCTTCTTTATGTTCTGAGTAGGTCAAATTACATTTCACATGTACTCTTTAATATTCCTTTTTCTTTGATACCTTTCCTCAGCTCTGTCGTTGACTCCTCTTTACTCTTATTTAACCTTATCTATCTTACTCACATCCCCATCATCACAACCATTCACAAATGACCAAATACACTAGCTTATATACAACACACTAGCCCAAAAAACCCCTAGGTCAGATATGACCATATAGTTCAGCCATCCCTAAACAAAACATATCAAGCACATCATATAACACTACTCAAAAGACCCAAGTAGGTCAACATGTGTTAAGACAAAACCAACAAATGCATCATGATCATTTAGGAATTTCTATAACTTTTCCAAGACACAAGAATGTTGAAACAAGATGCACACAACATCTCAACATCACCAACCATCTCAAGAAGCTCTACAAATTCCATCTCCACCATGAAACACTCAAAGAAGCAAGAATGCACAACTATGTCTTCAAAAACCCATAATTTAGTCCCAAAAAATGAATGGGCTCACATAGAAAAACTCATCATCAAGCCTCAAATAGTATACCATTTGAAAGATACTATAATCTACTTTCTATAATCACTCACTTAAACCTCCAACTCATAGTGGAAGGCCTCTAACCAAGCCAATCTTTGAAGCTTCTAAAGAACCGTGAAACTGGACTCAAGAACAACTCTTGAGATAAATATGTCCCATCATTTCCAAAGTCACATCAAATCTAAACCAACATCTAAAACACATAGGGGAAGACCTAGAAAACACCTTCAAGCACTAACATGTATAGTTCATGTGGAGAAAACTTATCCAACACACTTGTTCCTTTAAGCCTTCTTGAAAGACCTAATAGGGCTAATTAGGCCACCAGGGTTTCAAAATTAAACCACTTCATCTAATAAAAAATCCTCCAACACATCATATCAGGTGTCTATCTACTATCAATGTTCATCAAATGATACTCGATGATGCAAAAAAAATCAAACACGCCTCAAACCTCCATGACTATATTTTAGCCCTTAAGGAAACAATTGGTAGGGAAAATTTGGAGGCTTTGTAACTAAAAACATTCATCACTGAAGAAAATTAAAAATTTTCTTGGATGTCTACCACATCTTCTAAGGATTCTAGAATAGTTTAATTTTCATCCTGAAGCTTCCATCTCATCCTTAAAACTTCAAATCTCCACATAACAAGGGTTTTCTCTCACTTCCAAAAACAACTGGAACATGAAACATATGCCAAAGTGAGCTTGGAAAAATTATCTACAAGACCAAATAAGAAATTTCTCATTTCCACGTCATTCAGAAACCACACCATCCATATGTCTCTAATCAATCTTCGATGGAGGGTTTCACTAGGGTTTAAGAGCAGTTTGACTTCTTAATGATTGTTCATAAAGATGGCACAATAAAATCAACTCATTATTTTTGTAAAACACTATAGAATCAATGAAAAATCATCCCCAAAGAAACAAGACCCCATGAAAAAACCACACATGTGGATAAGAAAAACAAATTCATCTATCAAGTTGGATTTGCCTTCTTTAGAACTAGGTTATGCTAAAAATCAGTTTTCTTCCAATTTATTCACAACCCTGACCTAAAACTTGGCATACAACATCATGAAAACATCCTTTTACAGTAACAACTCACCCCCTTTCTCAAATGCACATTAATATCTCCATATTCTAAGACTTACATGTGTGTTTTTGACGATTCTCCATCTTCTTGCTCCATAAGAACCATGAACATGCACTAAACAGATGAGTTCCGACCTAAAAATCCTCATACACATGTTATGAAACATTTTAGTCCTCTAAAATGATTCAAAACATATTCCATGCTCCTTATATCTTGCCACAATGCAAAACCCCATGCTCTAGCACTAGGATTGGTCCTAAAATGTCTTGACTAAACCCATATAACTCATTAACTGACCATGATGCCAAATTACAGACTCATTAACACCTATCAAATTCCATAAAAACCATGATATACCTCATGGAAATCTTCAAAAATAATTGGAGATCTCATAGAATGACCATGCATATTAGACCATGCTCAAAGATAGCATCCCAAAACAACATGATTGAAAATTAAAAATCAAAATTCATGTTAGACAATTAATGACACATCATGAAGATTCCTAACACACCTTGAATCCCTTTTCTGTCAATGGCATTTGACATCAATGAAAACCTTCAAAAAAATGGCCAATAATCTCCTCCTTTGGCATTGATAACAACCACCTTCAGAAACATTGATGGAAACCTCAAGAAAACACACCTATTTGACTCCCTTTTGAAGTACGTAAAATAACATTAGAAAACAATTCTACCTTTTTTATGAACTTAAAATTTACTTGTTCTATTCATTACATATGATAAAACTGAATTAAACCTACTCAAAAATATTCTTTGCCTTCAAGCATTATTAGTGCTCCTTTTAGGACCATGAGCCCTAAATCATCTTTTCAGAACAAAAATGCTAAACTTTACAATACAATAGGACCAAACATATCACATGAAACCTCATCTGATAGGCCTACCTATCATAATACCACAATATACTAACTATCTATAAAAAATTGAGGTCATATACCTTGAGAAATCATCATTGAGAAGGGTCATAAACACCATCAAAGTCTTGAAACATTTCTTCAGTGTTTCTAGTCTTCTTTTCATGATATCTCAAAATAATTGATCATATGATTAGTTTCCCCTGCACTGAACTTGTAAGCAACTAGCACTCAGTCAAACAAGCCCTTTTGACATTTTGGTCACCCATTTGAAAATCGTTAACAACCCTCATAACCTATGAGGTCTTCATACTTCATGTTACATTCCAAATCGGTGCATAACAACAACATTATCCTACATACTCAACCCATACATGATAATTAACCCTTCTAGCTCCATACCCTAAGGATAATGGGTATCTAATCCCCCCATAACTTATGAAATCATCTTCAGCTAGGTACAAACCAAACACATGGAAATAACTATCTTTAAACCACATCTCATAAAATAGAAACACTTATTTTGACCTTCATTATTCTATCAGATATTACCACTCTTCAAATTGTCTTCATGATGCATGATAGCACAAGATAAACCTGAACAAATGAATCGGGGAATGAGACACAAGTGAACATACCTTAAGAGCAACATGATATCATGCATAAGGTGGAGTGATCAAGCAACATCATAGAGACTTATCTTATGGAATTCTTCTTTTGGATTAGATCAACAACCACTAGGTATTGTTATGAAATAGTATCCTATCTTAACATTGAATGAAAATCATCAGAAGACTACTCATACCTATGTTTTGGACAATCCAACTCCATATTATATGAGATATAAGACATTGAAGGAACTTCCCTTGAAGTAAAATATACACCTACAACTCAAGAAGACATCGCACATCCTTAACATTGTCTACTTAATGCCTTGTCAAAACTCTATCTATGTTTTCATCTCATAGGATGTGTCCTACATATCCTGCATCTTGGCTTAATGATGTTCATTCATGCTCATTTCATAACAAAGACACCACTATACCTTCAAGAACACACTCATCCTTTTAGTCAAAAACTCCATAACTGTGACACCTTGTCTAAATACTTTACATGCTCCGCCTAAGATAATACTCAACTTTTGTAATATTGATTTAGAAAATATTGGATTTTCTAAAACCCTAACATGATATTTTAGAGTCACATGCAATAGATAAAATAGTAAAGTAAAAAATGAGACACAAGTAATAAACAAGATAAATGTAAAACCCTAGGTGCAAGAAGGAGGTAAGAATACTTATTTGATTCAAAATAAATCTTGAGGTATGCAGAGCTGTAAAACTTCTAGAACATGAATGCAAATTATCACAACTAAACCCATAAAATTATGGAAGTGCTAGAATAGGCTAGACTAGGGCACCTGGACTGGTACCAAGGCACTCAAGCACCAGAGACCCTCTTTGAGTGTCTATGACTTCTCAAATGGTCAGAAACTGAATTTCACAGTGTCGTGAGGTTATCGCTAACCCTCATTATTGATCACTAGTGTGTCGCACTATGCCTGTAGAAATTGCCTATAACCAGCAAATAGAAAGATATCCTGTAAAACACCAAAACAAATTAAATCCTAAAAAATAAAATATACAAATGGGGAGTCAGACTGACCCCATAGTTCACCTTACTAAGTGAACTTATGATCCGGGTACTACACTAAATTTCAAACTCCATATAGTTCTCGTGTGTGTGTGTGTGTGTGTGTGTGTGTGTGTGTGTGTGTGTGTGTGTGTGTGTGTGTGTGTGTGTGTGTGTGTGTGTGTGTGTGTGTGTGTGTGTGTGTGTGTGTGTGTGTGTGCGTGTGTGTGAAAATTTTTCCCTAGGAGGATCTTGTGCAAGATGCACTTGATAGCAAGCAATATCTAAATGTAGAAGATGTAAATAGATGTGTGCATGGAAAAAATGAACTTCCCCTCTTATGTGTGTATGCAAAATTAACAGTCCCTTGTCCCTTGAATGGTAGCTAGATGGATGCTTTGATACTCTTAGAATGCCTTTGGATGTAACCTTAGGTGATGGTAGTAGATGCTTAGATATTGGTCCTTTATTATGATCACATATATTTATATTTATATGATTCCCTTGTTTGAATTTCATAATTAACCACTAAAAGGCCGACTCATAAGAAATCAAGATGCCTAACAACTATAAAAGGCATAAAATAAGTGAGTAATATATAAAGAAGTTGGGGCTCCCAGAGGAGACGAGCATGCTTGGGTGTTGTCATGATGGCTAGGCACTAGTGTCCAGACATAGAGAAAATGAAGTGAAAAAGGTTAGATTGGGCATTGAGGTGTGTAAGACCAAGAGGAAAAAATATAAAAAATCAAAGAGGCCAAAAGATAGTAATTAATTAGTACTTTTCTCACTTAGGAATCATATAAATAATAATATGTGCTTATGACCTAGAAATATACCCAAACTGTGTGATTTTGTGTCTACATTTGTCCCCACTTTATTTTGTTGAGATATTCCTAGATAACATAAAGTAGATAAGATATTTTTACCTGATAACCATGTAGATTGATGGAGAAAGTGTGTCGAGGAGACAAGAAAGAGTGTGGAGTGACAAAATAAAGCATGGAAGCTAGAGAAGAAGTGACCCTAGGAGTGAAAGTGTATGTGATGTGTCATGTTGTACCTATTTTTGATGTCGTTTGTGCTTGGTGTGTTCGATGATGTGATTGTCACTTCCCATAAGGACATAACTACAAAAGAGAGGATAAAATGAGTATTCAAATATGTGTATCTGAAAAATTTGATCCAAAATATGTAAGAAAGTGTGTAAAAATGAGAAAAAGTAGAAAAAGGAACATGTGCACCTAATCCATGATGAGTAAAAAGGATAAAATAGATCTTGAAGATGTTGTAGAAGAATGATTTTTTAGGTGATCTCACACCAAATGTGATATTTTGAGGAGATATCATGCCACAATAGAAGAAGTGTATGGAGAAACATCTAGTATTATTCTCCATCCTTTGACTTCTTCCTGAAATCTATACACAACTACAGATGGTGTGATCCTGTCTTCTTCAAGCTCGATCCAGTTTGATCCAAGTAGAAAAGAGAAAATAGAATGCATTCTGATTATTGGAGGATTGTGCCTGTGCTATGAAAAATGTTGTGTAAATTACTGTAAAATTTGTTGATTGATTAAAAATTGTGTAACTTCCCCTTGGTCATAGGTGCCCGGGAAAGGTTATAATCACCTAGGTGCCCATGCCTATATCTTGGCACTAGCGTTTGTGTTGAACTGAAGACCCAAGTTAGAATCTGGGTCATACTATGATTGTCTTTGCTCTGTTCTTGTACTATGAAGGTCTGAACTATGATTGTGTACTATTGATTTTGGTGAATGATTCACCCAATATATTCCTGAGTCGTACTGTGACTATGTTTGTGCTTTGTCCCTATACTGTGTAGGTATGAACTATGACTATGTACTATTGAATAGGGTGACTAATTCACCCAATGTATGTCCCCCTCATTTGGGGTGCATGTAATGTCGCTAGGAGAATTTTTCCCAAAGGAGAGGACTAATGTTGAGTTAAAACTATAACCCTACAAGAGGGAGGAGATGTGCTTAGTAGAAACTAAGGCACATGTAAAAAAATTGGCTTGTAAGATGTGTTATTGAAATCAAGGAAAATATGCATATAGAAGACAAAGTGTAATATAGCAAGAAAGAATATAATGTAAACCAAAAAAAGGGGTTTCAAGCATGGGACATCACTCATAATTCTGTAGAATAATTAGATTTGAAGTGGGAAAAATCATAAAAGTAGTGAACACACAATACATAGGGCGAATCCCGCAAATAATGGCATATAATAACAAATAGTAGCAAGAAAATATCATATAAACATGGTAGAAAATATTTCTTACAAAGAAAATATTGCACATGAAGCACTTGCTAACACGTTAGAAATATAAAAAGTGTGTAAAAATCATGTATGATTTGATATAGTAGTGTGCCAGTAAGAATATGAAATAGTATAAATCAAAACAATAACAAATGTATTTTGTACAAAAGTAGATGCCCCCAGGATCCACTGTGGGACTAGTAAGAGGTACAATTCCAAGCATCCAAGCTACGTGAATATATCTATCTAAATTATTCATTCACAAGTAGAAGGAAAGTGAACATGAATGTGTATATGGAAAAGATAATCACATATAATGTATTTGACTAGCATACTAACCAAAGTGTAACATGCAAGCATAAGTAAACAAGAACAATGTATAACGAAGATATGTAATATGTTATTTATGAATAAAATGGAATATTATGCAAGATGAGTGTGATAGGAGAAGTATGCCCTTGAGTGAGCATGTATGAAAATGAGATGAGTTTCATTTATAAATAACCCCTCAGCAGTCGAGAATGAACCATAGAAAAAGATTATATCACCGGGAAATGATTTGAACATGTGCACTAGAAATATTGATCAATGAAGCATAGAACGTTAAGAATGTGAATGTGGTGAGTTTCATTTAAGTTTTATACCCTAAACATGTGAGTATGAACTTTGGAACTAGAGTGCATCATAAGGAGGTATGCCATGTGAGAATGTGATGCTAGAAAAATGTATCGTGATTGCATCGTGTGAAAGCATGTAGTGTGTGAGGTTCATGTATGTATTATGCCCTCAAAATTAAAGTGTGAACCATAGAAAAAGAGTGCATCATCACGTAATGATGATACAAGTTACGTATCAAGCTATGTTCAATGAAGAAGACAGACGAGATGCAAATTACTAAGCATGATAATACACACCTAATAATGCTAGAAGAGGGGGGAGAATAAGTGTGATGCCCCCCATGTGTATGAGTATGAGCAAGCTATCTAATAAAAGTTAATGGAAAGGGTCATCCACCCAATACATGAGGAGATAAATGTGTGTGACCATGCTCTAAGGCGGAGGTGAATGAAACTGGTGATGGGAATTCAATGGAATATGAGGTCATGAAAACCTATTGGATTGAATCCAAGAAGGTGATGTGGACTTCGATGAAGGATACTTATGGGATGATGTGTATCTAGATGAAGGATATTGATGAGGTGATGAGCACCTAGATAAAGGAGACTTTCAATAAATGGACCTAGGCTGGTGAGATGGAATAACAAACCTATGAGAGCGAGTGTTTTGTGCACGAATAAGAGAGCTAGGAGAAGAATTTGTTTTAGATTTCAGAGGTCTAGGGGACCTAGATGCTCTAGCGAGTGGGATTGCCACCTTAAGATGAGGCTTAGGCCATGGTGTGTATGGAGGGATACCAAGAACAGTGACAACATTCTTGTTATGAATGAATTTAAGACACAAGTGTTTCATATAAATGATTTCTTGAGCAGCGATGAGCCAAGGAATACCTAAGAGCATGTCATAATATTTGACATTATTTTCAATAGGGAAAGGCACCAACATGGTGAGAGGACTGAATGTTGGAAGCTTGATATAGCCATAAGATCTAGGAATCAGATATGTAATCTGTGAGAGTGGATAGTTGATAGGGAAAATAAATTCAAGATAGAATTTGTTTATGCAAAACTATGGATCAACCATGGTGTTATTGATAGAAATAGATCCAATAGAATAAGTGATCTTCAATCAATCAAATGATCATGGTCAAAAAATGTAATAAAAGGTAGAGATGAATCATCATGAGCAACTAGAAAATCTAGAGGTCTTGATGATGGAGGAGGGACAACATGATATGCATGATTAGTTGAAGATTCCGCAGCTTGATTCTCATGATTAGGTAGAGGATTATTAAAGATTTTAAGATTTTTATTTTCATTGACCAATGTAAATGTTGAAGGTTCAGGAATATCAATAGCATTATTTTTTATTAGATATTGAATAAGATGTCTTAGTTTAAAACAATGATCAGTAGAATTTCCAACATATTAATGATAATCTCATCTAAGAATTTTGTTATAATTACAACCTTTTAGAGGACATGGATCTAGATTGAGTGGAAGAGGAAGCATAATTAGATTCCTCTAAATTATTTGTAGTAATAGAATGTGTGGAGCACAAGTCAATTTAGTGAATGTATGCTTAGGTGGTTGCGATTGAAGCTTATTAGGAATAGAGACAACATTAACAATAACTTTTTCTTCAGTAGATTTTGTAGATGGCTTGAAGGGTGCTTTGCTTAGAACCCGAGTAGAATATGATGAAGCCTACTCTTGGTACTTAAAATTTTCCATAGTAAGAATTTTTATTTTGTGTAACTTAAGAGTGTGGAAAAGATGATCAAATTATGGAGAGGTCTCAAAGATGATTCTCTCTTACAATTGTTGATAAGAGACCCTGAACAAATAGATCTTGCAATTTCAATTCAGCAAAGCACATTAGTCATCCTAACTAGGTTATTCTTATAACGTAAGACACAATCTTCTAAATGTTCATTAGATCATTGTTTGATTTGTGCAAGTTGAGTAATATGATATCTTTGAATTGATATTGATTGAAAAGTGATCCATAAAAGCATTGACTAAATGCGTAAAATATGTTACTGAATGAATAGGTAGATCATATAACCAAGTACATAGCGTAGTCTTAGAGACTTTGAGGGAAGAGCTACACTAGTTAGTAAAGTGTGATCATCCACATAATCTAGGACATGCCTCATGGAAAGATCGAATATGACTCTTGAGGATCACCATGGCCATTGAAAATTGGGAGCTTAAGGAGATACAAAATTTTGGAGGTGGTTCATATGTGGAAATGGTTGGTGTGAAACTAGTATGAAGAAGATAAATGTAGGTTGAAGAGATAGAGAGGCAGGAGAGGTAGCCTGCTAAATTTGGTGGATTGGAAATGTAAACTTTCTTGATAAAGAGAGGTTATATCTTGATTGCCAAAAGAGGAAACTTTCCTTGTATGTGCAAACTAAGAGGTAGACTGAAATGGTTAGTAGTAGTAGGGATATGGAGACATACATAATGGAGGTGGGTATAAATGGTAGAAGGAGGAGTTTGAGTAGACAATAGGAATAGAGGTGGTAGAAGAATTAGTTCCTTTAAGCTCAAAGAAATTGGTGGCCTCCTTAGTGAGCAAGAAAATAATATCAGAATCTAGATCCTGCAAATTCTCAACAATATGCTCATTGAGGTCTTGAAGATGGGATTTAGTAATGCTTCCATAAGATTGTAACCATGATAAAAAACAATTACATATGATTCCTAAAAGCAAGGTTAAGTCCAAATGGATGGGTTCACCATATGATTTAACAAATATTGGAATTTTTAAAACCCTAGAAGTATATTTCAGAGTCATATGCAATGCATTAACAACTAAAGTATATAATGTGACACAAGTAATAAGAAAGATGTATTTGAAACGCTAAGTGCAAGAGGGAGAAAATAAGACTTAGCTGATGTGTAATAAATCCCAAAGTGTGCTGAGTTGGAAAACTATAGGAATCATTAAGAAGACTTATATGTTCATTTTGTTATCAAATGAGATTCCAACTTGTATGAGTTCTAGAAGTAAAGAAAAAAAAAAAATTCTTGAATTTTTAAGCATATCTTATTCGTAAAATTTAAATTGATAGTGAAGCTTTTAGCTTTGTATTAAAATAATAATTTGTCATAGTCTTTGCTTTCATTATGTTAAGACTTTGAAAATGGGATTATAGTAAGTGTGTTGTAGGTTTAGTTAAATCTCCTCTCTTTATCTGCCAGAAATCTCGTCGTATGAGAGAATCAATGGAGCTTATTGTCCTAAATTTCTCTTAGTTCAAATGTCTTGCATTTTGTGCTCCAAAAGAGGGAATCATTTTAATCTACCTTCCTACACTTGCAATTATTACATTATTGTTTCATTTTATGAGTTTTTTTTCTTAAGAGAAAATAAGAAAAAGAAAATTTTAATAAAAATAGTTTTCATTATACTTTCTACCTTAATATCAACATTAAATAAATCAAATTAGAATTAAATTATGTAATTTTATATAAACACATATACAAAGGAAACACACACACAGACACATACATACATACATAAATACATACATACATACATACACACATACACACACACATACAGATATGTGTGTGTGTGTGTGTGTGTGTGTGTGTGTGTGTGTGTGTGTGTGTGTGTGTGTGTACATATACATATGCATATAGGGAAAGGAAGAAACCCTACCTAACCATAATTAAGTGAGGAGGGGAGGTGGTGAGGGTGGGGTTCCTTCCTTTCCTAGCTCTACCTATATAGATATAGAGCAACTGCCTATATCCCTAGACTAGATAGTTCAGGGCCACCTAGATAGATATCTAGGTTAGGGGCGGGGGTGTCATATCTAGATAGCCACCCCCTCCATAGAATTTAGGGGGCTAGCCAAACCAAATATCAATATCTATATCTACATATATATTCTATTTTATATGCCCTCTCTATCCATCATGTTGATTCTACTGCGAATCAGCGTCCTCTCTATATGCCAATCAGTGGTGGCCTATATATAGATAGGGCCAATGCCCCTATATAGAGATTAGATCTATCCCCCTTATACATATATGTATATGTGTATATATATATATATATATATATATATATATATATATATATATATATATATATGCGTATACACACACATACATATACATATACATATACATATACATATACATACACATACATATACATGTATATGTATGTGTATGTATATATACATATACATGTGTGTGTGTGTGTGTGTGTGTGTGTGTGTGTGTGTGTGTGTATCACGGGTTATATATTCATATATATTAAAATCTGGGAGAAAATGTTGAAACCCAAAACTATAAATCATTGCCCCCTTAATGATGGATATTTACAGAGAATTACATATGTATCTATGTACGTATATACATACATACACACACACACACACACACACACACACACACACATATATATATATATACCTATATGTATATATATGCATATACATACATAAATATATGCATACATATATACCTATATATACACATATATATACATACATACATACATACATACATATCTGTGTGTGTGTGTGTATCTATATGTATGTATGTATGTAGATATATCTATCTATATGTATGTATGTATGTATATATGCTTTAAAAACTTATATTTCAAGGTAATTGTCTGTGAGTTATTGTAACAGTGGAACATATATATAAAAAAAATTGTGTAATGGGGAGGGGAGGGGAGGGGAGGGGGGGAGGGGTAGGTGAACCCTTGCTCACCATAGTGGGGGTTGTGGTGAGGTAGGGCCACATCACATCTTTTTGTGTTGGGGTCGTGTTGCATCACATCCCCCAACCTTCCCTGCCACTATAATCCCTCCTACACACTCCTCCTCCCGCAAAGCATCATCATCCTTTCCCATTACCCAGAGCCGCGGCCATAGCATAGAAACCCCTTCACCATTACCTTGGGCCATGACCATAGAATAGAAACCCTGTGCCATTATTAGTTATGTGTGTTTGTGTGTGTATATGGTTATATGAATATAATAAATAAAATCCAGACTCCCTTGTATGAAGAAGAAGATATATGGAGGAAAAAAAAAAGAAGCTTAAACCCCTCTATTAGAGATTTTTCCATAAAGCCCCAAATGTCATAATGGCCTTCTTCCTCCCTAGTTCAGATTGCACAAATGAGTAGAAAATATTCCAAAACAAAAGTAAAAAGGGAAAACATAAGTAGAGGATTAGGATTTTCGGTAAAATAATTTGGGATTGGCATTGTATGGGTTTGGGTAAAATAAATTTAAAAGGGGAACTTAGAGGATTTATCTAGCAAACATGAGATGTGGGGGGCATGAAATAAATAAATTTGGGAAAACTAACTAGAGGAAAACCTAGGGAATTTCTTGTAAACGAACTTGTGAAGTTAATTTAAAGGGGGTACTCTTAGAAAATTAAACAAATGAACTAATATTGGGCATAGGCCCCTTTAAATTAATTGAGAGATACATAGGCTTAGGTGGCATAATGAATTTCTCTTTGTCTAAATTAATTTAATTTAATTTAAGCTAGACTAATGGTGTCTTTAACCCCACGGAAATAATAAGGGAAGATAACATAGTATTAATTCAATGCTGACTATAGTAGTTTGGCCTTATGTGACTTTGAACAAAAATGAAAACAATAAGTGTAGTTCCAAATAAAAATTTCTAAATTTTTTTAGGTGATTGAGTTTGGA
Source organism: Taxus chinensis (assembly GCA_019776745.2). Lineage (NCBI taxonomy): Eukaryota > Viridiplantae > Streptophyta > Pinopsida > Cupressales > Taxaceae > Taxus > Taxus chinensis. The sequence continues at coordinate 19,430,272 of CM034153.1, forward strand.
ATTGAGTGCCAAAATATGGGACTCTACATATAGTATCAAAGCACGGGTCTACAACACCGGATGCTCTAGGTAGTTTTAAAATTAAATTAATGATGGCTAAATAAATAAAAGTAAATCATTTAAATCATTTCCATTACCTTATATAAAATCATAACTTGTCCTTTCCTTTCTACACAAGATGACTGCATGAAGTACAAGGCACCCATCCATCAGGGGTTTGTGACGTTGGTAACCTACACCTGAGCCGCATGCCCTTTAGTTAGGATCACATATAGTAGAGGCATTACAGAAGATGAAGGGGGTCTTGTAGTAATGTCTTCCTCCACAAAAGGAACCAGGAGAGGCAATGTATCTTATAGGAGAGGATATACCTCTAGATAAGGGCACACACTCAGACCCACATCAACATGACACTCAGAGGTAGGCTAGGTCCTGTATCCCCTCTATTCACTTTAATAGAGTGGCTTGTCTTCATCAAAGCCTCTCTCAAAACATTGAGGGAGCACTTCATGGGGGATACCACATTCGCTAGATGTAGGGGTGGTTCGAAATCAGTGTTAGGATCGAGACACAAGAAGTTTGATTAAGGATCTTCTTTGTCTACATCAACCCAATTATAGTCAAACCTAGGATGGATTTGGGGTCAAGCAATGGCTCCTGATTATCGAAAGTTTCTTTGGATTACACTCATATGAGAGAAATTTCAAGACTAGGTTAGTTATACACCTCCTTCATGATGTAGCAGGTGTATGGTGGAGGAATGAGGCAAAAAATATCTATTTGTCAAGAGATACAAGGAATTAGGAGTTTTTTAAGACTACTTTAGAGCTCAATACATGTTTGTGCACCTTTTTTAGAAGAGGATCGATGATTTCCATGATCTTTGATAGGGTTCAAGCACAGTTGCACAATATGATACTTCTAGCACAGTTGCACAATTGAGACTTCTAGACATCTTTTAAGACATCTCTGGGAACACAGATTAATTTTAGTTCAACATATCACCCAGAGATAGATGGGAAGACAAATAGGGTTAACTAGGTACTTGAGGATGTATGTGATGGATCAGTAGAACAAGTGGGAGGATTAATTTCACCTTTTCGAGTTTTGCTACAACAATAGTTATCACAACTCTATTGGTATGGATCCTTATCAGGCTTTGTATGGGAAACCTTGCAAGACACATTTGAGTTGGGATATGTTAGATGATAGGATTGTACTTGGGCCAGCTTATCTTCAGGACTTGGAGCAGTAGGTTATTTTTATTAGGTAGTGTCTTGAGTAGGCTAGAGTATGCTAGAAGGCATATGCAGACACCAAGAGGACCGAATGTCACTTTGAAGTGGGTGAAAACATTTTCATGAGATATGAACCACACAAGAGCCCAATCCTATATGGAAAGGGTTCTAATATTTAACGTCATTTTGTGGGGCCATTTGAGATCTTGGAGGTTGTAGGTCCAGTTTCCTATCACTTAGCTTTTCCACCATGCCTAGCTCAGGCCCACAATGTAATTCATGTTTTAGTTTTACGTAGATATGTACCTAATATTTCTCATGTATTGGATTGGTCAGAATTACATGTTGCAGACGAAGGACAATGAAGACTGGATCCCGTAATCATTCTGGAGCAAAGGATATTGGCCCTTCGGAGGCAAGACTTGGACACGGATAGAGTACAGTAGGACCTATATGATGAGACAATAACTACATGGTAGGATTCCACACCATTGAGGGCTAGATATCCTTCTATTTCAATGAATTCCAAGAGGAAGTATAATTTTAGGTGAGGGGTATGTAGTGCCCACCTCTTCTTGCATCAGTACATTTGCTGACTCATTTTAGTTTATTAGATTATGGACATGGATTTTAGTACTATTTGGATACTATGTAGTTTCAATATGAATCATTTGGTGACACATATGATGATAAGGGCATGTAGCACCAAGATAACATTATGATCACTATCTTAGTTTCATGAATTACATGATTTTGGATATCAACATGTTGTGATACAGTTTGTTTTAATTCATATATAATGGATGGAGGTAGGATTTTGTCGTATACTTTGATATCATTGGTTGATAATGGATAATTGAATGTTGTTATGTAAGTTATTTGATGGATAATATAACTTGAGTTAATATGGATGTATGTGGTTAGTGCTTAGCTATTTCATAATGACGTTGATTGTGGTATAGTTAAAATGATTATCCATGATTGATTTATTTATATTATTTATTTAATATATTGTATTAACTAGGAATGTTTAATGTGTGAATTGAGTGTGTAGATAACGCGGCACAAAGCAGAATGTTGGTTTCAGAGTTGCACCTTAAGTTGCACAACTGACTGATTAGGTTGAATCATTTAGCCATGTATGATCTTTGTGTAGTCTCTTATGTATGTGGTGTAACCGTGATTGGACACCATTGGTGACTCCTAATGTATCCATGTTAATTTTATTTTTTTGACCTTGTGATAAGTTAGTTTAAGGACCTAATGGTCCGTACATTAATTAGAGATGTTTTATGTTTATTATTTTTGTTTTTAGTGGTTTGGGACAACCTAATTATCATTTGAGTGGACCCCACCACCTCTTCTTTTGAGCCACTTTATAGAATCTCGAATATGGGCTAAATGTGTTATTTGTAAGGGACTCTTTTCACTTTTGGGGTCTCCCTTACATGGAAATTGACCCCTTGCACGCTACATATGGGTAGGGGAGTCTCTTTTAAAGGTCAAATGGGATTTTTCCTTCCATTTTACTTCTCTCATGTCACCATCTTGTAAGTATAGTTGTTTTTTCTATTTCTTAAAAGTTGAAGTGTGTTAGTTGGGGAATTTGGGAGATTACCTCCTGAATGTGTTTTGTTTTATAATCATTGTGATTTTGGGAATCTTTTGATGGAGGATGAGATGGGTGACACATGTGTCACCCTCTCATTTGTGAGGATTGGTGAATTCATATTCTTTATATACTTCCTCATGGAGAGGGTTCAGGACTTTTTCTTCTCACTTTTCACTATTGGGAGTTGGAGCTTGGAGCTTGGGAGAGATTTTTTTCCTTGAAGCTGGATTTCTAGTTTGAGGTAGGCTTCATACCTCATGTTTTTGGTTTCTATAGTATAATGTGAAAATAAAAATGGTTGTTTGAATCTTGTATGTTGCATGTTTATTCATGGGTGTGTTTTTTTATTCTCATTCATTTAATTTTCTCCACCCATCCTATTTTTTGGTGTATTTTGGAATTTTATGGGGAAGAGGGAGGAATGTGTCCCTCTTACACCACATGGCTTGATGGGTAAGCCATGATGATATTTATTATTATTCCTCCCCTCATATGTTTTGATGTGCTAGAAGGTCATTTCATATGGTTTGAACCTCATTCTCCATCCTTGAATAGAAAAACATGCTTTGTTTGAAAATCCTCCCAAGGAGGAGGCTTTGTGTTTGGGATGGAGTGATAAGGAGGATATTTTTAAATCGAGAGATAAGGAGGGTATTTTGGAGATTATTATAGTGTTCTTATGGTTGGTTCACATTATAGCTTACTATGGGATCCTTTCCACTCATCCCCATTGAGGAAAACACGGAGTTATCCTCTTGTGAATTTGTTATTCATTTTTTTTGTTGTGTGTGTGTGTGTGTGATTATCACCCTTTTTCCTACTTTTACCTTGTGCAAAGCTTGAGACATGCATTCTCTCTCTCCCATGGGATGGGAGGGAGGCTAACATGTCCTCCATTTGGTGAATATGACATGTGATGATGAAATTTGGTTGGGATGAAACCAAGACCCTTTTCTCTTGTGCTTTGAAGATTGTATTGGAGTGGAAAATTACAGATTTCACTTCGAGTTTGGAGAAGAAAAGATGGAAATTTTGATATGTTGTCCCCCATTTTGGGGAGGCTTATCTTCTTGCATTTTAGTTTTCTTTTGTAATAAAGTTGTAATAATTGTTACATATTCTCCTATCTTGATAAGAAGATTGAATCCTTGCACTTTTAAACTTGTGTCATTTTATCCTCTCTTTGAGAAGAAGGATTCAAATTTTGTAAACTCGTTTCTACATGTTGTAATAGACTCCTATCCTTGATTTTGTTGCATGTTTTGTAAACCTTGTTTAATGGAAGTTTTTGGGCATGCCTTCATCTATTGGAAAGAACATTGTAAGGCTTGTATTATGGGATTGTGAGGTTGATTTTCAATTTTATTATAATTAAGTTTTAAAGGAATGGATGAATGTTGAGTTTGAATAATTTTTTTATCCATATTCTCTATGGCTAGTTTGTTGTCTTGAGATAAAAAAAAGTTTCATTTATATTCATTTTGTTATCAAATGACATTCCAACTTGTATGAGTTGTGGAAGAAAAGAAAATAGATTTTGTTGGTGCATTTTAAGCAAATCTTAGTAGTAAAATGTAAAGTGATAGTGAAACTTTTAGCTTTGTATTAGAAGAATGATTTGTCACAATATTTGCTCTCATTACGTTAAAAATTTGAAAATGGGATTATATTAAGCATGTTATAAGTTTAGCTAAATCTCCTCTCATTATGTTCCAAAAATATAATGGTATGAGAGAATCAATAAAGCTTATTGTTGAAAATTTATCTTAGTTATAATATCTTGCATTTTGTGCTCCAAAAGATGGAATGATTTTAATCTACCTTCTTACTCTTGAAATTATTACACTATTGTTTCATTTTATGAGTTTGTTTTTCTTACAGAGAAAATATGAAAGAGGATATTTTAATAGAACTATTTTTCATGGTACTTTCTCCCTTAATATATTTGTTAAATAAGTCAAACCAGAATTAAACTATGTCATTTTATATAAATGCATATGTGCGCGCGCGCACGCGCGCGTGTGTGTATTTCACCCTATATATATATATATATATATATATATATATATATATATATATATATATATATTGGAGAAAATTTTGAAAGACGAAATAATAAATCACTGCCTCATTAATGTCGAATACTTACAGATATTTGAATATAGGTGTGTGTGTGTGTGTGTTAAAAATATTTATATTGCAAGGTAATTGGTTCTGAGTTATTGTAACAGTGGAAAATATATATAAAAAGAAATTTTTTTGTGTTAAGTGGGAGGGGGGAATGCTTGCTCACCACAGTGGGGAGTATGGTGAGGCAAAACCACACCATATCCCACGCCATTCCCTACCACTATACTCCCCACGGCACACTCCTCTTCCTGCATGGCAACACCATCCTTTCCCATTGTTGCACCATTTCTCCTGGCTGCGGCCATAGCATAGAAACCCTATGTCATACACACACACACACACACACACACACACACACACACACACACACACACACACACACACACACACACACACACACACACACAAATACACAAATACACACACACACACACACACATATATATATACACACACATACACACACACACCACACACGCACACACACACATGGATATAATAAAGAAATAAAAAAAGTAGACTACCTGTTGTAAAGAAGAAGATATATGGACGAGAACAAAAAAATAGAGCTTAAACCCCTCCATGAAAGATATGTCCATGAATCCCAAAATGGCTTTCATTGGCTTATTCCTCCACCCTTGTTAAACCTACATAAATGAGGAGTAAATATTCCAAAATAAAAGTGAAAAGGTAAAACAAAAGTTGAGGATTAGGGTTGTAGGAAACCCTAAAAATCTAGGGTCAAAAACAAAAGTATATAAGGGCTTAGATTAAATCCTACACCTTTAAATTTGTGGGATTAGCCATTGTATGGGTTTTTGGTAAAATAAATTTAAAAAGGGGACTAAGGGGGTTTATCTTGGAAACATGGGATGTTGGGGGGCATGAATTAAATAAATTTGGGAAAATTAACTAGAGGAAAGCTTACGAAATTTATTATAAATGAATTGGCAGACTTAATTTAAAGGGGTTCTCTTAGAAAATTAAACAAATAAACTAATATTAGGCATTGGCCCCTTTAAATTAATTAATGGATACATTAGGCTTAGGTGGCCTAATGAGTGTCTCTTTGTCTAAATTCATTTCATTTCATTTAAGCTAGACTAAGGGGGTGTTTAACCCCGTGGAAAAATAAGGGAAGATAACATAGTATTAATTAAGCGTCGGATATAGTAGTGTGGCCTTAAGTGAATATGAAAAAAAATGAAAATAATAAATGTAGGTTCAAAAAAATTGCTCAAATTTTTAGGTGATTGAGTTTGGTATTGAGTGTCAAAATATGGGGCACTACAATGACAAAAAGAGCACATTCGGCTATGCTTTTCAGTTTGGAACAGGTGTAGTTTCATGGGAATCAAAGAAGAAGTCCATAGTCACAATATATTCAATAGAAGAAGAGTATGTAGCAGCAATAGGAACAACATGTCAGGTTGTTTAGGTGAGAATAGTTTTGAAATATTTGAGGCAAAATCAACAGGATGCTACACTGATTTTTTGTGACAACACTTCAGCAATAGAATTTTCCAAAAATCATGTTTTTCAGAAGAGGAGAAAGCATATGGACATGAGGTATTACTTCATTAGAGAGTTGGTTAACAACAAGGAAATTTGTCTTGAATTTTGCAGATTTGAAGATCAGTTTATTTATATCTTTACGAAAGCTTTAGGAAATGAATTTTTTTAGTATTTGAGAAGTTGTTTGGGAGTTTGTGATCATGAATATGTCGGATTCGGAAAAAATACACTCAACTCAAGAATAATAAAATTTTGAAGGTCAAAATTAAGGGGGAGTGTTAGAAAAATAGTTTAATTTTTTCCCTAGGCTATTATTGAGAAAAACAAACAACAGTTTTCTTTTTACGTACTTTTAATTTTACACAGTTCAGTTTTAGATTCCTAATTTTAGGAAAAGAAATTAATTTTTTTTAAGAAATTAGGCATATATAATCTTGTTCTATTTTTAAGATTTGAGTGTTTTATTGTTAGATGAAAGCCATGTATATATTAGAGGAAATATTTGTAAGTCTTTTTACACGCACAAATTGCATTGAGTTGAAGCTCTAACAAAGAAGAAGATATATGCACAGAAGTGTTGATTTGAGTCTTTTTCCAATGCTCTATTTATTCTCAACTATACTATTTTCCTCATTTTTTATGGGAAAGACATCAGTGTACCTATTTCATGTGGTGGTTAACAAATTGTAGGATATTTATATTCAGCTAGATGAATCTCATTAACGAAGTAAACTATTTTTTGTATTTTATGAGTTTAAGAAAAATCAATTTTTTTATATTCACATATTTTAGATGATAATTATTATTATTTTCCAATGCTCTACTATTCTCAACTATACTATTTTCTCATTTTTTATGAGAAAGACATCGGTGTACCTATTTCATGTGGTGGTTAACAAATTGTAGGATAGTTACATTCAGCTAGATGAATCTCATCAATGAAGTAAACTATATGAAAAAATTAGCATGTGAACTCTTCATCGTAGATGATGTTCTATCTAAAATTTAATCCATATATAGTAATAATTTTGAATCATTGTTTGAAATCTGTTTATTTACTTCAGATGAAAAAATTTAAATTATGTTTGTTTTGTTATTTTATGTTTATTTCAAGTGTTCTTTTCAATATGTCACGTTCTTTTATACATTTGGCATGTCCATAGGACATGGTTACACACACACACACACACACACACACACACACACACACACACACACACACAAAGTTTTATACAATAATTTAGTTTCTTGCCATGTTTTTAATAATAATTTTCTAGTATAAAAAAATATTTAAACTCTCATGTCTACTTGGTTCACAAGATTAAAAGTGTAAAAATTTGTGATAAACTCTAAAAAAATAAATTGAAGATCAAACAACACAAGAAATACAAAACAATAGGAACTAAACTTAAACCAAGTATTTGTAATATACAAGAGTGTGTGTGTGTATATTTGTGTGTGTATGTATGTATGTATGTATATGTTTCTAGTGAGTAGAAATGTGAATTCCTTGACAACAATCAAATGTTTTGGCACTACTTTAGTTGTTTTGACTGGGAAGCCATTGACGGGTACGAGAAGACAAGAAATTTGGATTTAAATTTTGTTAACGACATTCATTAATTATAAGTTTCAGTGCCTGACGCTGCCAGGACTTGGACCTTGAGTGGTATAAATACTCAGTGCGCTAGAGTTTTGTGACAATATAGTGGTGGAGTTAGTAGGACCTTGAGTGGTATACATACGTAAGTCTGATATGATGAAGATTTTTTTTTAAAGTAAATTCTTAGCATAGAGAAATTTTCTAGTATAAAAAAACATTTAATCTCTCATATCTACTTGATTCACAAGATTAAAAGTATTAAAATTTCTGATAAACTCTCGAAAAATAAGTTAAAAATCAAATAACACAAGAAATACAAAACAATAGGAACTAAACTTAAACCAAGTATCTACAATGTACAAGTGTGTATATATATGTATGTGTGTTTCTAGTAAGTAGAGATACAAAGCTTTAGTTGTTTTGACCGGGCAGCCATTGATGGGTACGAGAAGACAGATGTCACAAAGAAATTTGGAATTCAATATTGTTAACGACATTCTTTAATTATAAGTTTCAGTGCCCGACGCCGCCAGGACTTGGACCAGAAGGCAGTTTATTCTTCAATATATTTTCTGATCTCCATCTGCTCTTAACACCTCCCGCGTTCACATATCCATGACCAACTCCACCATGACTTGGGCCAGAAGGGAGCTTATTCCTCAACGGACTAATTTTCTTGTGAGGACGTGTGATTTGCATCTGATCGACTTCTGGGCTATTCACCTCTGATCCTGAATGATCCTCAACACTTTTAACTTCAGGATGATCTTCTCTGACGAGAACATTTTCCGCTGAATATTTGTCTTGCTCTGATTTTCGCTTGACAATTTTTCGTGCATCTACAGTTTCAATTTTAAAAGATATTACGGCAAAAATCCCCATTGCAATTGTTCGTGATAGCTAACAAAATAATAGTTTTGATGTATCTGGTTTTCCCAAAGAGACGGATCAAAAATTTGAAGTGTGGAAATGAATATCCACAACAAAGGAAGAAGCAAAATAGGATCCCGAATGGCGTACATATGTGAGATGGGCATGAATTAGAAATAGAGCGGAAGAATATGTTCGTTCGTGGTAAGTGTTGAATCTTGTGCGGATATAATGAATTTTGCGTGCGTACTCGCTTACATAAAATCCAGTGCGGAGGCGGATTAAGAGGAAAGTCGTATATGACCAATTCTTGTCAATATGTGTGATGCGGAAAAACCCCGGAAATTTAACATGGTTTAGAGGCCACGGCAACTCAAGTGAATATTAAAGAGTACTAGTTGGTGTTCCGACTTCCTAATCCCGATGAATATAAAAAATGACCGTTCGGTCAACTTCTTCGAATTAGAATTCATATCTATGCGATCAATTATTTGATCCGTGACTTGATGCAACTTTGTTTGTTCCAAGATATGTAAGAGGAATTTCACAATGTATTGATGTATGTTATAGATTTTTTCATCTATCACCAATTTGAAAATATAGTTTTTGCTTTGGAGAAGATCTCCTAGGCTTGGGTTGGCCGAATGATCATAATTCCCCTGCTTCGGGAATATTTGTTGTTGCTACATAATGTTGTATTTTGATGGTTTTCTAGGCATTGCTTACTTTATTTGTTATTCTCCTATGCTCGGCCTAGTTTGTTTGTGGTTTTGGGGCGTACTCTGATTCCACCCGCTTTTGTGCTGAAAGCTATCTTGGATCTTATTGCATTAATATAACATAAGATCTCTTTTCATCAAAACAATTTTTTTTCAACTTTAATTTGTGTGTAAATATTGTAAATGACATAGTGAAATTTCCAAGTGGTGGAATGCAGATTTTTTTTTTACAAAATCGTTCTACAAATATGATCTGATATACGTTATGATTCTCCCTGACAATAACATGGAAACCAGTGGGAAACGTTTTAACCACTTAATCTTGTTTTAGCCGCAAACATCCCTTGATGTCATACACATATCCATTGTTTTGAATAAAATTATATGAATTACCCATAATTTTTTAATTTCTTTACTTCGTTGATTTTATAATCCCTATAACCTATGTTGGAAAGGCATATAGACATGCGATGAGTTTGTATGTATTTTAGGGGGGGGAATAGGTGCATCTAGTCACTAAATCAATTGCTTCCAATTAGAGTGCAAGGTAAATTTTAAGACCCCCCGCCCCCTCCCAAAAAGAACATGGATATCACTGGGCGAATTTCTACAAATGACTTTTGAAATATTTGCGAATGCCATGAATTGAAAGAAAATGCTATCGGCCAGTAGCGTAATGCTACCGACCAACAACAGTATGCTACCAACTGACAACATTATGCTATCGACTGATAATATTATTTTTTGGTCTATAGAAAAGCATGGAAGAAAATATAGGAGACACAAAAATAGAAATGCCACCTTTGCCTTCCAAGTGAGAAGAAAAATAATGCATGTAATTCGACGCAATACACATTAAAGAAGTATACAGAAGGAAACCTATAATTTTAACCTCTTGCAAACAAATAATATCAAGCTTACCAACTAATTGACAAGAATGCTTCATAGAATATTTTCCCGAGGATTTTGTCAATCCTCTAACATTCCATGAGAGATAATTTGTGGAAGGTCAGACATGATCAATTCCTACCCCTCCCCATCCAACAACATATCTACTGAGCTTAAAAATACCAAAGCTATTGGAGAGAAAAACATACTGGTTTGAAATGGGTGGCTCCGTTGGCATGCTGTTGAGATTAGGCATTCCTGACCCAAACACCTCCACAAAGTTATCTCTAGGAGGATTCTAGGAATAGTGTTCAGAGGAAGACATTGTAGAAATTGTCCCATAATTACGTATTTGCGGAGTTGGCTAGTTCTATATAGGCAGGGAGGGCTGAGCAGGTTGAGGCAACATGGAAGGCAAGGGAGAGGGAACTGACCATTTCCTAAAAGAAGGCGGGGGCACCGTTGAAGCATATTTACCACTGGAACCTTTCTTATTAGTCATAAGGATCCATTCCTCAGAGACAACCTCTTGCGAACTAGGAGCAGATTGAGTGGTAGTAGGCTTGACACGTTCAGTAATTGGGCAGTCACTAATATGATGGTCAGTAGCTTGAAAATGAAAATAGGTATTGGGTAAGTTGAGGTAGAAAATTTTCTACGAGATACACTTGGACCCAACCTGAATTTCAATGTGCTCCCATAAATCAGAGGCTAAATCATCATCAACAAAACCATGGTTATGAGGAGTTGTGTTAAAACATCGGTTAGACACATGACAAATAACACGGCCAAGGGGTCAAATAATATCGTTCAAAAAAGGCCAAATCTGTAATGGTAGCCCCAGTAGCTCCACCCAAACAAAAACTCGAAGGGAGACCTAATTGGATGGGCTAAATTCGGGAGACCATTTGGATAAAACAAGCAATGTATTACAAATACACCAAAAAGCACAATGATGAAAAAGTAAGTTAGACTTTCAACCGGTCATGAAAAGTAAAAACATTAAACCCTTTAGTGTGATTCTAAACACTAGTTTCCTAGATACTAGTTGTCTCCCAATGGTTCTTATTCTAGTTCTGTAAATACGACTCAAACAGAATACAACCACAAAAATACGTTATTAAACAATTTTTACGATAAAAATGATTAACATGATCAACAAAAGTATGATCAATAGAGACATCTGAAGGGGTTTCAGAATCATTACCTCTTTGTACATTTTCAGAACAAATTTCATCACGTGTTTGGGAGCCATCTTCACCACCATTTGCAATAGATGTTGTAACACGAGGGTTAGAGGCCATTATAAAGGCAAGCATCACCCAAAATGGGTGGAATAAATTCCCAAAACACTATGAAAAAAATCGAGGCTAACAATGATAGGATACAAGCTTGAAAATACCTATGCAAAAAGATAACATGAGTGAAGGAATGCAAGCAAAACCCTAGCAGAGCCAACTCCTACCTTCAATCTTCTTATTTTATCTCTCAATTGCAAATTTAATTTAAGGGTATTGTGAGACATTTGCAATTAATTTTATTAGTAATGTGGTTCATCTATTAATGTAGTTATGTATGTATGCATACACACATATATACCTCTACATATGTATCAAGAGTTAAATGAATAGTATTTATGAATTATAAGAATGTTGTAATATTGGATTTATTATAAGTGATGTACATAATACTATTTTTTATGGATTAAACTATTTTATAGATGTAAATATTTAGATAATAAAGAAATAGTGTTGGTGTTATTTTTAAAAACCGTGTTTAATTGTAGTGAAATGTGTAAAATCTAGACTGTATTTTTTACAATATATATGAAAATAAGGTATTAAAAATTAAAATTTAATAAGAATTCTCAGTATTTTATTTTCTTTACAAATGTGATTTTTTCAAAATAAAATGTAAATTATTCAAATTTTTATTAAAATTGTAGATTTTTTCACATATATATGTGTAGTTTGAAGCTTACACTTTATGTAATTTGTATAAACTTACACTATTACAATTTTTTTAAAGAAATAAGGGTGTATAATATACAAAACCATTTTTTTCTCATTATTCTTTATCAATCAAAGATAATGTTATGGGTTGTTTAGTTAGTAACAAACATTATTTATAAGCTTAATAAACAACATAGGCATTTATCATGTAGATTTTCTATACTAGATTTTGTATATTGTAGATCATTTCCGATTTAAATTTTTATTATTATGATATTGTAAAATATTCCCAATACATTTTATTAAAATACATGATTACTGTGGGTATTCCACAATATATATTTGTTTTAGATACACTTGTGGGTAAATGCCTTTATTTCTAGTAGTGAAAGACCCCTCCACACAGGTTTGAAATGAAAGTGCGGGTCTTGAAAGGGTGTACTAATGGTGAAACAACATAATAATATGATAACATGATGTTGATAATGTTCATTTGCTCTCGTATTTTATTTCTTTTGAATGGAAATCCAAAATTATAATCTCACTATGAGGTAAAGGTTTATACCATATCAATATGGGAGTAGAGAAAGATCCAATAGTCGAAACTAAGAAATATCAAATAGAAATGTTTCAACTGACGTGACGAATCCTTAGGTGTTATTTGTATGTCTATTTCACTTGACCTTCTCTTTCACATTGTGTCTTTCACAACAATTGAAAGAGCCTAGAAAACACTATATTGCATTTTTAGAAAGAAAGATGACATGAGAACTCATAAATTAGAGAATGAACTCCTAAGTTTGAATCTTACTAACTTTGATAACCTACATGCCTTCTTCTCCAAAATTTTATAGACAATAATGTTAAATATTGAAAGCATGTGGAATTGACAAGAAGGATTCCCGATTGATATTATCCATTATTTCTAAGCTTATACCAAAATAATCTATTATCATTTCTACCTTTCATGCCATGGAAAAATCTTTAGATCCCACTTCGAAGATACCTTCATTCAAGAAACATTCTTCCCAACTCATTTGAGAACAATACCAATTGATCCAAATGGGTGCAATCAATTCCAAATCACATGCCCTAACAACAAGTAATGGTAAAGGAAAGGAGAAGAAACTAGAGAATAAATCATATATAAATGACCAACCTAAGAAATAAGTTAATTCCACTCAATCAAAGTCTAGCATGAGTGCTCCTTCATCTAGTTCTGATTCTAAACCAAAGAAAGAGAATTCCAAGTGATCCTATTGTAAGAAGCTAACACATTAGGAGCATCAATTCATAAGAAAAAAAATTGACCACCTAACTCACTTACTTGATAAGAATAATAAAAATGCTCCAAAACCTTAATCTTCTAAGGAAAAGGAAAACAATTCTAAGAAGAAAATAGGTAAATCTATCATAGGTAGAGTAGCTCTTTCATTGACATGGGTTTTAGATTCTAGTGCCTCACAGCACATGAATGCCTCTCACGTTAAATTTTCTAACATAAAACCTTGTAGCATGTCCAAAATCACCTTGGGTGATAATACATTTGTCACAATATATAATAATGGATCAGTGGAAGTTGAAGGTGGAACCTTTAATAATGTCCTTAGTATTCCCTAACTGGTTACCAATATGTTATCATTTTACAAAATCAACCATATTAGCCAAGGGATGCATGTGGAATTAAATACTAATTTCGTGATCATCAGAGAGTTACAAAGTGAGTCTATAGTTCCAGAGGGAAAGGCAGACCACCAAGCTCAGTTATACACCTTTTCCAACTATACTCCCAACTCTTCTCTTACCGCCTTACTGACTCACACAAGATGTTAGTAAGATATGACATGCATTATTTGGCCATTTGAACTACCATTAGCTTGATAAATTGAGCGAAAATGAGATGGTGAATGGATTTCCTTGCGTTAATTTTTTGAAGGGTATTTGTGAGGGTTATGTCCTTGTATTGGTGAAAAATAATTTCAGTTGGAAAAATTAAATGTCTCCACCAACGTTCACGAGGCTATCCTCCTTTGCATCAAATGGTGTAGCTCCCATTATTGAATGATAACTAATATAATCCTACCTAAATGTTGTGGGTTGGCCAAATAGGTCAGGGATCACACAAGGACAATCCAGTGAACCTGTGAAAAAGTGTTTGTATGGGATACAAGGAAGGAAACTACAATGATGATAGGTGAAGGAGGGAAATTAGGAAAGGAATATTACTTCCATGATTAGGCCAATTGCATAGTTCACACTTAATAATCAGAGTAGTTCAACATTCAATATGGAGGAAAACAAAAATGAAGCTATCTAGTGAGAAGAAAAAACCTGACACAAAGTTCTTGGATTTATTTATCAAAGATTTTAAGGTCTTTTGGGATCACTATGCTTATAAAGTGCATAAGGGATAATTAGAAGAAACATGAGTAAGGGAAATGGAATAAAAGTGGAATTTATTTCATGTGTAGTGATGAGTACAAAGCTTCATTCAAGCTGCAACAATTTTCAATTGCCAAGAACTTCTAACTTTCAAGATCCTTTGGAATGTATAATCCATCCCAATTTATAACAATGTGAATTGACTCTTCTCCTACCCACCACATGACTCTTGATGGTCTCATTCAACTTGTGAATTTTCACCTTCCTAAGAAATGAGAAATAAGTTCCCTTTTTATAAATTAAAGGGTCTTTTATAATGTAACTTTAATCATTCACTTAAGTGAATGAGACAAAATACAATTATTATGTCCAATAAAGAATTAGAAAGGGGAGAAAAGGAATATGGAGAAAGAGAGAAAAAGGGAGACGTTATCATATCTCATGAAGAAGCTCCTTTTTATGTTTAACCTATCGATGACAACCACAATCTCCTCCTTTTGCATGATGCAAAAACACCTAGGGTTGTCGAATGAGTGTTTAGAACACTGTTGAGAGAACCCTTGATGCGAGCTCAAGATGACCGCATGTATTTATCATGATGATTTCCTTAATTCTTGATTAATCAAATACATTATCTCATTGGGATCATCAAGCTCACTAAACTCACTCCAACCATCTCATCGATCTTGCCAAAACTCATTTGGTTTACCAACTCATCTTACTGTAATTCCACTATCTCACCCATCTTATTTGACCCATCTTACTAGCATAGTAATCTTCATGATGACTTACTCTTATAAATCAATGGATTCATTTATGCTCTTCAAATCTTTTCCAGTTGCTCAGTGGTCTAGACATTCCTCTGTTATGCTTCACCATGTTCTCATGCATAATTGAAAAAAGAAGATTCTTCCAAGACCCATATGAAGGATTAATTTATCTCTTTGAGCTATGATATCATATTTTAACCATGTGAAAAGTTCAAAAAGTTGAAAGTTGAATGAATACAAAACCATCTGCAAATTTCTGTACCCAAAATACAAACTTTTTTTTAGGCACATAGGATCGGGATCTGCCATTATGGGACATATCAACTATTTTGCTTCAATTTTTGCACATTTTGTATCCTTTCATTGATGAAACATTACTATTTTTTAGTAAATTTATATTTTTATTAGGTTTCTTTTTCCTGACTTGCTATTTTGGGAAAATTGCCATTTTTTCCTTCTCTTCTGCTTTCCACCATTTTTACTATCCTGGGTGTTTCAAACTTGCAATTTAGGGAGCTTAATATTTTTAGCATGTGGAGGAGAACATAATATGTTATTTTTATTAAGTGATAAAAATGGGCTTAGTTAATGACAGAAATAATATTTTTAGAGTCCGATCTTTGTCGCGATCGTGCTCCAATATTCATTGTGTTTCGCCCATCAGAGTGCTTGAAAAAAAATGAAATTTTTCCTAGTGAGAGTTTCATGTAAAAACATACTATTGGTGCAAAATCACAGCACCCCTGGATGCAGATAAGGTTTCTAGGTTGATCACTCAGGCATCCAGTGTGATTGCACAACATGGAAACCTCTCTCCAAGCGTGGGACTTGTGAAACCGAGAGAGGAATCTCCAGAGAAGGCTAGTTCCTGCTCCTAAACTACCTCCCACAAGTTATTCCAGTGCAGGCAAGCTAATCTAATCCTAATCTAACCATGCCAAGGAGATAGAGAGAGAGAGAAGAGAAAAACAGAAAAAGCCTACACTAAAACGGTGATACACCAGAGAAGGAGAATGTTGAACCTCTATCAAAACTGCCATGGGACAAAGAGAGGTGAGCGATGGGAAGGATGGACAGATGCATCACAGGCCCAAGGATAGATTTCACATAGAAAATGTCCCAAAACTCCATGAACATAGCTCCAAACCTGCAATGAACATTCGAACATGCACAAATACCTGCAATGAAGAGAGGCAAGAAGAGAACAAGCAAAAACGGGCAAGGATGGACAGATGCATCACAAAACATGTTTTGTTGCTCCAGAAGTTTGCACAGAACATCATTCCATTAATAAGAGGCAAAAATGCCATTACAGAGCAAGGGAGGAGGCTCGAACTCCATTTTCAACCCTAGAGAAGAAAAGAAGGGAGGGCAGAGCAGAAAAGATGAACAACCTCTGAAAAGAAGCTCCTCTTTACAATATATAGAAAGAATGAGAGAGGAAAGAGAGGAGGGAAAGCCAAATCTACCCCAACCACCTCCAGGTTGCATTCAATTCATCTCATCATGGTAGAAGCGGCGGATCCTGGCAAAACGGCGGGCTGTCTGCTGCATTAAAGTTGGTTGTTGAAGCGTCACTTCTGCTTGTTATTTCATGCCAGAGGCGTTTCTTGATTTTCTCTCTCCAGACTGCACCAAAACTCGAGACTAGCCCTAGAATCATGTAGAGGATTTCATTAGCTTTCCATTGATATAAAGAATGTGGGAGTCCGAGCTCTGGATCAAAAGATATGACGGTATGAATATTTAGGGCACGGAACAGAGCAAAATGGATTTTGAAATATTTTCTCGCGCTTCGCCACCTGGATGACACATGGCACGCATTGATTCACTGAGAAACTCTCTCTCCTCCACCTCTCGGCGGGCTCTCCTTTGAAATTTCCTTGTGGGCCCCAGCTGGGACACGTGGCGCTATTTCATTGGTTCAGATCAGTGCTCGAAAACTCACCCTTTGACTTTTTGACCTTTTCCCTTGTGACACGTGTCATGATCTGGTTGGTCCTCGGCCCTTCCGGCTCTTTCGCGCCCTTCGCGTCCATTTGTCCCGGATGTCCTAGTGCTTCGTGGGACAAATTCTTCCGGATCGGCCGATCCGGCCGGTTCGCGTCTTTTTGTCCCACTTGTCCCACTTTGTTTCGGAATGAAGTTCCTTGTTTCGGCCGAACCGGCCGGTTCGCGTCCTCGCGGCCCAGATGTCCCATTTGCTTCCGGACTGTTTGTTCTCATTTCGGCCGATCCGGCCGGTTCGGGTCTTTTTGTCCCAGATGTCCCAAATGCTTAGCGGGCCGCCTGGAGGCTTTTCGGCCGATCCGCGCCTTTTTGTCCCAAATCTCCCGACCTTGTTTTGGACTGAAGTTCCCCATTTCGGCCGATCCGGCCGGTTTAGGTCTTTTTGTCCCAGATGTCCCAAATTCTTAGCGGGCCGCCTGGAGGCTTTTCGGCCGATCTACGCCTTCTTTTCCCAAATGTCCCGACTGCCCCTAGGACTAGGACTTAGCCAATTTTCACAATTTTTTCTGGATCAACCTACTTGCCTTTCTGCAACTTTTTCACATTTTCTCAGAGCTTTCTCCTTCCTTCTTTGGCCAGGGGAGTTAGAAAAATATCTGAGGGAACCTCGGAAACATGATGTTTGCTCTGAATCAATCAATGTGCCTAGGACTTGAATATTCTGATGCATGTTATCAAAATTACCCTGGGGGGTGAATTTTGGATAACAGTTTGGCGACTCAGTGGGGTCATCTTCCTGCTAGATGAATGATCAGTAGCCTGAAGCAATCCATTTGGCATGGAGTCATAAGCAAGTCTGAAAACTGATCTGAACTTTGAAAATATCCCCTCTGAGCCACTTGGAAACCCACCGGGCATGTAGTTGTTCTCACCAAATACCACTGAAAATAACTATGCAAGAGCAAAACCGGCAACACCAAAAACTATGTACAAAACTGAAAATCATACATGCCCCAAATGGAACATGCAGAGTGTGCACAAGCACTTCTTCTGCTGAAAGCAAACCTAGCTACTTTACTCTAACTAGAAGCAAAGGAAAGATAAACAAATCCTGCAACTGGTTGTGCAAAATAGCTCCCTTTCTTCAAAATTGGCAGCCATGCAATTGATTTGGCACTGATCATGGCTGTTAGGATGAGTGGAAAATCAACAAGAAGCTGGTCTTCCACCCAGATCATCAAGGTATCAACTGAAAACAAATCCAAAACCTCTTTTAGTTGCTCTGCATTTAGATTGGAGAGGTATGGCAGCTGATCCTTGGTACTTTGTAGCTCATCCTCATGCTCAGAAGCAAGCATGACTGGTTGTGGCTTCTCATTTGGCTCCAATGAAGCCAAATACCTGATTGGGCAAGGTCTGATCCGTTTGATATGCCCATAGCTCTGATTTTCAACTCCAAGAATGGAGTCTTCTTGTAGACCCTCTTAAATGGATGATGTGGAAGAAATGGTGGAATCCTTCTGTCCTTTTTCTTCCTCCAATGA
The DNA here is from genome assembly GCA_019776745.2 of Taxus chinensis. Classification (NCBI taxonomy): domain Eukaryota; kingdom Viridiplantae; phylum Streptophyta; class Pinopsida; order Cupressales; family Taxaceae; genus Taxus; species Taxus chinensis. The sequence continues at coordinate 19,449,445 of CM034153.1, forward strand.
AGAACAGGGAAGATTAGAATCTTCCAATTTTGATTCCAAAGGGCTGCTATAAGATGCAGGCTGCTGCAAATGAATGCTGTCCTCCATGACAGCAGGCTCTGGTGTTTGGAATGTGGATGATGAAAGAGAGAATGGTGAAAACTCAACCGGCTCTTCTCCATCAAAACAGTCCTCCAAATCTGACAAGTAAACTGCCTCATTGTTGTCCCGCTGTTCGTGTTCAACTTCCTCCATGGTGTCCTCTTGATATCCAACTTGACCACCATGGTTTCCTTCACTCTCCAATATCGAGTTTGAGAGATCAAACTCCTCTTTAGTACTAGAACTTGAGAGAGGTGAAGTAGAAAGAAGAACTGAAGGTTCTTCTATAACCTGCTTTGTGCTCAAACCCTTTGGATCTGCACTTTTCTCCTCCACAGCTAGAATGTGCTCCTCTTCTTTTGGATTTGGAGCAGCTTCTCCTTTCTCCAATGTTTGAAGACAATCTTGCTCTTGATTGAACTCTTCCTCCAGCATGAAGTTTGTCAAGTCAAACTCTTCAATTTGCTGCTCTAGAGGACAAGTTGGGACTGCAAGATCTTTTTCTTCTGCTGCAAAAAAATCAGTCCTAACCACCACCTGTTCTCCAACCCTAGCCTCTTCTGTAGGTTTAACCATCAAGGGGATTTTTGTTATCCCAAATTTGAGAGCCCAACTCTTCAAACTTTGAATTTCTTCATCTTTGTTTGGCCTCTCTTTTTACTGTTGTTTTCCTTGACTGGCATTCTGATTTTCATCCTCCCAACATGGATTTGGGAATGCAAGAGGAGGGATAGGTTGAAACTCAACTGATTTGACAATTGTTTGTGGTGGTGGAGGAGATGGAAACTCTTGTTTCCTTGGAGGAGGGGGTGTTTCTGTTAGCTCTTGTGGAGGGGATGACTATTTGGAAGGGAAAAGGAAAGAAGAATCGAGATGAGATGGAAGACTGAGAGGTGGAGACATGGATTCAACATTTGGGACAGCAGATGGGGAGTTTAAATGAGATGGTGCTGCTTGAGTAATGGAAAGAGAAAAACCAGATGATGGTGTAGAACTTACCCATTGACAAGGTTGTTCAACAACAAGTGTGTAGGCCTCTATTTCTGCTGTCCATTATGCAAGTTGGGGCAGCATCTTTATCATGAAGTCCAGCTTCTCCTGAGGGCTGAAGTGTCTTGGAAAAGGGCCTCCCCATGGACAAGGAGTCCTGCAACCAATTCTGAAAGATCTCATTTGAGATGTTGCTCTGGACTACAGCATCTTTAGCTTCATCTTTTGGATTTTCTCCAACAGACCAGCATCTTGGATCTGATGGTCTTCATTGTATGCATACTCTTGCTCTTGGAAAGCTCCATTGCCAAACTGACTTTGGCACTGTTGTTCATATGAGTATGCATGCTGATCTGGAGGATTTGTAAAATGTGTTGGAGGTGGAATATACTGCTGTTGTTCATATGAATTCCATGATGGAAATGAAGTCATGATTGCACAACTTCATGGAATGGAAAAGAATGAAAGGGATGGAAAGAAATATGGATGAAAATGGATGGAAACGGGTCTGCAAGCTCAGAGAAATGGGTTGCTGATCAGATGGAGTCGCCAGATGTGTTTGCAAGTGCCTCCAAAGGCTGAAATCTTCATAGGAACACACCAACCTGCAAAAGATGAAGTGAAAGACCTCAAAGGTCCCACCGGGCATGCCAAAACCATTGGTGCAAAATCATAGCACCCTTGGATGCAAATCAGGCTTCTAGGTTGATCACTCAGGCATCCAGTGTGATTGCACAACATGGAAACCTCTCTCCAAGCGTGGGACTTGTGAAACCGAGAGAGGAATCTCCAGAGAAGGTTGGTTCCTGCTCCTAAACTACCTACCACAAGCTATTCCAGTGCAGGCAAGCTAATCTAATCCTAATCTAACCATGCCAAGGAGACAGAGAGAGAGAGAGAGAAGAGAAAAATAGGAAAAGCCTACACTAAAATGGTGATACACCAGAGAAGGAGAATGCTGAACCTCTATCAAAACTGCCATGGCACAAAGAGAGGTGAGCGATGGGAAGGATGGACAGATGCATCACAGGCCCAAGGATATATTTCACATAGAAAATGTCCCAAAACTCCATGAACACAGCTCCAAACCTGCAATGAACATTCGAACATGCACATATACCTGCAATGAAGAGAGGCAAGAAGAGAACAAGCAAAAACAGGCAAGGATGGATAGATGCATCACAAAACACGTTTTGTTGCTCCAGAAGTTTGCACAGAACATCATTCCATTAATAAGAGGCAAAAATGCCATTACAGAGCAAGGGAGGAGGCTCAAACTCCATTTTCAACCCTAGAGAAGAAAAGAAGGGAGGGCAGAGCAGAAAAGATGAACAACCTCTAAAAAGAAGCTCTTCTTTACAATATATAGAAAGAATGAGAGAGGAAAGAGAGGAGGGAAAGCCAAATCTACCCCAACCACCTCTAGGTTGCATTCAATTCATCTCATCATGGTAGAAGCGGCGGATCCTGGCAAAACGGCGGGCTGTCTGCTGCATTAAAGTTGGTTGTTGAAGCGTCACTTCTGCTTGTTATTTTGCGCAAGAGGAATTTCTTGATTTTCTCTCTCCAGACTGCACCAAAACTCAAGACTAGCCCCAGAATCATGTAGAGGATTTCATTAGCTTTCCATTGATATAAAGAACGTGGGAATCCGAGCTCTGGATCAAAAGATATGACGGTCTGAAGATTTAGGGCACGGAACAGACCAAAACGGATTTTGAAATATTTTCCCGCGCTTCGCCACCTGGATGACACGTGGCACGCATTGATTTGCTGAGCAACTCTCTCTCCTCCAGCTCTCGTTAGGCTATCCTTTGAAATTTCCTTGTGGGCCCTACCTGGGACACGTGGCTTTATTTCATTGGTTCGGATCAGTGCTCGAAAACTCACCCTTTGACTTTTTGACCTTTTCCCTTGTGACACGTGTCATGATCTGGTTGGTCCTCGGCCCTTCGCGTCCATTTGTCCCGAATGTCCCAGTGCTTCGTGGGACAAATTCTTCTGGTTCGGCCGATCCGACCGGTTCGCGTCTTTTTGTCCCACTTGTCCCACTTTTTTTCAGACTGAAGTTCCTTGTTTCGGCCGAACTGGCCGGTTCGCGTCCTCGCGGCCCAGATGTCCCATTTTCTTCCGGACTATTTGTTCTCATTTCAGCCGATCCGGCCGGTTCGGGTATTTTTGTCCCAGATGTCCCAAATGCTTAGCGGGCCGCCTGGAGGCTTTTCGGCCGATCCGCGCCTTTTTGTCCCAAATGTCCCGACTTTGTTTTGGACTGAAGTTCCCCATTTCAGCCGATCCGGCCGTTTCGGGTCTTTTTGTCCCAGATGTCCCAAATGCTTAGCGGGCCTCCTGGAGGCTTTTCGGCCGATCCGCGCGTTCTTGTCCCAAATGTCCTGACTGTCCCTACGACTAGGACTTAGCCAATTTTCACAATTTTTTCTGGATCAACCTACTTGCCTTTCTGCAACTTTTTCACATTTTCTCAGAGCTTGCTCCTTCTTTCTTTGGCCAGGGTAGTTAGAAAAATATCTGAGGGAACCTCGGAAACATGATGTTTGCTCTGAATCAATCAATGTGTCTGGGACTTGAATATTCTGATGCATGTTATCAAAATTACCCTGGGGGGTGAATTTTGGATAACACATACCATGGAAGCCATTAAGGGATTTAATGAGATTTTTGACAACATTATTTCCCATCTCAATTGTGATGAAACTAACTTTATTGGGATAGTTTTATCTCATGAATTATGTGCTCACATTTTAAACTTGACCTGTCTGCCGGAGTGATAAGAAATTGAGGGAACAAGATCCAGGGCATAAAATAGGGGTTTTTTCCATTAAAAATCTATGAAATCAATTGGAATTTTGCAAATTACTTCTCGAAGGCCTTAGAAAATAGAGAATTAAATAAAAACTATCACTTCGATCTGTGCATCAGATTGTGAGATATGATCTTTTTACCTTTTTGGCAATGAAGTCAATTTGGAAACAAACAGACATGGTGTCTAAAGAAATTATAGAATTCATGGATATTTCTCATCCATGAACATGGAGGAATGGTATTAAAATGAGGTATGGATGAGGGTAATGCTTTTATAGTTTTCTTCTCGTAGTGGTTTTCTTGAATGCACGTGGAGAAGTAGCACGGCAGTTAAATTCTTCAAAATTCTTGGCTTTTGGAATCCTCTTGTGATTGGGAACATTTTTTTGTCCCATCTATCCCAAGGGGCTGCGGAATTTGGTGCAATAAAATTCACCTTGCTCTCATCTTGAAAAGTGGTAGACGGGGATTCGCCGGTGGAGGAGAGAGAAAAAACACTTAGAAATACCCTAGAGCTGAGATTGGGTCATTTGGAGGACCCTGGAAGGGGATAGGATTCGGCTCATTTTTGTGTCAAACATGTTCCATGGGTATGGGATAGAAGGTGCAAGAAAATGTTCCATCACCTACTAATGAAAAATGGTGATTACTTGTTTACAGAGGCAGAGAGGAGAGGGGGCTAAAAAAATGGCTTGCAGAGCACCTTCTGGGGTCATATGAGGGATCAAGGGCCGAGTTCGGCATAGGACATATTTTTTATGTCCAAAATGTCATAAGGGGATGAGACACATGGTGAAAAAAAATGCATCCTCTCCTATTGTAATGAGATTACTTGTAAAAAATTGATTATCAACAATAATAGAACACTAAAGAACACAAGATTGCAGATAAATGATCTCGATATGCAAGTAGGATAGGTCAGCTACTTTGAGGAGGAAACCTTCAAACCATAAAATAAGACTCAAATGCTCAATATGATTCTTAAATACTCCTCAATACCACCTATATATACCATTCCTATGTTATGTCCAACACTAAGGCCGATCTACTAAACATATGAAAGCATAAATGAATAACATATGACAAGAAGAGAGATTATATAAGCCACAAGTTAGCACTACATATCCAACATAAGTTATAAGAATAAGGGCATAACATTCCCCTCCACTTAAAATAAATAGTGTCCCTAATGTTTGGAATCCATATATTTTGTTTCACAAATGCTTCATCCTCCCATGACGCATCCTAAATATTCATATTCTTCAACTTGATCAGCTACTCAGTAGTGACTCTGGTGCTTAAACTTTTGATTCGTGTCTGAAGAATACCTTCAGGTTCCAATATGATCCTTCCTTCCTTATAAATTTTAGGAAGAACTAACTGGGTGGAATTTTTCTATCCAATAACTTTCTTCAATCATGAAACATGGAAGACTGGATGCATTTTACTTCCCAGAGGGAGCTTCTACTTATATGCCACACTACCATTTTTTTGCAACACTTAGTAAGGATCATAGTATTTAGGAGACATCTTATCATCCTTATTTTTTTGTTTTAATGATAACTACTTATATGGCTAAAACCATACAAAAACAAATTTATCCTCTTTATAGTGTTTCTCACTGCAATTTTGATCAGCTTGTTCCTTCATGCGGTTTTTCACTCTTGCCAAATTATTTCTAACACTAGAGATTACCTCGTGCTGGTGTTGAATTTTATCTTTGATTTATCTCACCTTCGGTTTAACCTTCAAGATAGATAAGAGTGATAGAGGATGGTACTCGTAAAGTTCTAGAAATGGATATATTTTGGAGGAGGTATGAAATTAAGTATCATACCACCATTCTGCAAGTGGCAACCATTGCACCCAACGTTCTTGTTTTGAAGTAAAACATTAAAGATATCCCTCCAAACATTTATTTACCACCTCAATTTACCCATCTCATTGAGGATGATAAGATAAACATTGGGCTAGTTACGTACCCAAACACGATAAAAATCAGTTAAAAAATTACATTTAAATATCATATCAAGATCACTTAAAATAATTTTTGGCATGCCATGGAGATTTTTAACCGTGTCCATAAATGAGATGGAAACTATACTAGCTGTGAAAGGATGAGCCATGACACAAAAATGAACATACCTAGTAAGTCAATCCACCACAACCATGATGACACTTTTCCCTTCTAATTTAGTAAATCCTACAATGAAATCCATCGATACCTCTTCCCATATCTTGCTAGGAATATAAAAATGTTGGAGAATACCTGGTGTCTTTATGGTCTCACCCTTATTACATTGAAAAACCAAACATTCTATAATTTTTTAAAAAACATATCCTTTCAACCCCTCCCAAAATAAATAATGTTGAACTCTCTGATAAGTTTTTAAGAACCTGGAATGACAACCTGATGGAGAAGAGTGGAGCTATGAAAGAACATTGTATTTCAAGGAAGAGTTCTTAACCAAATATAACCTATCTTTATACCACAACGTATCCCCCTTCCATAGAAATTGTTCTGATATGGTTGGATCTGTCTAGATATTCTGAATGAGATTATGGGTTATTGCATGTTTTTGCCAATCTTCCCTTGTTTGATCTACTCTATCTGCATTTAGTATAGAGATTGCATAGAAAAATGCATATGTGGACTCATCCCTCCTAAATGGAGCATCAACAACCACATTTTCCTTCGCTTTATTATAAATAATCTCAAACCCATACCCAAACATCTTAGTGACCCATTTTTTTTTCTCTTCTAACGATAGTCATTTCTCCAAGAAGTATTTCAAACTATCATGATCAGGTTTTACCTTGAATTGTCTACCCATTAAGTATGGTGTCCATTGTTTAAATGCATGTAGTATTGCAATCATTTCCTTCTCATATGCTAGCTTCAACAAGTTATTTCCTTTTATTTTCCACCTCTCAAATGATATTGATTCTCCTTCTTACATGATTACTTCTCCGATCCCATTTCTTGAAGCATCACATTCAACTATGAAGGTCTTGGAGAAATCTAGAGTTGTTGATACTGGAGTGGAGTACATTACCACCTTCAATTATTCGAATGCCTTAGAAGCTCCCTCATTCCAATGATAGGAGTATTTCTTCAATAATTTTGAAAGTGGTGTTGCTATACTACTATAATTTTTTACAAATCTTCAATAGTACGCTTTGATACCTAAGTAACCTCGTAAATGCTTGAGGGTTCTTTCAACTTCCCATTCCACCATCGCCTGGATCTTGTGAAGTTCCACCTTAACACATTAACGAGAGAAAATATAGCCCAAGTATTCCACTTCTTTTACCCCAAAAGAACACTTCGAAAGCTTGGCATATAGTTGATGTTTCTCTATGACCTCCAATACTATACTCACATCATGTAAATGTTTCTCCCAATATTTGCTATAAATGAGGATATCATCAAAAAATACCAAGAAAAAATTCCTTAGGAAGGATCTAAATATTGAATTCATCAAACTCTGAAATATGGATGGTGCATCAGTAAGACAAAAAGGCATCACTAGGAATTCATAATGCCCTTAATGAGTTCTGAAGGTTGTCTTATGAATATCTTATTTCTTTACTCCAATTTGGTGATACCCAGAACACAGATCTAGTTTTGTAAAATAAATTACACCATGCAACTCATCTAATAAACCTTCAATGAAAGGAATAGGAATCTTATATTTAATAGTGTACTTGTTGCGTTATTTGTATTCTAGACACACGCTCCATCTTCCATCCTTGCGGAACACCATTACCACTAGATAATAATAATAACTTTGAGTGTAGAGAATAATACCCATTTCAAACATCTCCTCCATCATATTCTTGATCTCTCTCTTTTCCAAATATGGTTATCTATAAGGCCTGATGTATGGGGGTTGGCTTCCTGAAATTAACTGAATGGCATGATCATGATGTATTTTAGGGGTAAATCCTCTAGGATCCTTGAAGACAAATGCTTGTAGATTAATAACCTATTATAAATGAGGATACACTACCATTGTTGGTGGTTGAAATTCCATGAAGAAAATTCATGCTACAAAATCTTTAGCCCCCTTCTTAAGAATCTTCTACATTTGGCGAGAACTAACCACCAAAGGATTTTTTTCTTTTAGTCCTCTAAGTTCAATTTTTTTACCCTTATAATTAAAGTGCAAGAACAATTCCTAGAAATTAAGCTCTATTGTGCCCAAATTTTTAGCCACTGAACACCTAAGAAAATATCAGCTCTGCCCATGGGATTAGAAAACATCATACATTCCAATGTGTAGTCACCCATCATAAGTCTTATTTTATGGAATTTACCATAACATTTGACTACGCCACCATCTATGATCTTTACTTGAAATTTAGGCGTTGGGTAGATTAAACAATTTAGCCTTGCTTCCAGCTTACGATTGATGAAATTATGTGTTCTCACTAAATCAATCAATACTGTCACCTTTTTTTTCTTAACACGACCTAAAGGGTTTGTGGAGTACTAATACCTGATAGAGCATTACATGAGATAGTGGGCTAGGAATATTAAAATTCTACCTCTAATATTTCCACTTCCTTGCTTGATGTTTCCTCATACTCTTCCTCATCACCAGTCCCTTCAATGTAGAAATTGTTTTTCTCAACACATTTATGATTTTGTCCATATTTTATGTCAAAGTTAAAACATAACCCTTTTACTCTTTTTTCTTCAATTTTCTAAGGTTTCAGCCGAACTGGCCGATGGTACGATGGAGGCAAAGTGCTATGATCTTTTATGTTAGTGAAGGAATGCCTTCTACTAGAAAGTAATTTTTCATCTACCCTTTGCACCATGATAATAGAATCAAATACCTTTAGTGGATTAAACATGTGTAACTCATGCTCAATGTGGTCCTTAAGAAGCCCACGAAATAGGTCATTCAGATACTCTTTTGTAGTATCCTCGACACACAAGGAAATATTTTGGAATTGATCGACATACTCCTTTACTAAACTTATTTGTCATAACTTTTCTATTTGGATAAAGTAATTATGTGACACACTATAGATAGAGTGTAATTGAAGCTCTTCAGTGGAAAATGTCAATGTGACACTTAAACCATTTTTCTTCCTTTGAGCTAATAACCAACGATACTAAAAAATTTGTTAGGTTCTAGATCTAAGGAATCCATTGTCAACTTTTGTCCGGATGGGATCTTATGGAGATAAAATAAATTCTCCATTTGGGTACTCTAGTTGAGTGGATCCTGTTGTTACCCAAATTTAACCTCCTTCAAAGACCGGGAAACATCATGGATTTTAACAAGATACTCAGAGGCAGATAGATAATCATGTATGTCGTTTTGTAGCTGGGGAAGTAATTTATCTGACTTGTTATCACTCATGCTTTGAAGGAAGTGGGTAGCACCTTAAAAGGGTGTGATCTAATGCTAACTATTTTAGGTTGTGCCTTTCAACCAAGATAAGAGAACCTATTTGACAAAATCTGTTTATTGAAGAACAATGATGAATCCTTTTTTTGCATAGATTTTATAGAGAAGACCTTGGGAAGATATGATCAGCACACCAGATCTGCCTCTCATGAGTTGTCACTTCCAGATCATGGAGATATTTTCACAACAATGAAAAGGTTACTAAAGACATTTAAGACCCTAATTGCTTCTACATGTTTTAGTAACAGAGAGTATGAATTTGTATACAAACAAGGAAAAACAGATGTAGTGCAGGTATGATTGTTGTTGTTAAATGAATTTTTGGTTGGAGGTGGGGCAGGGTGAAACTAGATTCTCCAGATCCTTGAGGAACCTTACAAAATGGAAAGTCAAACCAGCAGAATTCCACATAATAGCTAAAATTTCTCTTTAACCAAAATGTGTGCTTCAATGGAGGCCCAAATTAGCACTCTTTCACACAATCTACGAGATTCTATCATGAAGGATTGAGTTAGAAAACCCAACAGAGCATCAAGATCTAAGCCAAATCACACCTAAGGTACACCTAAAGGCTTACAGACAATCTTTGTCAACAGATGAGAGAAAAGTGATTTTAAATCATTTATTTCAATCCCAGATGAAAGCTCTTCTGAGAAATGAAATTTCAGATGCCACTAAACTGTCACAAGGATTGAGGCCTATGTGATTGAACCAAATTTGATACAAGATTGCAACAGAAACAAGAAAAAATGCTTGCATACATTCAGAAATAAAACCAACACATTTGCTCAAGACAACACAGAAAAAGTTGAATTTTATTAAGTTTATTAGTAGGGGAAAGTTTCTACAATATTCTCAGATCTTTTCAATGGCTATACACTTGCAACCACTTTGACACAATAAATCTTAATACAAAAAGAGATAACCTAGTTTCTCAGATGGATTCTCAAAAGACAAGCTTAATCAAATTTTCCTCTTGGGAATTTTCTTCAACCTCCAGCCCTTTTGCACAAATAATTGTGCCATTTATAATATTTGCAACAAAACCCCCTTCTTCCCCAAAAGACAAAAACTTTAAATGGACCAGTGCTCGCCATGATTCTTTCTTGATTCTAAGAATTAGATTTGTAAGAAGTCTCCAGGTGCTTGAGGGGGAAGATCTCATCAAATATCTCTCACATTCAAATCCTCCCTCTGGTAGGTCACTCTTTCTGCAATTTTCCAACCACTTCCACCCCTAATCTGTCAAATCTATCTCCTTGCGTGCTTGGGATAAGAAAACTGGAAAATCTGATCGGGCACGAAAGTCAGACAATTTTAATGGCGAAAGACATTTCCCAGATCTTCCCACCAAACTTAGATATCAATATTAACTTCCCTCTCTATTTGGCGTGTAGAAAAGACCAAGAAATCATGGAGACTCACACTTCTAGATGTGTTTCAGAGAAATGGGGGGAAAATCAGATTTAGACTCACAGTTGTCATTGATTTTTACTTTGAATTTGGATCATCGAGGTGGAAAATTTCAAACTTAAGAATAGACCCGGGGGTTTCCTTTGACTTTTTACAACCGTTTGGGAAAATGGAAAAAAATTCCATCTTGCTCCGCACCTCAGCCCTTGGAAAACGAGCCGGACACATACCTAAATGTGATTGAAGTGGAACCGCGGCCAAATTCTACCATTTTACTCTCTTTTTGGTAAAGGGAAAATTTGCCAAATTTTCTGCATAGCTCCAGCCTCGGGAAATGAGCCTGAAACATGTCCAAATGTGATTCGAGTGGACCCGCACTTCTATTTTTAATTTTCACTTTTTTCTCCCAAAGGAATTTTTTCCAAATTTCCCCCAAGAGTCCGCACCTCCGCTATTGACTGGGGTAAAACATTGACTATTTCCATCATCAGGCTTGTGGGCCATTTTGAGATTTTAATCCTTAAGGGGAAAAAAATCCAAGTTGCCTCCGATGGTCCACCTCCCCTTCCTCTTTGAATTTTCAAACTACCACGTGTCAACATGACGTACCTTGAGGTGGTCCAAAAAATTTTATACCTTGAACGAGCGCGGTCTCGCCATATGTCCTATTCCAGAAATTTTTTTCTAAATGCTTGAAGCTCAGCAGAAGGTGCCATGTGTCATGCTCTGAGGTAGTCTCCTTTGGCCATTTAAAATTCTAAGAAAAATGCAAAGTGAGCGGAGGCCTCCATGTGTCCTCCTGGCACTTCTTTAAAATGAAACTGAAAGGGTGGTCCCTGAACATACGCGGTTCCTCCATTTGTCCTAGACCTCCCAAAACTCTCTGAAAAAGACTAAGTATGAGAAAACCGGGTGAAAACCTGCCGGAAACCTCCACGTGTCCTCCTGCACTACTCCAAGGACAAACCAAAAAATAGAGCTTCAAATGAGCATCGTGCCTCCACGTGGACAAATTTTTGAGTTGATAATTTTTATAGAATTTTTGAAGTATTTAGCCGAGCCATGTCCAACCAAAACTTTCCATGTCCCCTGTAGATGCATGGATGTAAATTTGACAGGGAGAAATGCCCGTCAAACCATAAAATATAGAAAAATGACCATTTGAGCCTGGGAATGAAATTTTCTTCAAGGACAAAAAGTTTATAAATGTTGCAAGACTCAAATGCATTCTTCAGGGACACATCCATTCATTCCCCTTCAAGTATCTAGGATAGAAATGTCAAGGACAAAAAATCCTGATTGTCGGAAATAGGGAGAATGGGAAAACATGAGTTTTTGAAGGAATAGAGCATGGGAGACTCAAAATATGGACCTTTTCCAGAGGTACAAAGAAAATAGTAGCAAAGCATTGACCCATACATGATCTTCGACCCAGGGGATGACTAAAAATAGCAACAAAGACTGACCAAGCACAACACGGGGAAGGAGAAAATGATAGAGGCCACAAATTAATAAGTTTTCAAAGGCACAAATGGGGAAAGAATATTTTGAGCACTAACAGATCCTTTCCATCAAATTTATGCATTTCCACTTTTGGAAAAAATGACCCTCCATTTGTAAGGAGATCCACCTAAATTTGTAAAGGAGCCTCTTAGATTGGAATTCTTTGGACCTGTGTGATTATTGCTAGAGGAACCCATATGAATGGAATTGGGATTTATGTTTGAGAGAGCATGCAACAATTCCTAATTAATTGATTGAAAATCCATCTAAATTTCAACCCTAAGGCTACCTTTCAAATGAAGAAGCTCATTATTGGGGTCATCCTTATTAACCATATTATTTACCCTTTCTTGAAGTTGGATGACTACTTCATATACTCCTGAACCGAAAGATTCTAAATCCATATCTTCCGTATCTAGGGTCATTCTAGGGATTTTTTGACCTTTCTCTTATCCTCAAGTTGATATACCGGTCATGATGTAGGGTTTAGGAATAAGGGTAGACAAAATAGGGAAAAGTTTTATGGTTTGGGGTTTCGTATATTTACTAGCTGAATAGAGGAGATCATAAAGCAGAAACACTAGATAATTTTTGGAAAGATTTTCAAAAATATAAGAAACTTAAAAGAATTCCAAAAATTGCAACCTAGGTAGCTGACTAATGAAATAACATAAAACCACTACAAATTTCTCAAAATAATAAAAAATGATTGAAATTTAGAAAGGATCTTACTTGACTAATTTCTCCACATCACAAAATCATTTGTACGAAAATTCTCTACTAATTTTGAGATATAGATGAACCTTCATAATTAGGGTTTGGCGCAACAGTGCCTGAGGTTAGGCTTTATTACCACTTGTAATGGAATTACTTGTATAAATTTTATTATTAGAAACAATAGAACACCAAATAATACATGATTATAGATAAATCATCTCAATATGTAAGTAGAATAACTTAGCCACTTCGAGGGGGAAACCTCCAAACCATACAATCAAACTCAAATGCTAAATATGATGATTAACTACTCCTCACTACCATCTATATATACCAATCCTATGTTATGGTATATCTTGAGCATACAAAGGCCTTTTTAGGAACGTATTTATATTATTTTTACTTAAAATATAATTTTGATAAGAGTGGTGTGGGTCTTATGCTCTGATTTGTATTGAAAACCTCTAAAATTTAGCCTTTTGTTTTGGGATTGTAGGTTGTGCATCCAAAAAACATATTTTGGAAAGAAATTCTTGTGTTTTGTGAAAAATATGAAACCACCATCACTTAGAGAATTGAAATACCTTTCCAATGATATTTTTTTGACTTAAAACTATTACAAATTTCCAGAATTACTTCTCGAAGCTCAGGTGTTGTTTTGGACTGCAAGCTCCTTCACCTTCGAAAACCTACTTTTGTATAACTTGTCCCAAAACCTCAAAATATTTTGAAAATCTTGCTAGATATATTGCACAATGTTTCTATCTCCTTAATTCCAATATCCAAGGAATTTAATCCTTCGAATACAATCCAAATGATGTGCACCTTCCTTGGAAAGGCTAAATATAGCCATTCCTAAGTCTCTCGAAAAGCCTGGTTTGAAAGATATTGTCTCAAGAAGCACTTGAATGAACTTGTTGTCCTCTTTTCAACACATGGGAAAGGATGGCACTAAGTACATGGATGTTAAAAGGATGGGACATACCTGACTCAGGGGATGCATTGACCTTAGACAGTGTCTAGGAAGGTTTGCAATGAAAATTTTGACACTGGGATCTGTTTTCATGCTTGAAAATTGAAAATTTTCATGTTTCATATTTGCATGGAAAAAATTGGCTCTATCTTGGGGACATGTTGTGGATCGAGCACAATGATAACATGGCACGAGGAATCCCAAAATCTTAATTCACTTCGTGGATGAGTGCCTTATCCATTGGGCTTTATGGATTCATTTCTTCCAAACACACACACATTCAAAAATATAAACATGCGGAAGGGAAAAACACCAAAAGTGGAAACAACAAACGAATTAAAAGGGAAATATATAAAGTGTGAGGGATATTTATAGAGGTGGGAAAACAATACACACGTACCCAACAACAGGTCCATAAAATTACACACCATCATGGAACAAGGGACTTAAATGTGATTTTTTAAGAAAAAACTACTATCTGATCAAACCATCCATTGTGATGGATTTTCACGGTTTGAGAATAAGAAGAATCATCAAGACCCCATCTTCATATTCATAGAATACTGAGAAATATCTTTCATCTAACGAAATATTTATCACATTTTTTATAATCTTTGTATCTTGGGGATTTCACTTAATGTCTTACAATCATGAGATATCATTCCTCCAGGTCCTCAAGAGAGATAAAATTTATATTGTTGTAGAAACATTCCTCATCTTTGAATTGCAACTTGAGATCATATTTTGAATAATAAAGGTACTTAACAAGAGTTAGAAAAAAATTATTTTCTTCCCATTCAACAGCTTCTTTGAACATTGTACTTCGATGCTTTAAAAAAATGCTTTCAAGAATAGAGGTCGCATCACTCGGCTAAGTGTCTTCATCATCTTTGAGAAATTTTTCAAGCATGGGAATATGTTCAAGAAAAATCAAAGCTTGGGAAATGGTGAGATTAAAATGATTTTGAATTCCCTCGTAAGATTCATGCACATTCTCACTTCGTTGTTCGAAAAAATCTTGGTTGATATCCATCCATTCAAAATTGGTCTCGGCATCATTCTCAAAACCACATTCCTTGATTTCATCATAGAAGAATTATTCACTCTTGGGTGAATATAGCAACATGAATTCTTGTTCTACATTATTGGAGCATACAATGGTAGTAAGTTTATCTTGAATACATTCACAAGGATCTTGTGAATTTTCACTTTGTTCTCAACAACTCTCTTTAGTGAAAATTGGTTTCACATTTTCCATACTATCTTCCTCCATGTCAAAGATGTTTTCTTCAAAATTAAGGAAATTCATAGGAGATTGAAGATCCTTCCTTATTTTTCACATATGATCTTCTTCACAAATCATGAAGGATAAATTCATATCTTCACATTCGTTCTCACCCATCAAGGCATTGGGGAAGTCATAAATCTCATCCATCTATTCCATATTAGCATCAAACATTGGTGTATAAAAATGAAAAGTACAAATTTACTCATATATATATATATATATATATATATATATTGTATTTCCATAGCCTGAGTCAGGATCTTGAGACTGAGTTTTGGGTCTCCAATTTCTTCCACATCCTTCAATAAGTCTTACATAGATAAATCTTTCAATTTTTCCATATACTCATCTTTATCCTCATTGGAATAACTTCTGCCTTGTGATTGCAGGAGATGGTTTAAAATATCATCTACATAGAGCCAAACTTTATCTGATATGTCTTCTATCTTTTTTATCTTTATTTCTTTTCATCCAAGTGTCACCTTCTTGCAATCATGGGCAGGCTTGGTTTTGAACATTCTCTGACAAGGAGAATATATCCATGCTTCGTGGAAAGGGAAATCCTTCGAGCTAGAAATCCATTTCATCATCCTCTTCATGGTAAGCATAGAAACATGATGGGGAAGAAATATGGGTATAATTTTCATCTTTATCTTGATCATCCATTCTTTAATCCTACTTCTCATAGGGAAAATGAAATATTTCATACTCACTGTGATGATCAACATAATGCTCCTTGGGTGAGAATGATGGTGTTGATTAACATTTGTTTTTTTTATTTTTATACATTTTTTTAGAAAGTTATATTTCTTGGGTGCACTTACACTTGGAAAATTAGGTTTCTCCACAAATGTTCACAGGGCTACACCTCTCTGCATTAATTTTTACAACTCCCATTATTTAATGATAACTAGTCTAATCATAACTAAATGTTGTGGGTTGGCCAAATAGGCTCGGGATCACAGAGGGAAACTTCACTTAACTTGTGGAAAAGTTCTTATATGGTGTACAAGGAAGGAAATTATATCGATTAGAGGTCAAGGACGGAAATTAGGAAAGGAAGATCTATCGTGAGTAGGCCAATAGTAGTGTTCACACCCAGTAATCTGAGTAGTTCAACATTGAATTTGGAGGAAAGAAAAAATGAAGCTATCTAGTGAGAAGAACAAGCATGAAATAATGTTATTTGATTCATTTATCAAAGATACAAATCTCTTTTGGGATCACTATGCTTGGAAATTGCATAAGAGAGAAATAGAAGAAACATGAGGAAGGGAAACAAAAGAAAAGTAGCCTTTATTTCATGTATAGTGATGATAAAAAAGATTCAATCAAGATATAATAATTTACAATGTCTACCAACAATGTATAACTTTCAGGATCCATTGGAATGGAGAAGTCATCCCGATTTATAGTAATGTGAATTGACTCTTCCCCTACCCCCCCAAAATGACTCTTTACGGTCTCATTCAACTCATGAATTTTCACCTTCCTATGAAGTGAGAAATAAGTTCCCTTTTTATAAGTTAAAGGGACTTTTACAATGTAAGTTTATGAAGTCACTTAAGTGAATGAGAAAAAATAAAATGATTAATCCTAATGAATAATTAGAAACAGGTGATAAGGAAGAGGGGGAAATAGATCAGAAGGGAGAGGTTCTCATATCTAATGAAGAAAATCCATGTTATTATGAACCTTTCTATGAAGACCATAATCTCCTCCTTTTGTATTATGCACGAACACCTCGGGTTGCCGAATGAGTGTTTAGAAACACTATTGAGATATCACTTGATGCGAGCTCAACATGACCTCATGCATTGCTCATGATGATTTACTTAATGTTTGATTGATCAACTTGCTTAGCTCATTAGGCTCCTCAATCTCATTGAACTCACTTGAACTAGTTTATCAAGCTTGCTAAAACTTATTTGGTTTAACAAATCATCATATTGCAATTCAACTAACTCACACAGCTTAATTGACCTAGATTACTAGTATAGAGATCTTCATGATAAGTTATTGACATATCTCACCGTTGTAACCATCCTAACTAAAATCACTACTTTCTTGCAAAGCTCAACTTACCCAATTAGCCAATCATCTCGATACAACCAACTCACCCAAATCATCAGGATTAGCTCAATCAACTCAACCTTCTCACTTCAATCAACTCATCTTGATGAGGTGATGATGTTTTCAAGCCCATATGATAAGCATGATGACTTACTCTGATGAATTAATGGAGTCCTTGATTCTATTTGAATCTTTTCCATCTACTCAGTCATCCAGAGATTCCTCTATAATGCTTCACCATGTTCTCAGGCAGAACTAAGACCAAGAAGATTCTTCCAAGAATCATATGGAGGCTTCATTTATCTATTTATGTTAGGGTTAGCACACCATTTGTATAGATATATTAGTCATATCTAAGCATATAACAATTAATACGGAAATAAACAAAATGAAACAATACACAAGATTTAACATGGTTCACCCAGTGTGGGCTATGTCCACCAAAAAACAACCAATTTATTATCAGAGAGGAAATACAATGAAGAATGGAAATCTTCCACACCTTATTGGATGTCTTGCACTTTCTTCTCTAAAAATTTATCTTTTCTCTGAAAAGAAAACTTTTCTCTATTCACAATTGAATTCACCTTTTTAAACCCTATATTTATGCTTATATATGCATCTACAATCTTATGGAACTTTAGCTATGCAATTAAAACCATTAGATTCAATTTACAAATAAAGATAGATCTAATTCCCACAATTTAATTATAGTAGTCACATACAGGTAACTAATAACGGTTAGCCTTAACTGATGTTAGTTATCCCTAACCGATGGTGGTTCCTCCTTTCCTGACTGATACCAGTCCATGGGTGACTGACGAAGGTTCGTTAACCAATGCTAGTTACTATGTATTCCAAAAAGTCTGCAAAAGCATGTCAGTGAAGTGATTAAACTCCACAAATCAAAAATCTCCCACTTCGAGATAAATTATTGCATTGTATCGTACAGCTCCATCCTTTGATAATTTCCTTTGGCCTTTTTCTCCCTCTTCAAGTCTCGAACTCCAATACCAATATAAGTGGAGTTTAGCTCCAACTTATCCTTTTTCATCGAATTCATTAGCATATCCACAGGGTTCTCCTTTGTAAGAATTTTCTCCAACTTTATCTGCCCATCCTCCAATACTTGTCGTATGAAGTGATATCTCAACTGAATGTATTTCTTTCTAGAATGAAACACTGAGTTATTTTCCAGATGAATTGCACTTTGATTCTCACTGTAAAATTTGCAATCCTCTTTCTCTTTTCCCAACTCTTCCATGAACATGCTCATCCATATCATCTACTTGTTAGCTTTTGTAGTTGTGACATAGTCATCCTCTTTAGTAAACAGGGCCACAACCTTCTGCAATCTATAAATCTAGCTAACTATCATGCCACCTATTGTGCAAACATATTCAGTGGTGCTCCTCCTTCCATCCAAATCACCAGCCATGTCTTAATCCACATATCCATGTAAAGAAGTATCTGACCCTCCATAGCATAACCGCATGTCGGATGTTCCTCTCAAATACCTAATAATCCATTAGATTGCTTTCAAATGCTCTTTACCAATAGTAGACCTAAATCTTCTCACAACTCCCACTTCATGTGCAATTTTTGGTCTAGTACAAACCATATCATACATCAAGCTCCCAACTGGTGAAGCATACAAAACTCATGCCATTTACTCAACCTCCTCATGTGATTTAGAACACTGATATTTTCTCAATTTAAAGTTTCCAGCCATAGTTGTACTCACAAGTTTTAAATTTTTCAAATTAAACCTTTCCAACACCTTACTGATAAAATGTTCCTAAGAAAAATACAACTACCTGTTTTTTCCTCTCTGTGAATTTTCATGTTAGGGATTCTCTTTGCAACTCTCAAATCCTTCAATAAAAATGTAAGAGCTAGATTTTCTTTAACCTCACCAATGTCCTACATACTAGATCTGACAATAAGCATATCATCCACATACAATAACAAAATAATATAGCTCCCATTTCCAAGTATCTTGAAATAAACACAATGGTCAGATTCACATCTCAAATAACCAGGATCATGCATGATTCTATCAAACCTCATATGTCATTTCCTTGGAGCTTGCTTGATCCCATATGGGCTCTTTTTCAATCTATATATAAGTTTCTCCTTACCCTTGACTTCATACCCAAGCAACTGATTCATATAAATATCTTCCTCTAAATCACCTTGAATAAATATCATCTTAACATCAAGTTTCTCTAAATGTAAATCCTCTACTAAAACTAAACTCAATACAATATGAATAGAAGTCATCTTAATAAGAGGAGAAAATATTTCACCAAAGTCAATGCTTTCTTTCTATGCAAATCCCTTCACTACAAGCCTTTCCTTATATCTATTCTATCCACCCTCTTCTTCCTTGATCCTGTAAATCCAATTGTTCTACAATGTTATTTTACTTGCTGACAACTTAACCAAATTCCATGTTTGGTTCTGCTCTAGGGAGTCCATCTCCTCATTCATGTTGTGCTCCTACTGCTTTTGGGATTTATCCTTGATTACTTCTTCAAATATTTTTGGTTCACAAGTATTAGTCATCAATAAATAAGACAAGGAAGGTAAAAAACTTTATGTAGGTATACTTTCCCATTGTGACCTTCTCACTGAGATTTGGGGTGTCAAAGGCTCAATCTACCCATCCTCTAGATTTATATCATCTTCTGACAAGGACCGACATTAGTGTCATTTTGGCTAACCGACGCCATTATTTCACTTTTGTAACCAACCTCGGTATTAGGGATCGATGTTGGTCAAAGGTAACCCGATATCAGTTACTGTGTAAACATGTAGGTGTTAATTTTGAATCTGGGAGTTCATTTTCATCCACAAAATTCTCTACCCGTTTACCTTTGGGTACCAAACATTTATTCCTACACATTCAATTTTCATTCCAATCAATGCCATGAATCCTAATTATCTTAGAACCTTCTAAATCCCAAAACTGGAATCCAAAAACACTAGAGCCATAACCAATGAAAGTAAATCTTTTAGATTTTACATATAATTTCTTTCTATTTTCCTTATCAATATGTGCAAAATATTCTCATCCAAATACTCTAAGAAAAGAAATATCTACCTCTTTTCCAGTCCAATCTTCTTCTGGTATTCCAACATTCAGTGCACTTGAAGGTCCACGGTTAATCAAATAAATCGTCGTGTCTATTGCTTTTGCCAAAAATTGTAAGGGAAATCCAACATGTATCCTCATGTTTCTAGGTTTCTAGAACACTCCATGATGTCATTCTCTTTACCACACCATTCTCTTGTTGTGTTCTAGGAACCCTCCTTTCTCTGCGTATCCCATTTACTGAACAACAATCATTAAAATCCTTGTTGCAGTACTCACCACCATTGTAATATCTAAGGCAATTTAATTTTGAATTTGATTCATTTTCCACAAGGGTTTTCCATATTTTATAATTTTCAAGAACATCATATTTATGATTAATAAAATAAACCCATATATTTCTTGTGGCATCATCAATGAAAGTAACATAGTATTGGGATCCTCCATGAGAAGCTACCTGGGCTAGTCCCCACACATCCAAGTGCACAAGCTCCAATTTATTCTTCTTCTTTGTTTCCATAACTTTGATAAATCTCACTCTCTTTTACCTTCCAAAAATACAATGCTCACAGAAATAAAGATATACACATTTCAGATTTGATAACTTACCCTTTTCCTTTAAGATATGCATTCCTTTTTCACTCATATGGCCTAGTCGATTGTTCCACATGCTTGTATCTGAATCTGAAGTAGATAAAACAAAAAAATAATCAGTAATATAGGTAGATTACGAAGAATAATTTGAATATGCATTTTCTCGACCTATTATTTTGTGAATTTATTTTTTTTCCTTGTCTTCTACTTTGTACCATTTTTGGTTTTCCTAGGTGTTTAAAACTTACACTTCAAGGAAATTACAATTTTTAGCATGTGGAAGAGAATAAAATATGTTATTTTTAGTAAGTGACAAAAATGGCCTCAGTTTTTGATGGGATGAATATTTTTAGATTCACCTCTTCATCACGATCTAGTGCTCCAAAATTCATTGTGTTTCACCCACCGACATGCTTGAAATTTTTTTTAAAAATTCCTAGTGAAAATTTCAGGTACGAAGCTACCATGGAAGCCATTGATGGATACATTGAGTTTGTTCACCATTTTCTTTACCATCTCATATTGTGATGAAACCAACTTCATCAAGATAGGTTTTTTTCATTAATTATGTGCTCACATTTTTAACTTGATATCTCCACCGTAGAGATGGAAAATAAAAGGAATGAGAGCTAGGGCACAAAATGGGGTTTTTTTGACATTCAAAATTCAAGGATTCAATTTGTATGTTGTAACTTGTTTCTCGAAGACCTTAGAAAATGGAGAATTCTACAAAAAATCTCACTTCGATCTGTTCATTGGATTGTGAGAAATTATGTTTTTATGTTTTCGGCCATGAAGTCAATCTGATGAAGAACGGATATGGTGTCTGAATAAATTGAAGGTTTAATGGATATTTTTAAGCCATGAACATGGAGGACTGGAAAAAAAATATATGAATGGAGGAGGGAATGATTTTATACTTTTCTTTCGGTAGTGGTTTTCTCGAATGCACATGGAGAAACAAGAAAACAGTTAAATTTTTTACAATTCTTGGATTTTGGAATCCTCTTGGGCTTGGCCACATTTTTGTGTCCCAACTGTCCCAAGGGGATAGGACAATTGGTTCAAGAAAATTCACCTTTCTCTCAGCATGACAAGTGGTAGATGGGGATTGACTGGTGTAGGAGAGAGAAAATGCATTTAAAAATCCCCCGGTGATGAAACTGGTTCATATGGAGGAAAAAGGAAGGAACTAGGATTGGGTGTATTTTTTTTTAGAACTATCCCATGGCGATGGGAAATAAGGGGCAATAAAATGAGCCATCACCTAGTGATGAAAAATAACAAATGTTGGTTTGTGGAGGCAGAGAAGAGAGGGAGCTAAAAAATGGCTTGCGGAGCACCTTCTAGGGTCACATGAGGGATTAAGGGCTAAGTTGGACATGGGGAAATTTTTTGTGTCTTAACTTTCCCAAGGGGACGGTACACATGGTGCACAAAAATTAGGCCTCACTTGGTGTTGACATGTGGCAGAATTTGATTCAACAACGACAAGGGCTAAGAATGAGTGCAAAGGAACTTATCTTTTATGTCAAAATTTTCCCAAGGAGATGGGATAGTTTGTGCAATAAATTGTTCTTAGATCCTGGGAGTGACATGTGTCCACC
This sequence comes from Taxus chinensis, assembly GCA_019776745.2. Classification (NCBI taxonomy): domain Eukaryota; kingdom Viridiplantae; phylum Streptophyta; class Pinopsida; order Cupressales; family Taxaceae; genus Taxus; species Taxus chinensis. Next base: position 19,472,030 of record CM034153.1, read on the forward strand.
CAGAAAATTGACTAAGTCCCAAAACATAAGTTGGAGAGAAGCTTGACAATGACATTTCTTGAGCATCCAGAGGTCATTTTAGGAACTTATTTATATTATTTTGACTGGAAAGAGAATTTTGAGAAGCATGGTATGGGTATCATGCTTTGATTCTACCTATAACCCCCTAAAACATAGCCTTTTTTCTATGGATTCCAGGTTGTGTATGCAAAAAACAGATTGTGGAAAGAAATTATTATGTCTTCTAGAAAATATGAAACCACCCTAACTTAGAGTACTAAAATACCTTTACAATGATATTTAATTTTACCTCAAACTCATTATGGAGCATTTGGAATCAATTTGCAAATATCATGTTCTATTTTGAACTGCAAGCTCCTTCATCTTCGAAAATTCACTTTTACGGAACTTGTACAAAAACCTTTGAAACATTCCAAGTCTTCAAAAATCAAGTCCACAATGTTCCTAGCTATTTAATACCACAATGCGATGAATTTAGGCATTCAATTCTGCTCCGAAGGATGTTCGCCTTCCTTAGAAAGGCTAATAATAAACATTCATAAGTCTCTTTAAAATCCTACCTTGAAACATATTGTCTCAGAAGCACTTGAATGAACTTGTTCTCCTCTTTTAAACAAATGGGAAAGGGTGGTACCACAGACATGTGTATATTGAATGGATGAGGATAGACCTAGCATAGGGGATGGGCTAGCCTGGGAGAGTGCCTGTGAAGGTTTGCAGTCAATGTTTTGACACTGGGGCCCATTGCCATGCTTGAAAATTGGAAATTTTCATGTTCTACATTTGCATGAAAACACCTTGGGAAGCACCCTGAAGATAAATTTGACAAGGGAAATTTCTATCCGTTTTCCATCTTCTTTGTTCATTAGAGCTCAATACATAGTTACCTACAATGATAAATTTTCACATTATACATGGTTTTAGTTTATCAAATAGAAATATGAAGTTTTGATCACTTTCGGGAGTTCAAGGCTCTAGATGAGAAACATGCTAAAAGGTTTACTAAGGTTCTTAAAACTGACAATAAAGGTGAACATGAGAGTAATATGTTTTATTATTTTACACCTCTGAAGTCATTTTTTTGTAGCATACACTTGCTTACAACCATTCACAAAACAGAGTTGTAGAAAGAAAGAACCATATTATTAATGAGATGATCACCTGCATGATTCAATCCAAAAACTTTCCTCCATAGTATTAGGTAGATTTCGTGACCTATGTTTGTTACATTCAGAAATGCATTCTACACAAAGTAGTAAAATGGATGACACCCTTTGAGGCTTCATATGAATGCAAACATGATTTTGAGAACTTTGTTGTATTGGGTTTAACCTCCATGGTTCGGTTACCTAAGAAGAAATTCTAGGCCATGGAACCAAAATCAAAACCTTGTATTTTTGTTGGGTTTCGCAAAGGCATGAAGAGTTATATACTTTTAAACACCACCACTCATCAGCTTTATATCAAAACTAGTTTGAAATTCCAAGAGACATCTCCTACTTCCACTTCTCCACCTATAGAGGTCACTCTACCCTTCTCTAGCCATGATTTAGACTTTTTTGATGATCTTTTTTTATCCTCTTACCCCTGATCCTCCTTCTCCTCCTACTCCTCCTGTTGCACCATCTATTGATTCTATCAGCAGTGATGATGACGAAAATGTCCCCTCTCACTCGACTTCAGTATGATAAAACACATTCTAATCCCGACTCTCCTCCTAGTCCTCACTGGGCTAGGCATATCTTTTAGACTGTTGGTGATTGAATAAGGGGTCCTTTATATGAGAGATGAAATCTTTCATCTTTTTCTAGGCCACATTCCTTCTTCACCTCTAATTCTGACTCGTAGTCTTTTTGGGAGGTTAATGCCAAATGGGATTCCCATGTGTTATTCTTATATGGAAGAGGAGTATTCCGCTCTCATAAAGAACCATACTTGGGATCCCACCCCTCTTCCTAAGGGAAGGTAAATGCTTAGGTGTAAGTGAATATATCAAACTAAGTATTTTGTCGATGGGAAGGTTGAAAATTAAAAGGCTCAACTTGTAACTTTCTCCCATTTTCTTGGGATTGATTATTTAGAAACCTATGTTCCTAGTGCAAAGATGGCTGCCACTAACAGATGGAATGTCCACCAAATCGAAATTAAGAGTTCCATCCTTCATACTGACATAGAGGAAGATATTTATATGGAACAACCACCAGGTTATGTCACAGATTCCTCCCGTGTTTGTAGACTTAAAAAGTCTATTTATGACCTCAAACAATCCCCCCAAGCTTGGCATGCCAAGATGGAATCCATTCTTCTCACTTTTGGCTTAACTAGGTGTCACTTTGACCCAAATGTTTACTTGTATCAAGTCTACCTTATCCAGCAAGTTCTCTGTGACTAACTTGGGTTTGTTTTATTACTTTCTTAGGATTTAGATCACTCAAGATGACTCAAGGATCATCATTGCTCAACCCAAGTATTCTCTTGATTTGTTTGCACTAGGTTTAACATGGTTGATTGTAAGCCATCTCCCACTCCGTTCCTTTCTGGAGTCAAGTTAGTAGTTTGTTCCACTCCCATAGTCGATGGTACCCTTTATCGCCAATTGGTTGGGAGCTTGATCTACCTAACCCATACTAGACAAGATATTTCATTTCTTGTTGGAATCACGTCTCAGTTTATGTATGAGCCTCATGAGCTGGATTGTAAAGCAACACATTGGGTCCTTCACTATGTTAGAAGCACCTACACCGATGAAATTCATTACTTAGGAGGGATAGAGATTGATTTAATTAGGTACACCGATTCTAATTGGGTCGGTGGTCTTCATCATAAAAAATCTACCTCCATATACAAAACTTTTCTTGGATCATGTCATGTCAGTTGCTCAAGCATGAAGGAGAAAGTGATTGATTTATCTTTTGCAGATGTAGAATATTGGGGAGTAGTCAATTATGCCACGTAATTTATTTGGTTATAGGGGATTTTGATAGAGTTCGGTATTCATTTTAGAAAACCTACCATCATCTATTTTGGTAACCATAACACTATCTCCATCTACAGAAATACAATTTAGCATCAACAGATGATGCACATTAAGATACACATGCACTTCATTTGGGAGTTGATTCATGGAGACATCATTGACTTGTAGTATTGTTAGACATCAAATCAGGTTGTAAACATCTTTACCAAACCCTTCACTGAAGCCAAGTTTTGCACTTGTGATCTCATCTTAAGGTGAGGTGTAATGCAGTAACACATCTTCTTTGGGATTTCTAGTCATCTCACTGAGGTGAGTCATACGTCTTTTAGGGAGTTATATAATATATATATATCATATGCGTCATATAATATATCATATGACGTCATATATGTCATTGTCATATGAGAGTTACATGTTATTCTAGCATTGTAACGCTTCTCTCGATTTTTGGAGTATGAAAAGCCTAGGCATGGTAGTTACACAACACTCCCCATATGCACTTCTTCATTTTTGATCTATGAGGATGAGTAGACTATTTTTCATATGCACAAGTTTCTTGAGATTATTTTGTTTGTGAATTACTTGGAGTGTTTATGTGTTTTTGTTTAGAATGCAACTTTGTCGATGTGCACACATTTCGGGAGATGTTCGTGCCATATATGAGTTTCATGGGCAACTTTTACAGATAGAGTTGCACATATTTGTCGCTACTTAACCAAACAAAGGATTCAATTTATATGTATATTTATTCAGCAAAAGAGTAATCTAATATATATAATTAAGAACATAGACATGGAAAAAAAATTAATTGACCGATGACGAGATGATTTCAATTTTTTTTTGTTTTTTTAAAACAAAAAAACTTACAAATTGAAAAATAGTTACATTGAGATATACACAGGTAGATATGTTCCTAGTGCGAAGGATGCTAACTTTGATAGCACGAAACTGAGATCTTTTCCGTGTTTCCATAGGAGAGAATATATTTGTTTGCATTATTATTTGCTCGTATTAACACCAAATATCACGCGTACAGTTCTCTCTATAAACCAGCATCATGGTATTTCATGCATAAAGAGTCTCTGTAATCGTATCAATAATTACAAGAACATAGACAGGCTCCGAGTTTCACTAAAAAATTAATAGCCCGCTTGGAACAATCAAATGTTCTGGCACTGCTTTAGTTGTCTTGAGTAGGCAGCTATTGATGGATACCAGAAAGAAATCTGGATTTCAATATTGTTAACTCCATTCATTTATCGGTGGCAGTGCCAACCGCCACCATGGCTTGGACCAACTCCACTATGACTTGGGCGAGAAGGGAGCTTATTCCTCGAGGCACTAATTTTGTTTTGGGGGCGTATGATTTGCATGTGACCGACTGCTGGGCTATGCCTGGATATTGATAGGTGCTGGTCCACCTGTATATCCACAACTATGGAAGTGGCAAAACAAAATAGATAGGTAGTAGTAATATCTGAGATGGGCAGCAATGAAAGAATATGATGGTTTCGTGTTAAGTGCGATCTCATATGCGGAAAAAATGAGGAGGAAGAAGTCGTTTCCGGGGTTGACAAATGGAAATTGCGTGCGTAATATGAGAATTCTTGTCGATATGTTTGACGTGCTAAGCGTCGGAAATTTAACATGACTTAGGGGCCACGGTTATGAATATCAAAGACAACGACCTTTCGAATTCATAGTTATGAGTACTACTTGGTGTTTGATTTTAGTTGTTCCACTTCCCATGAATATCAAAATGAGTATTCGGTCAAACATGATACTTATTTCAAAAGCCGTGCTTGAAATCTGTCATTGAATTTTTCAATTTACAAGTACAATTATTTGACCGATAATTTATGCAACTATGTGAGGTTTTTTAATTATTTTTATATATGCAAACAAAAGATGTATAATATAATGTTAATTTCATAAAAATTCAGTGGAAAAAATCACACCATATAATACGAAGTAAATCGAGCCAGATAGGCTTTGACAAAGATGTCATTTTGTAAAAAAACTACTATAAAATAGTGATAACCAACACGCCACTTGAAGATCCAATTCGACCAAATACCCTGCCACGAGTAGGGGAAAGAGGCTAAGAGCGAGGGGACCACCGACCTCGAGGAGAAGGGCTTTGTCGGCTCCGAGAGCGACGTCTAGGATTCCCCTGGCCTTGAGCTAGAGGAGGAGAGTGAAATAAATGAGGCGGCAAGCGGTGTCGGGTACGTGCATCCAGAGACACGTGATTGCTCGCATAGGGGGCAACACCCTAATGGTCAAACAAGCACTGGAGTTGCTCGACATCTACCCGAACTTTCTCCGCTACGTTTTGAATCTCAAACATAACAGTGGAAATAATATCCACTTTATTAATAATTGAAAAATCGTTTTCCATAGAAACTCTCTTAAAATGTGTGTTTTAAGATATCTAATGGAAAATCACTGGAAAATATTTATAAGTTGTTATTAATATGTATGTGTGTGTGTGTGTGCCGATATACAATATATATTCTTTTGTCACTAGTGGAAAATGTTTTAATCACTTGACATTCATAAAAAAAAAATATTTCACCATTGTCACCATTGATGTTAATTATGTTGTATAGAAATGTATTACATTTCAATTTATAAAAATATTTTTAGTACCCATGATAGGCTCATATAAATGTGTTTACTATTAAAATAAAGTGAAGTTATTTTTTTTATTTTAAATATTTAATATTTAAAAAAAAATCAAAATGTTAACCAACAAAGGTATTATTAAACTTGTTAGCCTACAAATCCTATCATGGATATGGAAATTGTTATTTCGGAAGCCTTGGAAGAGGATGGAAAGGGATGGACAACCATGGGTACAAAGAGAAAAGGTGTTACAAGCACAATGACATGAGGGGGGCTGAATTGGTCATACAATAATTTCAACTTCAATTACCATTGTGTACATTCATCATTCATATCAACCATTCATCAGACATAAACAACTGTGAGCTTATTAAGTGTGTTACAACCATCCAAAAATGTAATAAAAAAAGAGAAAACATAATAACACAAGATATGAAGTGGGAAACCTTCAAGGGGAAGAAAACCCACTTAAATATCTACTAATATTACTCATAACAAAGGACTCATGTGAATATTACACATCACAAAATATTTGTTTAGTGAGGCACCAACCCCACAAGGATCACCAACCCATAGTTTAGTAGGACACCAATTCTATAAGGAGCTTATAACCCCCTAAAGGTGATTAAGAACCTACTCATCCACCTAAACTAGATGACCACTGAAAATATATTTCTCATAGAACAGATAGTGATATAAATTCAACTACTCTCTCCTAATTTTCTCAATCCTTCTTATTTATGTTCTAATTAGGTCAAATTCCCTTTGACACCCACTCTTCAATCTTCCTCTGTCATTCATACATTTCCTCAGCTATTTCGTTGACCCCTCTTTACTCATATTTAACCTTCTCTATCTTGCTCACAACCTGATCATCACAACCATTCACAAATGACCAAATTCACTACCTTACATACATCACACTAGCCCAAAACACCCCTAGGTCGGATATGACCATATAGTTCAGCCATCCCAACACAAAACATATCAAGAACATCATATAAAATGATTCAAAAGACCAAATTAGGTCAACAAGTGTTAAAACAAAACCAAAAAATGCATCATGATCATCTAGGACTTTCTATAGCTTTTCCAAGACACAAGAAGGTCGAAACAAGTTAGGCAAAACCTCTCAACATTACCAACCACCTCAAGAATCTTGACAACTTCCATCTCCACGATGAAGCACTCAAAGAAGCAATCATGAACAACTGGGTCTTCAAGAACCCATACTTTAGTCCCAGAAAATTAATGGGCTCACATAGAAAACTCATCATCAAGCCTCGAGTAGTATACCATTGGAAAGATACCAGAATATACTTTCTGTAAACACTCACTTAAAGTTCCAACTCATACTGTAAGACCTACAACCAAGACCATCTCTGAAGCTTCTCAAGAACTTCCAAACTGGACTCAAGAATAAGTCTTGAGAGAAATATGCCCCATCATTTCCAAATTCACATCAAATCTCAACCAACACCTAGAACACATAGGGTAAGACCTAAAAAAAACCTTCAAGCACTAACATGCATAGTTCATGTGGAGAAAATTTATCCAACACACTTGCTTCTTCAAGCCTTATTCAAAGACCTAATAGAGCTAATTAGGCCACTAGTGTTTCAACATGAAACCACTTCATCTAATAAAAATAAATGCTCCAACACATCATATTAGGTTTCTATCTAGTATCAATGCTTATCAAATGCTACTCCATGATGCAAAACAATCAAACACACCTCAAACCTCCATGACTATCTTTTAGCCCTTAAGAAAAAAATTGGTAGGGAAATATTGGAGACCTGTAACTAAAAAAATCTTCACTGAAGAAAAATAAAAAGTTTCTTACATGTCTACCATGTCTTCCAAGGATTCTAGAATAGTTTACTTTTCATTCTGAAGCTTCCATCTCATGCCAAAATGAGCTTAGAAAAATTGTCTACAAGACCAAATAAGAAAGTTCTCATTTCCACGCCATTTGGAAACCACACCATCCATATGTCTCCAATCAATCTTAGAAGGAGGGTTTCACTAGGTATTGTTATGAAATAGTATCCTATCTTAACATTGAATGAAAATCATCAAAAGAATACTCATACCTATGTTTTGGACAAGCCAACTCCATATTATATGAGATATAAGACATTGAAGGAACTTCCCTTGAAGTAAAATATACACCTACAACTCAACAAGACATCGCACATCGTTAACATTGTCTACTCGATGCCTTGTCAAAACTTTATCTATGTTTTCATCTCATAGGAATGCATCCTAAATATCCTGCATATTGGCTCAATGATGTTCATTCATGCTCATTTCATAACAAAGACACCACTATACCTTCAAATGAAATATTTACTCCTTCAAGAACACACTCAGCCTTTTAGTCAAAAACTCCATAACTGTGACACCTTGTCTAAATACTTTACATGCTCCACCTGAGATAATACTCAACTTTTGTAATATTTATTTAGAAAATATTGGATTTTTTAAAACCCTAACATGATATTTTAGAGTCACATGAAATAGATAAAATATTAAAATACCAAATGTGATAAAACCAATAAGCAAGATAAATATAGAACCCTAAGTGCAAGAGGAAGGAAAGAAGACTTAGTTTATTCACAATAAATCCTGAAGTGTGTGGAGTTGGAAAAATACTAGAACATGAATTTAGAGTGTAGAAAAAAAACCCAAAAAATTGCAGGAGTGTCAAAATATGCTGGACCAGGGTGCCTGGGATGGTACTATAGAACCTGTGATTGCCCAAAATCACATAAACTAGTTTTCAGAAGATCACAAGATGGTCGCTAACCCTCATTGTAAATCAGCTGTGTGTTAGACTATGCCTTGTAGAATTCACGTGTAACATGAAAAGAGAAAGATATCATACAAAACCCAAAAACACATGAAATCCTAAAAAACAAAGGTTACAAATAGGGAGTCAAAATGACCCTGATGGTCACCCAACTGAGTGAATTTATGATTTGGGAACTGCACTAAATTTTAGACTCCGTGTAGTTATCGTGTGTGTGTGTGTGTGGATATCTTTCCCTATGAGGATCTTGTGCATGATGTACTTGATAGCGAGAAATAGCTATATGTATAATATGTAAATAGATGTGTGCATGGAAAAATAAAGTTCCCCTCATATGCATGTCTACAGAATTATCACTCCCTTGTCCCTTGAATAAAGCTAGATTGACGCTTTGATGCTCTTAGAATGCCTTTGGATGAAACCTTAGGTGATGGTAGTAGATACTTATATCTTAGTCCTTTATTATGGTCACATAGATTCATATTTATATGATTCCCTTGTTTCAATTTCGTAATTGACAACTAAAAGGCTCTCCCACAAGAAAACAAGATGCCTAAAAGATAAAAGAGGCCCAAAAGGGGTGAGGAATATACAAAGTGGTCAGGGGTGCCCAAAGGGGTCGAGGGCATCTGGGTTCTCGCGTCCTAGCTGGGAAAAGGTTTCCAAAGCCAATAAGGATAAAGCAGTGAAATTCAAACTAGGTTGTGGGGTGTGCAATACCACAGAGAATGCAAGAAAGCAATGAAAGAGTCCAAAGATAGATGTCAAATGCTAGTTTTCTCACGTAGGAATCATATGAATAGTAGTATGTGATTAAGATCTAAAAATGTACCCAAGTGCATGATTTAATGTCTACATTTACCCCAAATTTATTTTGTTGAGTGAATAATTGATAACATAAAGTAGATAAGATATGTGTACCTGATAACCACGTAGATCGATGGTGAAAGCATGGAGTGATAAAAATGAATCGTGGAAGATGAAGAAGAGGAAGTGACCCTAGGGGTGAAGCATATGTGTTTTGTCACATTTTACCTATTGTTGTTGTCACTTGACGTGTTTGTTGTTGTGCCTATTTCTTCTCATAAGTATGAATCTACAAAAATAAGAGAAAAAGAGTTGTCATATTTGTTTCTATGTGAAAAAATCAATCCAAGTATGTAAAAATGCAGAAAATATGTAAAAGGAACATGTGCAACTGATTCCTAATGAGTAAAAATGATAGAAATTTTCTTAAAATCCTATAAAAAAGCATTTTTGTTGGGCGATCTCATGCCAAGAGTAATTTGTTTTTGGTGATATCATGCTAAGAAAGTTTTTTAGGTGATCTCAGGCGATGGTAGAAGAGTGTTAGGGGGGAAGGTTTGATGTTATTCTCCATCCCTCACTACATCCCGAAATTTTTACACCTTTTTAGATGGTGTGATCCATGTTGTTTGAGTTCGAACCATTTCAATCCAATTCAATGCTAGTATAAAAAGAAGAAAAATGGAGATAGAATGCATTATAAATTCTGGAGGATTGTGCCTGTAATGTGAAAACTACTCTGTAGACTATTGTGAACCATGTTAATATAAGAAAAGTTATGTAAATACCCCTAGTCATATCCACCTAGGAAATGTTATGAGTGCCTAGGCGCTCATGTATATATCTATGCATTGACATCTATGCTGAATTGAGGACCCAAGTCATATTCTAGTTCATTTTGTAATTATAATGTTGCTTTGTTACTATAATATGCATGTCCGAACTGTGAATGTTTACTGTTGAATGGGGTGACAAATTTACACAATATATGCCCCCCATCATTTGGGGTGTATGTGAGATCGCTAGGAGGATGCGGCCCAAAATAGAGGACCGAACATTGATCTGAAATTGATACACTATAGGGGGAGGCAATGTGCATGTTAGAAACCAAGGAACATGCAAACAAAGTGTCTGGAAACATGTGTTAGTATAAAACGTGACAAGCATGATATAGAAGACAATGTAAACAAGCAATATTGTAGATAAAATATACCATGAAAATAGGGTTTCAAACATGGGACATCACTCACACTGTCGTAAGACAATTAGGGTCTAAGTGGCCAAAAGCATACAAGCAATGATCAAGGAATACATAGGGAAATTTCTAAAAATAATGATATACAACAAAAAATAATGGAAATCAATACTAAGAAAAGTATTAGACAAACATTGTGGAAAGTAGTTCCTGCAAGGAAAATTCTACACATAAAGCACTCATTAGCATGTTATAAATATAAAGAGTATGTCAAAGCAAATATAGATCAATGGAAAGTAGTGTGCTAGTAGGAATATGACGTAGTAAATAATGAAACAATAGCACTTGTAGTGTGTAAGAAAGTATATGCCCCTAGGATCCTTAGTGGGTCTGGTAAGAGGTATAGTTCCAAGCATCAATGATGCATGTAAATATCTGTAGACCGTATGCATTCAAAAGTAAATAAAAAGTGATCATGCATTTGTATTTGATAAAGATAATGACATACTATGTATGCATCTAACATGGGAAAAAGAGTGTACCTGTAAGTATAAGAAAGCAAGACTAAAAGAAAATAAAATATGCAATATGTCGTGAATGGGTGAGATAGAGTGATATGAAATGTGAATTTGATAGGATAATTGTTCCCCCTCAGTGGATGTGTATGAGTATGAGATGAGTTTCATTTATAAAATACCCCTTGACAGTCAAGAATGAACAATAGAACAAGAGTGTATCATCGGAAATGGCTTGAAAACATGAACTAGATAGATAGATCAATGAATAATAGAGCATAAAGAGTGAATGGGGTGAGGTTCATTTCAAATGGATACCCTCAGCAGTTGATTATGAACCATGGAACTAGAGTGTGTCATAGGGTAGTGTGTCGTGTGATAATATGATGCTAGGAAGATGTGTTGTGAATGTGCTATGTGAGAAATGTGTAGTGTGTGAGGTTCATTTATTTATTATGACCTTAACATTCAAGTGTGAACCATATCATGAGAGTGCACCATTTGGTAATGATGATAAAAGTTTTGATTTAATCTATTTGCGATGAAGAAGACATGCTAGATGTAAAGTATTAATCATGATAATAGAAACCTGATAATGCTAGAAGAGGGGGGAGAATAAACATGATACTCCCCAAGTGTATGAGTATGCACAAGCTATCCGATAAAAGTGAAGGGAAAGGGTCCACCATTCAATGTATGAGGAGATGAATTTTTGTTACCATGCTCTAACAACATCGGTGACTGATATCAACAATGTACATGCAATGGAAGCCAAGGTTGTGAACACCGATAGGATAGAGACCACGTGGGTGAGGTTGAACTTAATGAAGGAGAGTAATGAGGTGATGTGTACCTATATGAATGTGAAGGATGAGGTAATGTGTACCGAGATGAAGGAGTCATCTGCACAGTGGACCTAGGCTAATGAAATTGACTAACCGACCTATGATAATGTGTGTGTCATGCCTGAATAGGAGTTCTAGCATAATATTTTTCATAGGTCCAAGGGATTTAGATGCTATAGCAAGTGCGATGGCCACCTCAGTAGGAGGTTGAGGCCATGGTGTGCATGGAGGGATACCTTGGATAGTGACAAATTTCTTGTTATGAACGATTTTAAGACACAAGTGATTCATGGAAATGATTTTTATAGTAGTGAGGAGCCAAGGAAGACCTAAGATCATGTCATAATATTTGAAATTAGGTTCCAAAAGGAAAGGCACCAACATGGTGAGAGGACCAACTTTAATTGGAAGCTTGACATAAACATAAGATCTAGGAACCAGATATGTAATCTGTGAGAGTGGATAGTTGATTGAGACAAGAATTTTAATAGAGCATGCAATTAAGAAAATTGATTGATCAACCATGGTGTTATTGATAGGAATAGATCCAATAGAGGAAGTGATGAGAAAGCGATCATAATAGAATGTAGCATGATGATCGTGGGAAGAAAACACAATGAAAGGTGGAGATGAATCAACATGAGAAGATAGAAAATCTAGAGGCCTTGATGATGGAGGAGGCACCGCATGATATACATGATTGGCCGATGATTCCACATCTTGATTCTCATGATTAGTTACAAGATTATTGAATATTTTAAAAAAATTATTTTCATTGACCGACATAGATGTCAAAGGTTCAGGAAAAGAAATTGCATTATTGTCGATTAGATCCTGAATAATATGTCTCAATTTGAAAAATGATCAGAACAATGTCCAAAACACTGGTGATAGTCACATCTAAATTTTTCGTTTTAGTTATGGCACTTAAGGTGATATGGATCAAGAGTATGTGGCAGAGGAAGCATAATAAGATTTCTCTTGATGAGTTATGGTAATAGAATGTGCAAAGCACAAGTCGATTTAGTGAATTTATGCTTAGGTGGTGGCCATTGAAGCTTCTTATGAGTAGAGACAACATTAATAGCAACATTCACTTTAGTAGGTTTCATATATGGCTTGAAGGGTGTTTTGCTTAGAACCCCAGTACAAGATGATGAATCGTGATCTTGATACTTAAGTTTTCCCATAGTAATAATTTTTCTTTCATGTAACTTAATAGTGTGGAAATGATGATTAAATGATGCAGAGGTATCAAAGATGACTATCTCTTGTAGTGATGATAAGAGACTCTGAAAAAATATATCTTGCAATTCCGAGTCGCAAAGCACATTAGTCATCCTAATTAGGTTTTTCTTGTAATGTAAGACATTATATGCTAGATGTTCATTAGATCATTGTTTGATCTATGTGAGTTGAGTATATGATATATTTGAACCGATATTGATTGAAAATTGAGTAAGAAAAACATCGGTTAAATGCGTAAAAGATGTTACTGAATGAATAGGTAGATGATAGAACCAACACATAACATAGTCTTGGACACTTTGAGGGAAAATATTTGTGAGTAAAGTATGGTCATCCACATAATCTAGACATGCCACATGGAAATATCGAAGATGCTCTTGAGGGTCAGCATGGCCATTTAAAATTGGGATATTAGAAGCTACAAATTTTGGAGGTAGTGCAAATGTGGAAATGGAAGGTGTGAAAGGAGTATGAAAAAGAAATGTGGAATCAATAGATGTAGAGGCATGAGAGGTATCCTGCTAAAGTTAGTAGATTTGAGTGTAAAGATCTTGATAAAAAGAGGGTAGATATTGAGTGCTAGAAGAGGAAACTAAAAATTTATGCAAAGTGAGAGGCAAAGTGAAATGACTTTTGGGAGTGGAAATGAAGACATGCACAATGGAGGTAGGTATAATGCTGAAAGGAGGAGGTTGAGTAACAATAGGAATAGATGTGGTTGTAGAAGTAGTTCCATTAACCTCAACAAAATTGGTGGCCTCCTCGTGAGCAACAAATAAGAGCAGAATTAGATCTTGCAAATGCTCAACAATATGCTCATTGAGGTCTTGAAGATGAGCTTCGGTAAAGCTTTCATAAGATGTAGCCATGATAAAAAAATTGCAATGATGCCTAGGGGCCAGGTTGGGTTCAAATGGATGGGTTCACCATATGATTTAACAAATATTGGAATTTGTATGTATTTGAAACCCTAAGTGCAAGAGGGAGAAAATAAGACTTAGTTGATGTGCAATAAATCCCAAATTGTGTTGAGTTGGAAAACTGTAGGAATCATTAAGAAGACTTATATGTTCATTTTGTTATCAAATGAGATTCCAACTTGTATGAGTTTTAGAAGAAAACAAAACATATTTTTTTGTTTCATTTTTAAGCATATCTTATTAGTAAAATTTAAAGTGATAGTGAAGCTTTTAGCTTTGTATTAAAATAATGATTTGTCATAGTCTTTGCTCTCATTATGTTAAGACTTTGAAAATGGGATTATAGTAACCATGTTATAGGTTTAGCTCAATCTCGTCGTATGAGAGAATCAATGAAGCTTATTGTCCTAAATTTATCTT